>JANAVB010042018.1:12794165-13271888 GCA_029216955.1 Iris pallida
GAAGGGTATTGGCCATAAACGTTACACTATTCCCCCAATCCCCACAATCAATATCAATCAATATTTGAACCCTAGGAGAGGGTTTCGTGTAGCAATGTGGTTTAACATGCAACTTGATAATTACTAAATAAAATACAAGAAAATATAACCGTAACTTGCCTTTGTTAATGACTGGAACAGGATGTCGGTACCTGGGAAGAAAGTCAAATACGTCCTCAAAACCCTACAGTTGAGAATCCTGACTTAGAAACATAGATGAGCCAAATCTAGGTGTACTAGTTGCAATTTCTAGAAACAGACCCTAGTCAAATTTTAAGTTATTTAATTAATCTAACAAAATCCGTCTAACGTCGTAAACTATATTGGTTATCAATTTACGGAATAACTGATTATTGATTTATTGGAAAAAAATAGTAATTACAATTTAATTGGCAAGACTTTGTATTTTTAATAATATATATAAAACTAAGTGGTCTTTTAAGTGAGAAAACATGAAGCTGTTTAAATTATTAGGAATCTTTATTCATTAGCTTAATATGATAAAATTTTATTAATTTTGTACAAAATAATTAATACCCAATTATAATTTATACGTCTAGCTACGCAAATAACCAACCCAGAAAATAAATAGAAAATCTAAGCTACACAATACAGGGTCACAGAAAAATAAAAAAAAAACTGGGCTTATGCCCTTACAACAAATTAATTAATAGGAAAAATACTTTAAAATACATTTCTCGAAATTAGTAATTTTCGTAAGAAAATAGTTTTTATTTAAATAGCATTTTAAAATAGAATTTATTTAATCAGAATGATTATCATAAAATATGTCTTTTAGACGGACGCCGGGCGAAGGGTGCACGGGAGGCACCGGAGACGTGCTCGAAAGGTGGAAGAGTGGGGTCTGGATTCAGAGAAGACGATGAGACGAACGCGACGGTGGTCTCGGATTTTGATTTGGTGGAGGAAGGAGGAAGTTAAGGATTTATTTGTGAAGGTTTGAAGAATGTGGAAGAAAGAAATAGGATGCTGTGATGGTGGAGAAGTTTCTGTTCTGGGTTACTGGTGGAGAAGGGAGTGGGCGCACAATTAGGATCGGGGAGTGAGAACCGATGAGTGGGAAAGGAATGGGTTTGGGTTGGGTTTAAGTTATGGGCTAAACTCATGGGCTTGGGTTAAGGGACAACAAACAATATTAAATAAATAAATGAACACAACAAAACATGGGTCTTACAACCTTCCCTCCTTAGAAAATTTTGTCCTCGAAATTTGTCACGCCCCAGAACCAGAATACTGGAGAGCGGGGGCGAACATAGCCAGCTACGTATATTGAAATAAGGTCCATCTCGCTATACGGTCACGGCTGTCTAGATATGAGGGTTTACTGCAAGCCAACGGTCTCTTAAGGTCAAGCCTATTGTCTCAATCTCAAGCAAGTAATATAAGTACAAGATGTTTGACCACCAAATATACAATAAAAGGCGTCCCAAATATTACATATCAGCTGATCATGAAGCTAGTCGTACAAAATGCTAGGACTAGCAAGAGTTAAGTCATACATGATCAACCCTAGGATTCGTCAATCATGTTTACAGCCCGTAGGCAGACAGTAAGTAAAAGTGCATCGAGCTAACAGGTGCTCGTCGGCTAAACGCCTCAAAAGAATAATTTTACAATAGAGTGAGCGAAACAAAATAGGAAACCCACTCGTAGCCCGGGTTCCTTCTAGTCGCCACCATCGGGCTGGAGGTTCGGAAGATCCTCGGGAGCTGCTCCGAAATCAGGCCACACAAAACCAGCTGGGTCAAACCCCAGAAAGAGCAAGTGCCACAAAAGAAGGCCACGAAAAAAGAACAAAAGCCAGCATATCCAAACATAAGAAAATAAAAGAAAGTACAAGTATTAAAGAGAACCATAGGACAATAAACGACTAGGGACGTGGAACCATTCCGGGAACCAGATTACAACCCTTAAACCAGACAAGGATCGGGGTTGTAACCCTTCGCCTGAATAGCACTCTGTCTCCACCCATTTATTGTTTAATAATAAGTAGAACAAGCATGTACAAAAGTAGCCAGGTACAGGGACTAGACAAGACTTAGACAAGGCTAGACTCCATCCATTCACAAGCGGCCAAGCAATTACTACGGCTTGCTACTTAACTAACTAGGGTTATCACAAGCCTTAATTAGTAACAAGATGCAATGAGAATTTCCCAGTCCCAAGCCTTGCAGACCATCCAGTTATCCTTCCGCGGGTTGAGAGTATGGTTGGGTACATCGCCCCGGAGACGATATACCCTTAGGTGACTTAGAGGGTGCAACACATGACAGTGCGCTGGAAATGTGCTCTACTCGTCGGCAAGCTACAAGTCCAATTAAGAGCGCCCAGATAACAAGATTGCCTGTGACTGGAAATTCTCCATGAACTATAGTTAGATCTAGTCATTAGCCTAATCCATGTTCAGTGCGAATCCCTGACCGTGGGAAACCAGGGAGTCACGTCCTAGACATGATGCAAGACAAGACAAGTGGATTGCACAAGCAAGCAAGCAGGAACACCCACGGTGTCAAGTTGATTATACGAGTCAAGTTAGCTGTCGCAACAGCATCAAGATAAATCATGTCTGGGTACTTGTCAGGAGTACGCCACGATGGGCCATTATCATGTCAGGTTGGTCATGTCAGGAGTGCACCACTACGGGTCACTGTCGTGTTATGCTAGTTCCTTGTCATACCAAGCCATGTACAATAGTCATTCCAAGCATATTAAGTAAAATCAAGTTCATGACAAAAGGCGTAAGGATATAAAATGGGCGTAAAATATCTAATAAAATATCAATATACAGGGCTATAGAAGAGCCAAGCTTAGAGAAATAAAACCAAAACTCCAAGAGCCAATGGTTTGCGCAAGGGGTCAGGGGTTGGATTGCGCAGGGTGTCAGCGGCGCAGGGTGCCAAGTGCGCAGGGGCACAGGGCACAGGGGCAGATGGCGCATGGGCCAAGTGCGCAGGAGTGAACTGCACAGGGGTGGATTGCGCAGGAGCAGACTGCGCAGGAATGAACTGCGCAGGGGTGGATTACGCAGGAACAGACTGCGCAGGAATGAACTACGCAGGGGTGGATTGCGCAGGAATGGTTGGCGCATGGGGCTGAGCGCAGTTCGCCAAGGGGCAAGCTGCGCGGTCGGCGCTGCGCTAAAGAGCGTAGGCCGAGAGGGGGTGCGCAGTCCTGCACTGTGCTAAAGAGCGCAGGCTGCAGCCTGCTACTCCAGGCCGAGATGAACACCAAGAACACCAATAAATTCAATTCTTCATATCTTTACCAAATCCAATCCAAATCTAGATTTTCAAAGTTCTAACTTGAGTAAAATTGAGTTCTCTTCCACATGGAAGCATCAAAATCCCCAAAAATACAACCAAAATAGATCAAAACCATGTAAATCCGAAAATAGTAAAAACCTAGATCTAGAACAATGGAGACTCCAAATCACAAAATGTCAAGCACTAATGTTGATCATCATGGCCTAATCTAGCTAATGAACAAATAAAATGTAGTTCTCATGTGGTGGCAAGGTACACTTGCCTATGGTGTTGGTGAGTTGTGTAGAGGAAGGAAGAAGGAGGAGATGGAGAAGTAAATGAAAGAATTATGGAGGAGAGAGAAAAGTAGGTGGAGTTTTAATGAGGGTGGTTGTGGTGTGTATGAGGTTGAACATAGGCTAAGGTGTTCCATGCATAATAAAACAAACTAAACCAAACCAAACTAAACCAATTCACCTCCACAAAATAAAACCAAGCCATGCCAAAACCCGTTTTACGAGAAAACCAAAATCTACAAGTCGAGCCAAAATACAATTACAGGCCAGAATCTGAGAAAACAAAATACAGGTCTAAGATACATGCAGGCTTGATCAAAATACGTATTCTGAGATATGGGTGTTACAAAATTTTAAAGATAAGGGCCGGGGTACAATCCAAAATTACCTAGTCTTGATCAAAAAATGGAATTTAAATCATCAGGCACGATCAGATTCTAGGCATGATCACTAGGTACAATGATAAAATATAGGCACGATCAGAATTATCTAGATATAATCTGAAGTAGAGTTAGAATATTGTTTTGATCAAAATCATTTTAGGCATGAGTGAAAATCTAGGTACAATTAAAATATGATCATAAAAATAGAAAAAATCAAATGAGGTCTCGTGAAATAGAAAAGACAAAAAGAAACGTACGTTAATCGTTTATTGAAAAGACAGAAAATAACGGAATCTTCTGAGATAAGGGACTAAAAATTCTAAATCAGATTGGAATGGGATATAAGGGTTTGTGACTCAGGAAAAAATTAACAAATTGTATGATAGTAGGATATTGAGGGTGATTTAGAATGATATAGTGTCACGACCCGCACCCTAGAGTAAGGGCACGAGACGTGGGTACGTCCAGCCTACGTCGCAATGTCGGCGGTAAAACGATATCCTAGGTCACAACATCTAGCAATATAGTACTAAGCAGTTTATGTCACGATCCGCTCCCGAATAATCGGACACGAGTCGGACACGCCAGCCTTTGTCGTTAGACACAACAAAGTCAGCTGTACCAATCTAGGAAGACTAATCAGATAAATATGAACATGTATAATCACAGCATCTAAGAACGTATCCCATAATGATCACCATAATCCACAATTCTATGTATGTAAATGTACGAGTCATCATGAATGAAATGTACATGAATTCTAAAGACAATATCTAAGAGTACAGCTAACAGTCTAAACCTGAAACCTCAAGCTAAGTCATGAACCATCCTGCTCAGCTAAGATCACGGGCTCTGGCCCATATGGTAGAATGGTATCCTGCAAGTATACCTGCAACTTATCCAGTCAGGAGCGGAGCTAGTATATCCAGAGAAATGAACATGTACATCATGGTATGAATCAAGAAAATAGAAATAAATGTAGAGTACAGGAAATGAGAACAAGACATGAACTGAACAGGAAATACTGAAAGTAAAACATGGAACATGGTAAGAGTCCTGAACATGAAATACAGCCTGAACATGAAGTACAACCTGAATCATGAAATACAAACTGAACATGAAATACAGCCTGAACATGAAATACAACCATGAAATCCTGAAATATCAACTGAATCCTGACATGTGCAATATTTGAAATACATCTAGATTGTGATCGACTTGGGTAGATGCAATGAACCTGAAATGGTACGGCTTTGGCCCCGCGTGCACGGTGCGGGACCCAAGCTATTCACATGAGTAGTAACAGGGTTTGATCACATATCTATAGTATTTCCCCTCCCAGACAAAATGAAACATGGAACATGAAACTAGACAATATCGTGAACTATCGTGTCATCAAGGAGATACAAGAAAGGATAATGAAGACATGAGAAATGAACAAATCAGAGGAGTATACTTGCCTTGCTTAGGGTGATTAAGATAGAAGATAGATGATCTGTCTGTCCTCCTGGTAATGGTATAATTTGGTTAAATTCTAAGCAAGTAGCAGCTAATCATCTATCTAAAAATCCTTTTAATTATCCATAATGAATAATAATAATCTAACTAAATATAGAGTAATAAGTATGCTCCCATAGTCTAGCTTAACAAAATAATATAATTTAAGTAAAACTATCCTAAGTAAGTAGCAAGAAAATCTCAATGTTATTTAAAGTAGTAGTTTGGAACAAGATATATTTTACTAGCAATTATCATTAATTAGGTCACTTGACTTAGCAATATACTACTTAGTTAAGAAAACAGGAATTGTCATCTCTTCAAATTCAGTCTTGTACAATTCAGTCCTGCACTGGACTGAGATAATTCAGTCCAAGCTAAGGGCTGATACAGACTCTATCTAACTAGGATGTTGATAGGAATCAGATTCTAGTCAACAGTTCACCCAATCTAACCCCATTTTATTCAACTGAGAGTGCTGCTCAAAGAAGAATGTTCTGGATGCTAACCTTCCCGACCTATGTTAACTGGCTGGTGTTGACAACCCAACATGTAAGAGTTCAGTCACCCCATTATATATGCATAACCACAGTCAATAGTTATAGTTTCAGCACCCTAACTGGACTCTAATTTAATCCCAACAAGAAGTGCCACTAGACAACTGCAATATTTGCAAATTCAAAACCAATACCCATTAAGTCTCCTGCTTTCCCGCAACACTTGCAGACTCAAGGTATAAACAAATCAACACAAAGATTTAGAGACAAGGCCCCAAAAATTACACAACCGAAATGTCAAAAACTCCTAATGAAAGAATATCCCAGAATCAATTTACAACCACATCGAATCCTTCAAAGTCTACTAACTTTATATCAAAAGAAAAATTTATTTAAAATCATGATACCAGTAGTTAACTAACCTTTCAATTTCAAAATCAAATCTTAATCATAACCCGTTGAATAGAGAATATAAGTAAATCAAAATAAGCTAATACAAAGAATATACAAATTTCAAATTGGAAGCCTCCAAAAATACAACCCCATCACGGACATGCCACCAGTAAAATAACACAGCTACAGGTCTCACACCTAATCAAACCAGGACCCAATCAACTTCCTGGACACGCAAACCTTGGATACGCACCCTTGACACTGCTATAGCCAATCCACGACATTTCTGATACTGCAATTTCAGTCCAACCTCGGATATCCAATCACCGGAGACGAACCCACGCACACTGGACACGAACTCACGAATACTGATCACGACTCCAGTCTTGGACACAACGGAAAGCCGGACACAATCAAACGTACCCTGCATCCCGACCTCAATTGGTGCAGACACAACGTTCATCCAACACGAACCCGACACATGAAATAAGTGAACACAATTGGGATTAAGAATCAAACGGCTAGACATGCCTGTACAAGAAATTTGGATCAGAAGATGAAGGAATTACCTGCCGTGGTTGATTCTCGGCAGTGACTGAGCGTAGCCGGGTCTTCAAGGAGAGAATCAGCCCAATCGATTAATGTCGAACAGTGAGATCTGATCGATCGCTCCAACTTGGCGAGATTCCTACTGAGGAATTCAACAAGGAAAATTGGAAGAATCAATAGAGTGAACAATCCATACGATCATTCCAGACGAGAACGTAGATCGACTCACCGAAAATAGGCTCCTCGATCGGAGAGGACACGGACACGAGATGATTGGTCAAAGCAAACAATCCCGACCAGAACAGGATTTCTTGATCTCAAATCATTCCTGACCCAAAATTGAAGAAAAAGAATTCAAATGGTGCCAATCCATTTAAGATCATAAAGAACCAGAACGATCAGTCAGGAGACTTACCGATCGGCCAAGGACTTGTTCAAGGAATCGATCGATCAGAGTCGTCGCCTTGATCGAGAAGTTGATCCGCCGAGATGTACGCCGGGATCGTCGAGAGATCGACGTGCTCTGGCCGTCGATTGGCGCCACGAGATGGTGCCTCTCGGAACTGGCCGTCGATTAGTCGCTGGTGGAGGAGACTGCCATCGCCGCCAAAATCCACCGCAGGAGTGTCACGCCTATTCGCCGTCGGGAAGATTGTCGTACGCGTCGGGGTTCGCCTCCAAGACTTCGCCGGCAAAGGAAAATAGTCGGAAGACCGCCTAGCCGCCGCTGCGAGAGGAGGGCCGATCATCGTCGCCACCACCATCGCCATTGAGTCGGAGGAAATTTCTACCACCGTCGCCACTGGAAAAGAAGTTGTCGGAGGAGAATCCACCGTTGTCGCCACTGACTTGATCGCCGGAGGATGGTTCCCGCTGCTGCCATCGCCGTTGGCTTCTCCAAGCAAGGGTTATGGTTAGGTTAGGTTTGGGGAAGAATGGAGCTGAAGAATAAAATTTGGGAGAAATATTTCTCTCTCTTCACTCAGCTAAACAATAAAAGGAAAAAAAATGCGATTTTTCACTAAGCCCCCCCCCCCCCCCCCCGCGCCCTAAACCATTTTCCATCAGTCCCTGCTGTTAAGTAAATTTTCCAAAATCGTCCTCTTCCTTTTCGAATATTACAACAACTATTGAGAAACAGTTAAAAAAACATTTTGAAAAATGAGGGGACCACTAAATTGGTTGTAACAATTTTCAAATTTAAAAATTGCTCCCAATTTATTTTCCTCTAAAATATCAATCACCATAATACTAATTAAATAAATAAAAATTAACTTTTTATTTGAAACCCAAATAAATCAATTACTATTATTAAAATCAAAAATTTTATTTTCTCAAAAAAAAAATCGAAAAGTGGAGTTACAGTTTATACTCTCCGAATGGGGGTGACATAATAGAAGTAAACTCAATCACAACTAAGGAAGAAGAAGTTATAGAACTCAAGAAAATACAGAAGATAAAATATTCTAAGATAACATCCCAAGAAATATCCAGAGTACAATCTCAGCTACTGAATATAAAAGAATATATACAACTCAGAATCTCTGAACAGAAATAAAGTCTAACTAGAACAGTCTCAAGACAACATAAATAAGATAAGCCTAACTAAGCTAGTCTAGGCAGTGGGGGTAATGTCATCAGCTAGAGCTGGGTCCTCCTGAGAGTCCAGCTCGCAAGTGTCGTCTAGGGCTGCCCCGTAGAAGGTATCCACACAGGCCTCCTCCTCGTCCTCTATAATATTTTTAACAGGTCCAGTCAGGACAGGAGCGAGCACAATACATCTCAACAGTTCATAGCAGGTTAGAAAATATAATCATGCAGTAAAGTAAGATACAAGTACTGAAAGAAATGTGGTATGTAAACAGAGAGAGAGAGCTGTAATAGAAATATCTACTATAAATAGAGACTAACAGTGGCTAGTGAGTCAGAGTACAATATAGACATGTAAATGGCATAGGAGATTCTGATGCTACACTATGGAAAGATTCTGATGCTACACTACTTGGATAGTATTCACATGTCTACTTCTACTCCCCCGTACCCCCAATCAATACACAAGGATCCAACCAGGTTATGTTATGATTCCATGCAAAGGCCCCCGAAGGGTGATACATGGATGTCCTATAAATGGGGATTCTAGGAGATTCTAGGATACCCAATAAATGGGATAAGGATTCAAGGAAGACTCTGTGATCATAAGAGTATATGTTACAAGTGATCAATGAACCAATGAAGCATAGTGATATGCCATGTAAGTGAAACGCACAGAACATGTAGTACCAGATGCTCCCTAAGGATAACATCTCAAGAAGGAATCCATACAGTGCCAATCCGTGTGACCAACGTGACAGTAACAACTAACAAGTAAAGTAATTTAAAGCAGAAAAATAATTCTAAGCAGGATATGAAATAATCAGAGAATGTACTCGCCTGGTATCTGAGTGTCCGGATGAAATGTACTGTCCGAGGAGAGGTGCCTGGCTCCTAATCAGAACATCACAAGTCACAACAAGTCTAAATTGGTAATAAGATGCACTACAATGCATTCTACATGAATCTAGGTCAATCTAGACCAAAGTCAACTCTTGGTCAACCAAGAAGTCAAACCTAGGTCAACTATGGTCAAACTAGGTCCAACAAGAGGTCTAACTAGTCTACATTAGTCTAATCAAGTCTAGCTTAACACTCCTACACAATCACAAGATCAAAACTAACATCACACAAACACAATTACTATACACATATATCTATGTACCCTATAGATATATGGGCACACACATATTGGCATAGGCTAAGTTAACATATCATGGCATATCTATTTGACATTCATTTAGCTATAAAACTGATATACATTATAAGAATTCAAGGCTAGCTTATACATTACATTACATATATGATTTACATACTAAATAGATTTACACATAGTCTACATATATTATATTCACACATGTAATATACACATATGTCTAGGCTACCCATATTGTATATACATTCATATGTATTATTTATATACATAATACATATTATATATATAAATATACATACATGATATAATAGAGAGATTATATGTGTGTGTGTGTAGAGAGTGAGTGAGGAATGTGTGTGTGTGTGGAGGGTGATACATAAACATGTGTGTAGAGAGTGAATGAGGAATGTGTGTGTGTGTGGAGGGTGATACATAAACATGTGTGTAGAGAGTGAATGAGGGCAGCCCCTACTGGACTGTACAGGAAATAGAAGGAAAGGAAAATCAGTTCATATATTCACCAAACAGTTCATGTAGTAGACAGTTTCAGTTTTTAGACCTATACTTCAAAGCCCCCAATTTACAATCAAACAACCCCAAATTTGAAACCCAAGTAGATCACATATAGGAGAACCAATTTAGGGACTTAACCCAATAATTGACAGTATTAATTTGGTTAAAACGACTGTCAAAACTCACATTGAAAATCTGGAAATGCAGAAAATAGGTGTGTATCAGAAAATCGGGTAAATGAGAATTTATACATGAAACTAAACTAATGTGTCAAAATATGGATTGGTAATGAACATTTAGAGTGTACATGTGTCTAGCATTGTGTTTGTGTCCACCCAAGTGGACACAAACGTGCCCAAACAAATTAAACACTAAACAGTGCAATCACAGAACCAATCCTCGTGCACGTGTTCCTAGAGCTCGTGCACATGACACGACACGACACAGACCCTGTGCTCGTGTCCCAGTGTCGAGTAGGACTAGGGCTAGGACTAGGGCACCCTGAATCGTGTCCTCGACCTGTCCAGAGGAGATACGAATAGCGTATCAGTGTCGAATAAACCCGACTGAACTGTCAGTCTAAACTCAGTGCAGAGCCTCGTGCTCACTCGACACGACACGAGGACACGTGAGACTTGACACACGTGGTGTCAGTCATTGCCCCATAGTGTGTATTGAGTTTCGCGTGTCCTAGTGCCGTGTCCGAAGTAAAAAAGTCCCCGAGTGGCAGGACACGCGCATTGCCTGCGCGCGCGCGTGCACCCGTGTGTGCACGTGTCCGATTCGACACGACACAACACCAAAACTCTTCCAGTCCAAGAGAAACACGTAAGCAACATCAAATACTAATTTCCTATTCATTTAGTTTCCTAAAAATCAATCGAAATGCCCATTGGGGCATTTCATCAAACACCTAGACCTAGGTCGGATACGTGTCCGATACGGACACGAAATGGGTCCAAAATGACACAAAAATTTAGGGTTAGCTAGGGGACACCTAGATCTAAGTCTCCATGCAAAGAAATTCAGAATTTAATGAAGTTTACATAGATTTACCTATAGGTGACCAAATGCAAGAAAAGCCTCAAATGGGGGGGTTCCTCTTGCTAGCAAACTTCTCCAAATTGATTTGAATCTGAGAATAATATATAACAACAACAAGAACACTTAATTTAAAACCTATTGCAATTTGTTCAAGGAAAAATGGAGCTAAAATAGAATTTCTAGGAATTTTTGAAGATGGAAACTCACCTCTTTCCAAAGCTTTGTTCTTCCTAAGAGGCTAGCCCTAATTTCTAGGAGAATACTTATAGGGTGGGAATCCCAAGGATGGGTCAAGTGGCCGGCCAACTAGGGATTGGGTTAGGGTTAGGTTCACATGGCTAATGGACTACTATGGCTAAGTTATTAAACCTTGGTTCAACCATAAGTCATGGCTTATGACTTAATGTCCTAACTTGAGTCAAATAACTAAACCATAGGTCAACTCTAGTCTAACTAGGGTTGCATGACCTAACTAAGTCCAACTCAACTAGGGTTAGCTCCTAGGTTAGTCTACTAAGGTCATTGCTAGTCAAAGTCAACCTAGTCAACCTTCATTCAAACAATTCCAAAATAAATCCTAAAAATTTCCATAAATTCAAATAAATTCTAATAAATTCAAATAACCCCAAAAATGTAAAAAATATCCTAAAACTAGAAATGTTGTAGTGACAAATCTACCCTCCTTAAAAGAATTTTATCCTCGAAATTGAAAGGCGAAATACAACTGATGAGAAGGATATAAAGTATACCTCACGGTCCAAAAAGATATGGGTAACGCTCGTGCATCTCATCCTCCCGCTCCCAGGTAGACTCTCCTGGAGAATGATGCTTCCATGCGACGCGTACCAAAGGTATCACCTGGTTCCGCAGTACCTTCTTCCGTCGATCCAGAATCTCCACTGGCTGCTTTGGATAGCTGAGAGAAGGTCCAACCTCAATCTCCGAATGATCGAGCACATGGCTAGGATCAGCCATGTACCGTCTCAACTGTGATACATGGAATACGTTGTGGACCCCCACAAGTGTAGGTGGCAAGTCTATCCTGTATGCAACGTCATCGACTCTTCCGCTGATAACGAAAGGGCCGATGAAGCGCGGGCTAAGCTTCCTGCCTCCACCAAAATGTATCGTACCACGAGTCGGAGATTTCCTCAAGAAAACCTGGTCTCCGACCTAATCACAAATAAGGTCTCAATTAATTATGATAAACAAACATGATTAATAAAACACAACAATCAACCTAAACCTAATCCTACTCTAATCTGTACCTCAAACTCCAAGGGCCTCCGGTGGCTATCGGTCCAGTGCCGATGTCTGTCCTGCGCCACACAAAGTCTGTCCCTGATGAGCTTCACCTTCTCGGCCCCCAGTAAAGCTCGTTCACCAACATCATCCCAAGATAAGGGTGTACGACACCTACGCCCGTACAGAGCCTCAAAAGGTGGCATCTCAATGCTGGCCTGGAAACTGTTGTTGTAAGCAAACTCCACCAAATAAAGATGATCCTCCCAGGAACCTCCAAAGTCCAGGACGCACATCCGCAGCATATCCTCAAGTGTCTGAATAGTCCTCTCTGACTGTCCGTCCGTCTGGGGGTGGTATGCAGTACTAAACTTGAGCTGAGTGCCCAAGCTGGTCTGCAGACTCCTCCAAAAATAGAAAGTAAAGCGACTATCCTGATCTGAGACGATGCTGACCGGAACCCCATGAATCCTGACTATCTGCCACATATACATCTCTGCCAGCCTCTCCGTAGACGTACCTACCTTGAATGGCAAGAAGTGAGCCGATTTGGTCAACCTGTCAACGATGACCCAAATCGCGTCTTTCCCTCCTGGTGTACGCGGCAAACCAGATATAAAATCCATAGTAATATGCTCCCATTTCCACTCAGGAATGGGCAGCGACTGCAATAATCCACCGGGCCTCTGCCTCTCTGCCTTGACCTGCTGACAGACCAAGCACCTAGCCACGAAGCGAGCCACCTCCCGCTTCATCCCGGACCACCAAACATGCTCCCTCAGATCTCGGTACATCTTGTTGGCACCCGGGTGTATAGAGTACTGACTGTGGGCCTCCTGCAAAAACTGCTCCCTGAGCTCTCCGCTGGGCACACATAATCTGGAATCGTGCCTCAAGGCACCATCCTCTGTAAGAGAAAACTCGCCGTCCACCAATCCCGACGTCCTCAAACTGTGCCAAATTGTTCCTCTCCACCAAGTCTGACTGAATCTGCATGCCCCACATCTGCATCTGCACTCCGGGCACGATTACCTCAATCCCAAGGCTCTCCAAGTCTGCAAGCAAATGCCGATCCATAGTCAAGCACATGGCTGTCGGATATCTACTCAAGGCATTGGCAACCACGTTGGCCTTCCCTAGGTGATACTAAAGTAGGATGTCAAAGTCCTCCATCAACTCTAGCCATCTGCGCTGCCTCATGTTCAACTCCTTCTGAGTGAACACATACTTTAAGCTCTTGTGATCTGTAAAAAATCTCTACCCGCTCCCCATACAGATAATGCTTCCATAACTTCAGAGCAAATATCACTGCTGCCAGCTCCAGGTCATGGGTAGGGTAGTTCTTCTCATGGGGATGTAATTGCCTGAAAGCATAGGCAATCACTTTCCCGTGCTGCTATAATACACAACCCAGCCCCTTCCCTGAAGCATCACTATAAATAGTGAATCCACCTTATCCTGAAGGCAATGTCAGAATCGGAGCTGTCGTAAGCCGCTTCTTCAACTCATCAAAAGCTGTCTGACACTCCTCTGACCAGACAAACTCAGTATCCTTTCGGGTCAACCGAGTCAACGGCTCTACAACCTGGGAGAAATCCTGCACAAATCTCCGATAATATCCTGCCAGCCCCAGGAAACTCCTGATCTCTACAACTGAAGTCGGCACTGCCCATGCCTCAACTGCTACAATCTTCTTGGGGTCAACAGAGATACCATCTCCAGTCACAACAGGCCCTAAGAAGTCCACCCGGTCCAAGAAAAACTCATACTTGGAGAGTTTTCCATAAAGCTGCTCCCTCCTGAGAGTCTCCAGCACTATCTGCAAATGCTCCTCGTGCTCCTCTTCAGTCTTGGAATATACCAAGATATCGTCTATGAACACCACCATAAACTGATCCAGGTACTGATGGAATTCATCAGGTTCATAAACACTGCTGGTGCATTGGTTAGCCCAAACGGCATAACCAAAAACTCAAACTGCCCGTACCCCGTCCTGAAAGCGTTCTTGGGAATATTCTTCCCCTTCACCTTCACCTGGTGATATCCCGACCACATATCAATCTTGGAAAATACCCGAGCTCTGCTCAACTGGTCAAGTAGATCGTCGATCCGCGGCAGTGGGTATTTGTTCTTGATCGTGAGGTTGTTGAGTGCCCTATAGTCAATACACATCCGTATTGACCCATCCTTCTTCGGCACAAACAATACTGGTGCACCCCATGGCGATAAACTCGAGCGGATGAAGCCCTTGACCTGCAGCTCATCCACTTGCTTCTTTAACTCCACCAGCTCACTGTTGTTCACCCGATAGACATGCTGAGAGATGGGTTCCGCTCATGGAACCAAGTCTATCGAGAACTCAATGTCTCTGTCTGGTGGCAATCCAGGCAACTCCTCTGGGAAAACATCCATATATTCTGCTATCAAGGGGTATTGAATCGCATGCTCCTCAACCGAGACTCCACAGAAAACTCCGCTGCTCTGCTCTGCCTGACGTCTGGAGTACTCGAACTCTGGCTCCCTCGGCGCTCTGAAGAGAACTCTACCCCCTCTGCAATCAATGCTGGCGTGGTGCCTGCTCAACCAATCCATGCCTAGTACTATATCATAGTTCGGCAATGGCATTACGAGCAGGCTCATCTCTAACTCACGGCCTCCCAAAACTACACTCCGACCCTTACAAACATCACTCACGAGGATAATACCACCCCCGATCGTGATCTTGTAAGTCCTAGGCAACGATTCAGCTACGATACCGTATCTAATCGCAAAAGATACTGATATGAAGCTATACGAAGCACCGGAATCGAATAATGCAAAAGCTGGACTGGAGTCGAGAAGAATCGAACATGCGATCAGCTCTCCTATCACCTCTATATCTCCAGCTGCCATGGCGAAAGCTCGCCCCTGCTGGCCTCCCTTGGCCTGCTGCTGGTGCTGTACGAACCTTTGCTGCTGTATCGGCAGGGCTGGTCCCCTCTGCTGGCCTGCTGGAGCTCTGACTGCTGCCCCCTGAGCTGCTCGTCCCATGCGACACTCCCTCATCTGGTGGTCTGCTGAGCCACACACCAGACACTGGCCCAGCCTCTTCCGGCACTCATTGAAGACATATCCAGGCTTCTTGCAGTAGGCACAAGTAACACCCTGTCTCTGACCCTGTCGGTGCTATCTCGGCTGCTGCTACTGGTGAACTGGCCTCTGCTGGATCGGCTGCGGTTGGAACTGCCTCAACTGCTGGTGCTGAAAGTGGGGCCTCTTGGCTTGGCCTCCACTGCTGCTGTTCCCAACTGGGTCTCACCCCCTCTTGAGTCTAAGCTCAAGATCATCCTCCGCCAATAAGGCTTCCGTCAAGATCTCCTCGAATGTGGCATCCCTGTTGCCCTTGGGCAAGGACTTGACCTCCTTGACCAGACCCTTCCGGAACCTCTGGGCCTTCGCCGTCTCGCTCAAGCCCTCTACGAACCTGCCGAGGCGGCCAAACTCCCCTGCGTACTCTTCCACTGAAAGGCTCCCCTGGACTAGGCTCTCGAACTGCGACTCCAAGGCTCTGAGCGCTGAATCTGGAAAGAACTTCTTCTTGAAGAAGCCCTTGAACTCCTTCCAAGTCTGCCCAGCTACCCCCACCCTGGGGTCTGATTGATACCAGGTGCGAGCAAGATCTCGTATCCGGCTAGCTGCGGCCTCAATCTGGAGATCTGCTGGTATCCGGGCCATGCGGAAGATCTCCTCTATATACTCGATCTACTCATCAGCATATAGTATCCCCTCTGTCCCCAGAAAGTCTCTGGGGCTCATCTTCTGGAACTGCTCTATTCCCGGTGTCCTTGGCTGATGGACCACTGGTCGAGCTGCAACCGTCGTAAGGGCCAACTCCATGCCCCTGTCCTGTCGGGCCTGCTGCCGGTCCATGAACTGCTGGAAGTATGCGAACATCTGTGCCGCATTCACGTATCCTGTAGGCGGCGGCTGCTGGAAGGGCTCCTCTGCGATGACTGGGTCCTACCTCCGAGCCGGTGGAGGCATACCCCCTGCTGCTACTGGAGTCTCAATACGAACAGAGGTGGCAGGAGCTGCAGTCTCCTGTCTCTGCTGAACTGGCTGAGAGGTAGCAGATCCCTCTATAGCATCCCCATGAATGGTACGATACGACCGAGTCTCTACCATCCTGAAGATAGACAAACAAGAGTATCAATTTCTGAGAAAGAAGCGATATAACAAAGGCGGACAATTTAAAATTCAAAAGGATCAGCTGACAATAAGGATTTAGATGGCAATAAAAGAATTTTTTCTAATGTGATTGAGTACCTTAAAAATTAATGTCCTATATCCTACTACAGGCTGTAGTGATACTCTAATTCGAATACCACTACACTTCTAGTCTAGACCTGTATGGGCCACCACTAAAAATGTGTCACGACCCGCACCCTAGGGTAAGGGCACGAGACGTGGGTACGTCCAGCCTACGCCGCAGTATCGGCGGTAGAATGCTGTCCTAGGTCATAACATCTAGAAATATAGTACTAAGCAGTTTATACTCCCCGAATGGGGATGACATAATAGAAGTAAACTCAATCACAACTAAGGACGAAGAAGCACGATATGATATAGAACTCAAGGAAATACAGAAGATAAAATAGTCTAAGATAACATCCCAAGAAATATCCAGAGTACAATCTCACCTACTGAATATAAAAGAATATATACAACTCAGAATCTCTGAACAGAAATAAAGTCTAACTAGAACAGTCTCAAGACAACATAAATAAGATAAGCCTAATTAAGCTAGTCTAGGCAGTGGGGGTAATGTCATCAGCTAGAGCTGGGTCCTCCTGAGAGTTCAGCTCGTAAGTGTTGTCTAGGGCCGCCCCGTAGAAGGTATACACACAGGCCTCCTCCTCCTCCTCTGTAATATTTTCAACAGGTCCAGTCAGGACAGGAGCGAGCACAATACATCTCAACAGTTCATAGCAGGTTAGAAAATATAATCATGCAGTAAAGTAAGATACAGGTACTGAAAGAAATACGGTATGTAAACAGAGAGAGAGAGCTGTAATAGAAATATCTACTATAAATAGAGACTAACAGCGGCTAGTGAGTCAGAGTACAATATAGACATGTAAATGGCATAGGAGATTCTGATGCTACACTATAGAAAGATTCTGATGCTACACTACTTGGATAGTATTCACATGTCTACTTCTACTCCCCCGTACCCCCAATCAATACACAAGGATCCAACCAGGTTATGTTATGATTTCATGCAAAGGCTCCCGAAGGGTGATACATGGATGTCCCATAAATAGGGATTCTAGGAGATTCTAGGATACCTAATAAATGGGATAAGGATTCAAGGAAGACTCTGTGATCATAAGAGTATATGTCACAAGTGATCAATGAACCAATGAAGCATAGTGATACGCCATATAAGTGAAACGCACAGAACATGTAGTATCCGATGCTCCCTAAGGATAACATCCCAAGAAGGGATCTATATAGTACCAATCTGTGTGACCAACGTGACAGTAACAACTAACAAGTAAAGTAATTTAAAGCAGGAAAATAATTCTAAGCAGGATATGAAATGATCAAAGAATGTACTTGCCTGGTATCTGAGTGTCCGGATGAAATGTACTGTCCGAGGAGAGGTGTCTGGCTCCTAATCAGAACAGCACAAGTCACAACAAGTCTAAAATGGTAATAAGATACACTACAATGCATTCTACATGAATCTAGGTCAATCTAGACCAAAGTCAACTCTTGGTCAACCAAGAAGTCAAACCTAGGTCAACTATGGTCAAACTAGGTCCAACAAGTCATTCTAGGTCAAACTAGTCTACATTAGTCTAATCAAGTCTAGCTTAACACTCCTACACAATCACAAGATCAAAACCAACATCACACAAACACAATTACTATACACATATATCTATGTACCCTATAGATATATAGGCACACACATATTGGCATAGGCTAAGTCAACATATCATGGCATATCTATTTGACGTTCATTTAGCTATAAAACTAATATACATTATAAGAATTCAAGGCTAGCTTATACATTACATTACATATATGATTTACATACTAAATAGATTTACACATAGTCTACATATATTATATTCACACATATTAGGTTATAGTTTATATTTATTAGGAACACCACGTCCACAAATATATATTTATAGGCTCAAATCAATATACACATATGTCTAGGCTACCCATATTATATATACATTCATATGCATTATTTATATACATAATACATATTATATATATATATATATATATATATATACATACATGACATAATAGAGAGAGTATATGTGTGTGTGTAGAGAGTGAGTGAGGAATGTGTGTGTGTGTGGAGGGTGATACATAAACATGTGTGTCACGACCCGCACCCAGTATTTGGACACGAGCCGTGGGTACGTCCAGCCTACACCGCGGTATCGCCGGTAGAACGCTGTCTAGTCATCTCCACAGTTATCAAATACAACCACACAGTTTATAGATTTCCACAAAAGATCAAGTTTACATATCAGTCTCAACAGGAAATTGTAAGCACAATATCTATATTGAAAGGAGCAAACTGATAACTGAATAAGGTTGCCAAGTGTAGAGGCCAAATATGATAGATGATCCCAATGTAAATAAAATGTATAAGAGAGAATCAACTACTCGACTCTCATAATCCATAATAAAAGAAATACAATCAAGAGTCTAAGAGAGCAACACATGCTCTATAAATGTTGTCTAACTAATAATCTCCTGCAGAGTGTAGCCCCGCATCCAAGTCCTCCTGTATGCTCAACTCAGGATCCTCCGTCTGCTCATAAAAGGTAGTGCAGAACTCCTCTAACTCATCACCTAAAATGTTGGTTATCCAGTCAGGATTGGAACAAGTACACATATGACCACTAGCCGAGTTTTAATAGATTCATAAACATGTAATTAGCATATGAGAATGAAACTAGAAGGTAACTAGCATCATAATACAAAAAGTAAGACATGAGACTCTATCAATGGAACATAGCTACTAAAGAGCAACATGTAAAATCATAGTAGCATGGCAAATGGTGACGAACATGGTGGAGTAATAAGAGTATCAACTAATCTACGTGTATTGAAATATCGCTTTCGACTTGTGAACGGCTAAGGGGTAAATCCGGCTCACTGCACGTGTCGTGCGCAGCTGCTATCATACAATAATAGACATTTTGGGGATAGATTGGGTAGTTCACACGTCTACTAGAATATTTCTCCGCCCAACTAGTACTCATGGAATTAATCGTAAATAGGATAAGCAAGTAAGACAGCCAAGATATAGAATAAAACTATGGTACTATCTCGTGTGACGATCGTGTCAACAAACATCAAGATATGAAATAACAAGTAGAGAAACTATCAGAAACGGTAACAATCGATACATGCACTTGTCTGTCGTCCCGAGCTGCGAGTAATGATCAAGTGAAGAGTTGGAGCCCAAGTGACCTATTGATAGATAAAAGTAGTCAACATACAGTTCAAGAGTATAAATAATTCTATCTTATTGATTTGTTAGGCTACTAGGCTATCCCCTTCTTAGTTTGGCCTCTATGTTATGTAGGTTAGTAGTCTTCCTTAGCTAAGACCTGTCTATCTAGTACCTCTTTTTTTAATGTATGCATGTTACCCTTTTCTACCACTCTTTATTAACATTACTCAGGACACTTCCTCATGGTTTATAGCTACGATTGAGTTCCCTCATAGGATTGACCCTTTTAAGCTATACTCTATTGATGCATATTCTTTCACTCATTCCCATAAAAACCCTCCTTTACTACTTACACAATCCCTAGATTGTAATGAGGCTAGGGTAGAACACTTGGACAGAAAACTTAGACAAGGGGTTGCCATGAAATCGTAAAGGCTGAATCCCAAATGAATTATCAGTGGACTGATATCATAAGGCCATGGATTATAATTTTAAACAGTAAATCAACAGGGTGTTCAGGTTCTGGACTGAACCCATAACCTGTGCCTCTAGTCTTCCTTTAGGTAAATCGATAGGGTTTCTCCCACTGCTTGAACCTGTTGATATTGGACATAGCCTGTGACCGTTCACTCAAGAAGAACTAAATATGGTTTCAATGCATACCTGTTACCCAAGTGCAGTGGAACCCATAATTTGCTATAAATAAGGTTTTAAATTGGCAACTCAACATAAATATTGATGGCCACCTGGAATCAGTGGGCTGATTCTGCCACTCTCCTGTCCAGGTGTGGCTTGAGGATTGATCACACTTGGTCAAGATGGCAGGACATGGTTAGAAATCTGCTGTAACCTAACATTTAAAGATGAAATGGCACTGATTCCTATGACAGTAGGGTGTTGTATGCAGTGTATAATCAAGTAATGATTGGTAGGTAACTACAATGGTTAAGATGGGATCATTGTGTTGCAAGGACCATACAGGACTTGGGGAAAGTGATGTCTAAACCTGAATGGTTAATCAAACAAGCTGTCGTTCCTGATTACGTACTCGAGACACACCCTAACACAAGTGCAAGTTGTTAGTCCCGGGGGCTTGATCGAAGATGAAAACTAATGCAATCGAGATCTGAGATGTCACACAAAACTTTGTGATGATCAAACTCAAGATCTACGAATAAAACTAAAAAGCCAAATTACAATATGAAGGAGAAAAATAGCAAAGAGAAGATCTCTTGTTCTTCCTTGCAAACGTGTTGCAATTGGGACAGAACAAGTTACAATAATCTAGAGAGATGAGAAGAAGAACATTGCTGGGGTGTCAAAACACCGTTGCTCAAAGCAAGATTCGCCCCACACGATCTGCTTCCAGCAACCAGCAAGTTTGAAGAACTTGTGGAACGCTCAATGTCACCTCTGTTCTGACTCCTCGGATGGACTTGCAATGGCGGCAGCAACTCCCTCTGTTTCTCTCTTTTCTGACTTGTATTTTTCGTGGTAGTCACAAAGGAGGCCAGAAGAGAGTATTTATAGAGAGAGGGTGGAAACCCTAACCGCCTCTTCAGTTATGGAAAGATTGAATCAAATCCCAAAAGATAGCAACGAGATTTAATTCAAATCCTACGAAATTAATTCAAATCCCACAAAGATAGGATCTGAATAAATTCAAATCCCACAAAGATAGGATCTGATTTAATTACATTAATTCAGCCTTTCCATAACTGATTTGTAATCTGCACAGTCAGCGGATCCCTTCATGCGGCAGCAGCAGCAGCCTGGCCGCATGAGCCTAATGGTCGCATGAGCCGCATGGACCGCATGAGCCGCATGGACCGCATGGACCGCATGGGCCGCATGAGCCGCATGGACCGCATGGACCGCCTGTGCCGCATGAGCCGTATGGACCGCATGGACCACATGTGCCGCATGTGCCGCATGAGCCGCATGGCCGCATGGCCGCATGAGGCCGCATGAGGCCGCATATGAGCCGCATGCCGCATAAGACCGCATGGCCGCATATGAGCCGCATAAAGACCGCATGACTGTTGGCGTGCTAAGTGCAAAGTGCGCCAACAAAACGCCACATTACGCCTCATGAGCCCATGAGCCCGAGTCCAAGTCCGAGTCCGAGTCCGAGTCCGAGTCCGAGTCGCTAAGCCCCGTTGGGGCTTAGCTCCAAGTGGAATTTAATCCAAGAGAATGACAAAAGCATTAATGCTTAATCCTTGGAGCCTTATACTTACCTCCTTGTAAAATCACCCACATGGTTCCCTCCTTAGGGTCACCACCCCATGTGCATCTCTTAACAATACACCCAAGTATATATGTTGAGATAACTCATGGTGCATTTCCAATGTGGGACTAAAATTTACAAGGCATGTTGAGAGCAAGCTCTCTCCATGTAAAGAAAGCACCAACAATCCCCCACATATCACAATATATATATGTGTCCAGGGTTGAGCGTTCCCCACAGTAACTGTCCATTTTGTATTAGGATAGATGTCGCTGACGACTTGAATCTTCCCGCATGGGTTAAATAACAATGTGATACAAGAATGGACTACGTCTTGAATTCTGCACCACAATTGTAATTCTTTCCACTCACAAAGTGTAGTTACGTGTGCTTCTGGCTGCACATTAAAGGCCCTGTGCCAGCCTGGTTTCAGAGTATAATTTTGGGCGTCTACAAGTTTACCCTCAAGAGACGGCCTGATATCTCTTTTCATACACTATAGGTGAGTTCTTTATTAAAGAGATATGGCATGAAGCCTTGCGCTTCCTTGCGGTGCTACGCCGCTATGACATGGCCTGAAGCCGAGGTATTACCCCTACCTGGGAACCTCATCGTAGTGTCATACTACTGTAGCATGAGGTCACAAGCCTCTTTGTAGTGCCAAACTACCCAGCATGAAGCCTAAGGCTTCCTTGCGGTGTTACGCTGCAACGACATGGCTTGCAATGCCGAGGCTTTACCCCTACCTGGGTACCTCATCGTGGTGTCATGCCACTGTAACATGGGGCCATCCTCCCCTTTGTAGTGCTGTCTACAACTCTTTAATTACGTCATACAGCATTAGGCTACCTGCCTATTTGCGGTGCTACGCCGCTATGACTTGGCTTGCAAAGCCGAGGCATTACCCCTACCTGGGAACCTCATGGTGGAGTCATCCCACTGTAGCATGGAGTTTCACTCCTTGTAGTGCTGCTCTACCGTGCTTCCTGTAAAGTACACCAGACATTCACTCTGCCTGAGAACTCATTAAGGCGTTTAAGCCAACCTTCCACAGGATTTGTTTTTCCGCAGAAAAATACATAGTAGACAACAGTGGTTATGGGTCCGTATCCCTTCCATATTCCAGAGAACAAGTACCCACTGTTACCTGATAGTTTCCCAGTCAGTGATCCTCCTTTGAACCAAAAGTTAGATGCCTAGTAGATTTCTCTTTGAACTAATAGCATAAAACTTTATGGTAGGATTACAAAGACACACTATCAGAATGCCTTCAAGCCCATTTTACAAGCTGTGTCATCGACCAACTGGCGCTTGAGGCCCTTTGTGAACGGATCTGCCAGGTTCTCCTGACTCCGAACATCAACCACTACAATTACACCTCTTTTGATAAGATCGTGTACTGCCCTGTGCTTCAACCGCACAGTCCTCTTCTTTCCGTTGAAGAGGTCATTTGATGCCACCGCCGCAGTCGCCTGGTTGTCACAGTATATCGGTATCGCCGGTATCTGAGCCCCAACCACTAGAAGATCATATACGAGCTCCCGAAGCCATTCTGCTTCATATGCTGCAGTTTCAAGTGCATAGAATTCAGATTCCATGGAGGAACGAGAGAGTATAGTCTGCTTCTTCGACTTCCACGATATAGCAGCTCCACCCAAGGAAAAGATATATCCACCTGTGGATCTCTCGCTTTCCACCTCTGAACACCAGCTAGCATCACTGAAGCCTTCCACTACTGTCGGATACCCGTTGTAGTGCAGTGCATATGTCTGAGTCTTCTTGAGATATCTCATTACTCGCTTCACAGCTTTCCAGTGCTCAACCCCTGGGTTGCTTGTGAACCGACTCAGCATTCCCACGGCGAAAGCTATGTCAGGCCTTGTGGCAGTAGTTGCGTACATCAAACTTCCGATAACGCTAGAATACTCCAGCTGCCTGACGCTTTTCCTCGAGTTTGGCTTCAGCTTCTGATCACACCTGTATGGCGTATCGATCCCTGGAAGATCCTTATACCCATAGCGTGTGAGCATCTTCTCAATATAGTGAGATTGTGACAATGCTACTCCAGTGTCTGTCCGGATGATCTTTATGCCCAAGATGACATCTGCATCCCCCAAGTCCTTCATACTGAACTTGGTTGAGAGGAACTTCTTTGTCTCTGTGACACAGCCTATATCCGTACCTAGGATTAACATGTCGTCCACGTACAGACAAACGATGACTCCTCTTCCATCAGCGAACTTTGTGTAAACACATTTGTCCGTCTCGCTGACTCTGTAGCCGTTTGACCTAATAACTTTGTCAAACTTCTCATGCCACATCTTGGGAGCTTGCTTCAAACCATATAATGATTTTACCAACTTGCAGACTTTGTCTTCAAGACCTTTGACGACAAATCCATCTGGCTGTTGCATGTAAATCTCTTCGGTCAGCTCCCCATTCAGGAACGCTGTCTTTACATCCATCTGATGTATCACCAACTTATGTATAGCTGCTAGAGCGATTAACATCCTGATGGTGGTCATCCGAGCTACTGGAGCGTACGTGTCGAAGTAGTCTATCCCCTGTTTCTGAGAAAATCCCTTGGCGACCAGCCTGGCCTTGAACTTGTCAATAGTTCCATCTGCCTTCATCTTCTTCTTGAAGATCCATTTACATCCAATAGGCTTTTCTCCTTCAGGTAGATCTACCAACACCCATGTGTTATTGGAGGTGATAGAGTCAAACTCGTCATTCACTGCTTCCTTCCAGAAGATAGCATCTCTGGTCTTCATCGCCTCATCATAGGTAAGCGGATCTGCTTCCACATGATAGGTGACAAAGTCATCTCCGAAATCTTTCGGTCTCCTCGCTCGCTTAGCTGACGGCTCGGCGAGTTCTGGTGCAAGAGTTGTTTCATCAACAACAGCTTCTTCTTGGACTACTGGCTCGTATGAGATTTCAGTCTCATTAGTACCTACATCATTTTCTGGAATGTCCGAAAGAATAATGTTTTTGTCTTTTGCGAACTTGTCTTCAAAGTATTCAGCATCGCGAGATTCGATAATATGATTTGATTCAATATCAAGAAATCTCCGAGCATCACTCTTCTCGGCATACCCCAAGAAGATAGCCTTCGTAGTCCTTGTCCCCAGCTTCTGAATCTTCAGATCTGGAAGCTTCACATACGCCAGACACCCCCACACTCGAATGACATTTAAGTTGGGTCTGACTTTGAACCAGAGTTCATGAGGAGTTACGTTCGAAGTTGCATATGGCACTCTATTCAGAATGAAAGTGGCCGTTAATGCAGCTTCTCCCCAGTAGCATTTTGGAAGACCTGCAGTGAGTAGCATGGAATTCATCATTTCTGTTAATGTCCGGTTCTTCCTCTCTGCTACTCCGTTGGATTGAGGAGAATATGGAGCAGTAGTCTCGCATATGATTCCATGTTCTTTGCAGAACGATGCGAATTCATGAGACCTGTACTCTCCACCTCGATCACTTCTCAGCCTCTTGAGTTGTTGTCCAGTCTGCCGTTCAGCCTCGGCCCTGAACTCTCTGAACTTCTCGAAAGCTTCGTCTTTGGACTTGAGCAAGTAGACGAACGCGTATTTTGAGAAGTCGTCGATGAAGGTTATGAAATACTTCATCCCGGCCTTCGTGGAGAAATATTTGAAGTCACAGATATCGGAGTGCACCAACTCCAGAAGATCTGTGCTTCGATTGACCCGATGAAAGGGTTTCCTTGTGATCTTCGTCTGAGCACACACTTCACACTTCTCCACCTTACCCCCACATTTGGAGATAAGTCCTAGACTAGACATTTTGTTGATTCTTTTACTATGAACATGTCCTAGTCTCTTATGCCACAACTCAAGAGAATAATCAAAAAATGCAACTGCATTAATGTCATCAAACTGGTTGACAAGCTGAATTTTAAACATTCCTTCGATTTGATAAGCCTTCCCGAAGTATGTTCCTTTCTTGGACATAACCATCTGACCAGCGTTGATGTCCATCCTCAAGCCTGCGTTGCAGAGCAGGCTCCCAGAGATTAGGTTCTTGGCAATCGCAGGAACATGCTTCACTCCTTGAAGCGTCAGAGTGTTCCCAGAAGTGAGTTTCAGCTCCACAGTCCCAATCCCCAGTACTTCAGCTTGGGCCTGGTTCGCCATGACAACTTTCTCAGATGTCGGCTGGTACGTGACGAACCATTCCTTGTCAGAACAGACATGGCAAGTCGCACCAGTGTCTATCCACCAGTCAGAGTCAACTCCCACAGTTGTGACCTGTCCGATCATAGCAACAATGTTAGAAACCAATGAAACCTTATTAGGCTCACCTTTCTCTGATTGTTTAGGCTTAGATCTGCATTCACTCTTGTAGTGGCCTTTCTTGCCACAATTGTAACAAGTCACGTGGGACTTAGTCTTCTGTTGCTTGAATGAAGGACCCTTCACTTTTAGATTAGTGAAGTCCTTCTTCTTGGGATGAGAAGCTGCATGCTTCCCCTTGGAATCTCTCGTCTGCACAAGATTGGCTTTAGCCAACTGTTTGGACAGAGTGTCCACCTTCTGTTGAGAACGCATCTCGTCCTCAACATGGATCTCTTGAAGTAGATCTCCCAAGCTAATGTCTAGCTTCTTTCTGTGCATCCTTGCATAGAAGGTACTCCATCCAGCAGGAAGTTTTGAGACGATCCCTCCGACGACAAACTTGTCGGGAAGGGACATCTCTTCGTCTTCCAGTTTCTGACGCAGCTTCAGAAATTCCTTCACCTGTGGCAGCATGGACTTTTCGTCCTCAAAGAGCAATTTGTGATATTTTTCAACCACAAATATTTTGCTCCTGTTCTTATCTTCTTCATAGAAATTTTCCACAGACTCCCATATGTCTCTGGCAAGTTCCTTCTTTGAGTAGGATTCTGCCAGAGAGTCCTCCATAGCATTCAGGATGAGAAGCCTGCAGATGCTATTTTCCCTTCTCCAGTTGGCCTGGAGTTTGGTAGCCGCGTTGATGGCGACAGTAGATCCAGTGTCTGGAACAGAGGGTTCTTCCTCCAACAGAACATGATCAACGTCTTTCAGTTGAAGAGTTAGGTACACCTTTCTCTTCCAGACTTGATAGTGCTCTCCATCGAACTTTTCCAACTTGCAGAAGTCCGATTGGAGGAGCGAAGCATTAATGTTTTCCATCTATACGGATCTTGCTTTGAGATTGTTAGTCCCGGGGGCTTGATCGAAGATGAAAACTAATGCAATCGAGATCTGAGATGTCACACAAAACTTTGTGATGATCAAACTCAAGATCTACGAATAAAACTAAAAAGCCAAATTACAATATGAAGAAGAAAAATAGCAAAGAGAAGATCTCTTGTTCTTTCTTGCAAACGTGTTGCAATTGGGACAGAACAAGTTACAATAATCTAGAGAGATGAGAAGAAAAACAATGCTGGGGTGTCAAAACACCGTTGCTCAAAGCAAGATTCGCCCCACACGATCTGCTTCCAGGAACCAGCAAGTTTGAAGAACTTGTGGAACGCTCGATGTCACCTCTGTTCTAACTCCTCGGATGGACTTGCAATGACGACAGCAACTCCCTCTGTTTCTCTCTTTTCTGACTTGTATTTTTCGTGGTAGTCACAAAGGAGGCCAGAAGAGAGTATTTATAGAGAGAGGGTGGAAACCCTAACCGCCTCTTCAGTTATGGAAAGATTGAATCAAATCCCAAAAGATAGCAACGAGATTTAATTCAAATCCCCCGAAATTAATTCAAATCCCACAAAGATAGGATCTGAATAAATTCAAATCCCACAAAGATAGGATCTGATTTAATTACATTAATTCAGCCTTTCCATAACTGATTTGTAATCTGCACAGTCAGCGGATCCCTTCATGCGGCAGCAGCAGCAGCCTGGCCGCATGAGCCTAATGGTCGCATGAGCCGCATGGACCGCATGAGCCGTATGGACCGCATGGGCCGCATGGACCGCCTGTGCTGCATGAGCCGTATGGACCACATGTGCCGCATGAGCCGCATGGCCGCATGAGGTCGCATATGACTGCATATGAGCCGCATGCCGTATAAGACCGCATAAAGACCGCATGACTGCTGACGTGCTAAGTGCAAAGTGCGCCAACAAAATGCCACATTACGCCTCATGAGCCCGAGTCCGAGTCCGAGTCGCTAAGCCCCGTTGGGGCTTAGCTCCAAGTGGAATTTAATCCAAGAGAATGACAAAAGCATTAATGCTTAATCCTTGGAGCCTTATACTTACCTCCTTGTAAAATTACCCACATGGTTCCCTCCTTAGGGTCACCACCCCATGTGCATCTCTTAATAATACACCCAAGTATATATGTTGAGATAACTCATGGTGCATTTCCGATGTGGGACTAAAATTTACAAGGCATGTTGAGAGCAAGCTCTCTCCATGTAAAGAAAGCACCAACACAAGTAGGTATAGACACACACATACACGAGGGGCTGTCCTCAAGGCACTGCTCTATGTCCAATGAGACATCCTCTCCACCTGTACACTAGTGCATACACTAGTACAACACTCATATTTTTCTATCACTGCAGTTTATCACTTTCCCCCTGTATTACCTGATACTCTTAGAGTATCAGAACACTCAAATACGATTGTACCCAAGGGATGTCCCATATTGGACACTATTAAAGGACTGATTTATACAGCATTCAACTGATACCAGAAATCAATGAACTGATATGGCTGGTTGTTGTCCATGAATGGAAAGACTTGTGAGTATTAGATGGACAGAACATGTATCCTCTGAGCATATATCAGTCCAGTATGTTCTAATGAACTATGGTTCAATATCTGAACAGAAGTAGAGCCACATGACATACAGTGAACTGGAAAACTCCATGGTTCAATACCAATTTCACAAACTCTTGCCATAGCAAGGGTACTAAGAGTGTCTGAACCCATAGGTTGTACTGAAGGTTGAGATCTTAACTTGCAATTGGAACTGAAAACACCAGGGGTAAATGAAGATATACGTAGGCAGGAAACTAAATGGTTAAATGCATGGGTCTCATGTGTATTGCAGGGCAGCACATGTGTCTTGATGAATAGATAAGAACATTTGGCTGTCACAGTGTTATCTCATGTCTGCATATTAGGATTAGACATGGCACAGTATTTGAAAGGGGAGTAGATTCCAATCTGGGTGTGAACCATATGAGAGTGGGTCTAATTACCAATATCAATTGATAAAGAACATTGATAAATAGTTCAGGAAGGAGGGATGTCATCAGTTTTCCAAGCAATTGTAAGACATGGTCCAGCAGTTCAACAAGGAGTACAAGAGTATGAGTATTATAGTAAGACATGGTCTAGTTTTGAATCAGCATCACATCTTGTGGGCAAGGTAATGGTATACTCTTCAGGAATGGTTGCTTGCTTCAGCAATTTGGAGTAATCCTATTTACAACTTGGGAAACCCTACAGGTGTAGTTAATCTTCACCTTCTGCAGTGCTTACTGTTGTGCCTATGATGGTACAACATGATATATATATATATATGTACAGTGAACTAAACAGAGGATTCTAAATCTGGACTGAATATATAGTGTATGTCTTGTTATGCAATGTTTTGTAGAAGGAAAAACTGGAACTTGACAGTATAGTCTCTGAATTGGGTGGTTCATCAAGTTATGCTCTTTCTCCATAAAGAGCACGACTGTTATATGTTATCTAACCTGTGGATTAGGAAAATACCTCAAGATAAACAGGGCTTGTATATACATATATATACAGGTATGGTTACTTCTGATACCTAAAATCAACCCAATGTATCCATGTTGTGATACCCAGGTTTTTGTATGGCAAACAGTCGAACACCTTCCCTTCCAAACTTGCCTTAATCTATAACCATTGCTAGCAAAGCTTATTAATCCTAACAAATCAGAATATGAGGGGTGCAGGTTACCTGTCGAAGGCTGGTGGCTCTAAAACTCTGAAAAGTCCTTCGATTGCCAAGCAGTGAACTCGACGGCAGGAAGGAGTTAGGGTTTGCGGGGAGAGCGGATTAATCCCTGCTTATATACACCCAGCTTGGATAGGATTAGATTCAGGTTCTGATTCCCTCCCCCAGGATTTGATCATATCCCTTCTACGAATTCAATTTGAATTCGAACTGATACCCCAGCTCTGAGTTTTTAAACTCATCATTTTCAAATAGGACCCTGGTGTTGGTTTAATTGCTGGAAGGGGTCAGCCCATTAATGCCCGTTTTTAATATAAACTCTGGACATTGGCAAATAAGCCCTCTTATTTAATAATATTAAGGACAGGCCCTCCCCTGCTCATTTCTTTATTACCAATAGGTCCTAATCTATATATATATATATATATATATATATATATATATATATATATATATATATATATATCTACTTAGCTTAATTATTTGGTGGCTTGTGTGTACCAATTTATAATTCAACAAAATTCAATAATTAGGAGAAAAATTTAGGTCAGGGGCTCACATGTATGTAGAGAGTGAATGAGGGCAGCCCCTACTGGACTGTACAGGAAATAGAAGGAAAGGAAAATCAGTTCATATATTCACCAAACAGTTCATGTAGTTGACAGTTTCAGTTTTCAGACCTATACTTCAAAGCCCCAAATCGAAACCAATTTACAATCAAACAACCCCAAATTTGAAACCCAAGTAGATCACATATAGGAGAACCAATTTAGGGACTTAACCCAATAATTGACAGTATTAATTTGGTTAAAACGACTGTCAAAACTCACATTGAAAATCTGGAAATGCAGGAAATAGGTGTGTATCAGAAAATCGGGTAAATGAGAATTTATACATGAAACTAAACTAATGTGTCAAAATATGGGTTGGTAATGAACATTTAGAGTGTACACGTGTCTAGCATTGTGTTTGTGTCCACCCAAGTGGACACAAACGTGTCCAAACAAATTAAACACTAAACAGTACAATCACAGAACCAATCCTCGTGCACGTGTTCCTAGAGCTCGTGTACGTGACATGACACGACATAGACCCTGTGCTCGTGTCCCAGTGTCGAGTAGGACTAGGTCTAGGACTAGGGCACCCTGAATCGTGTCCTCGACGTGTCCAGAGGAGATACGAACATCGTATCAGTGTCGAATAAACCCGACTGAACTGTCAGTCTAAACTCAGTGCAGAGCCTCGTGCTCACTCGACACGGCACTGGGACACGTGAGACTTGACACACGTGGTGTCAGTCATTGCCCCATAGTGTGTGTTGAGTTTCGCGTGTCCTAGTGCCGTGTCCGAAGTGAAAAAGCCCCCGAGTGGCAGGACACGCGCACTGCCTGCGCGCGCTCGTGCACCCGTGTATGCACGTGTCCGATTCGACACGACACAACATCAAAACTCTCCAAGTACAAGAGAAATACGTAAGCAACATCAAATACTAATTTCCTATTCATTTAGTTTCCTAAAAATCAATCGAAATGCCCATTGGGGCATTTCATCAAACACCTAGACCTAGGTCGGATACGTGTCCGATACGGACACGAAATGGATCCAAAATGACATGAAAATTTAGGGTTGGCTAGGGGACACCTAGATCTAAGTCTCCATGCATAGAAATTCATAATTTAATGAAGTTGACATAGATTTACCTATAGGTGACCAAATACAAAAAAAGTCTCAAATGGGGGATTCCTCTTGCTAACAAACTTCTCCAAATTGATTTGAATCTGAGAATAATATATAACAACAACAAGAACACTTAATTTAAAACCTATTGCAATTTGTTTGAGGGAAAATGGAGCTAAAATAGAATTTCTAGGGATTTGTGAAGATGGAAACTCACCTCTTTCCAAAGCTTTGTTCTTCCTAAGAGGTTAGCCCTAATTTTTAGGAGAATACTTATAGGGTGGAAATCCTAAGGATGGGTCAAGTGGCCGGCCAACTAGGGATTGGGTTAGGGTTAGGTTCACATGGCTAATGGACTACTATGGCTAAGTTATTAAACCTTGGTTCAACCATAAGTCATGGCTTATGACTTAATGTCCTAACTTGAGTCAAATAACTAAACCATAGGTCAACTCTAGTCTAACTAGGGTTGCATGACCTAACTAAGTCCAACTCAACTAGGGTTAGCTCCTAGGTTAGTCTACTAAGGTCATTGCTAGTCAAAGTCAACCTAGTCAACCTTCATTCAAATAATTCCAAAATAAATCCTAAAAATTCCCATAAATTCAAATAAATTCTAATAAATTCAAATAACCCCAAAAATGTCAAAAATACCCTCAAACTAGAAATATGGTAGTGACATATAGCTATGACAGGAATGTAATCAAAAAGATATTTTTATTGAGGACTGAGTGATGATCAAAGAGGATAGAAAGAATATCGTATTACTATTTCAACGGTCAGAAGATAGGATGTGCAGAAAAAAAAATGACTTATAAGATAAAACCTTATTATTACACATGCAAAAACCAATCTCTAACTCGCTAAACTAGCTGAACTCTCAGGATCTACAGAAAACTAAGGCAGCTGCCAAGGTATTAAAACTAAATCTATTTAGAACCATAAATCACCTAAATCAATTTTTCATCCATCTTTGTATGCCAATGGTCTTATCTCAATTTCTCTCTGCTTATTCCTTCTCTAGAACCTATCATTCCATTGCTCGTGTTATTCCTTCCATGGCTATATCTGTCCCTTCTAGGTATAGTAGTCATCTAACCATAAGAGTTGATCCTCGTTAAGTATTTTTTTACTTGATCATTTTATTCACATGTTTATATATATTATCCAAATTCACTTCCTCCATGGAAGAACATTACCAATCCTATACCTTCCTCGCTAACTCTACCTACGTCTTCCTCTATCTTCTATAACTCTTCCTTTAATCATAAAATTCAAAATCGTCAAATACCTTCATTTGCTTGAATAAGATTTAGGCACTAGTGAGCACTACTAACGATTTTAACCCAAATAAGTCACAGGTTAAGATATATCACTCTCTCAAGACTAGCTTACTCAAGGTATTATTCTACCTTTTCTACCCTTTAGCTATCTAATATTAATCCCAAGGATCCCTTACAAGGAATGAGATAAGTAACAATCTATGTTTCCTCCGTATATAGCTATCAACTATATACATATGGTCATCCACAAGATGTATATCAACTATTTAATATATAAAGCTAACCACAACTATCTACAGCTTCCAAATTATATGTAACTAAAAAATAATAATAATAATACTAAATAAATAAATGAATAAATAAATATAAAATATATATATACAACGTACTAAGGTTGAAACATGAAAGAGATTGAGCCAATAGAGATGGATATGGTCCTAATAAGTTCTAGGAAAAATCAAGTACAATTTTATAGAAAATCTATCCTTTCTGGCTGTGATAAGAGATGTCTGAAAATGGAAAGCCGCTAGAAATACAAATCCTCTAATCGGACAACAGTCAGAATAATTTAATAGTGCAGAAAAGACAACCATATTATGGATATAGTCTTAATAATATTTGAAAACCCAAATATATCCGAAGTCACTTTGCCTCAAATTCATGCCTCGCCAGAGTGCACTTGACTGCAGTAAAATTTTGGCTCCATAACTTGAATAGTAATAGGTTTTCGAGTAGTCTATCAACTTTATCCATTTCCTGGCTGAACAACATAGAAGACAAATTTGATGCATTTAGGACGTAGTCTCAATAATATCCAAAAAAACCTATCAACACCTGAATCACTTCAACTTAGAGTCTATGTTCCGCCAATGCGCAACTGGCTGCAGTATACTCGCAGTTTCTATAATTCAAATAGATGGTTGCGATGCATATGTGTGAAGCCATATTAGGTCACTGAATATTTTCTTAACTTTGTCCATGGAAATTTCAAAGGGATAATTCAACAATTAAAAAAGTTTTTCAATGACTAAAGGAAATTCAATATTAGGATGGAATCGATTCTCTGACCGTTCGTGCTTCATGATAGTCAAGCATTGAGTTTAAAAGCTTCATAGGCCTTGAATTGATCAAGAAGTTGCCTAGGGAGAGTAAGGTTTCAAGTTGAGTAGAGAAAATCAACAAATAAAAATATTTTCGGTACTTGGGCTAACTTAGGAAATATCAATCCATATTAGAATTATTTTTTCGAAAAATAGTTCCCTTGGGAGATATGTGAACCAGCTAATTTGAACCAATTCTTTGGTAACAATTAACCTTGGGGCTTTATGGTTCCAAAAGAATTCGGTTCAAAATTGGTTCTGAGAAAGTCAATTGGAAATAAGTCCAAGAGAAATAGTTGGATACACCAGCCGTAGAAATACTTGGGTAGATAAGAGTTTATTAGGTTTGCTATAGAAGAATTTGAAACTCTAAATAGTGATTGGATCTAGATTCCAAATAAAGATAGCGGAGTAAGATTTGATCAATAAATGGAGAAGTTGGAAATAGGTTTGCTAAAGAAGGAGATTGAAAAAAAATCTAATATTAGTCCCAAAAAATGGCAAAAGAGTATGGATCCTAAAGTATGCTAGAATCTGATAAAGATATGGAAGAAAATAATCCCGAAAGCCATGGGAAACTAAAATATACCAAAAATCTAGAAAATAAAATAGGCAGTAAAACATACCATCATACGATCGGCCTAATCTATATAAGGTTTAGGTACAAACGTAAGCAAGGTAACCTATAAAACTATAAGCAAGCCAAAAATTTTTAAAATAAATAATTTCGGCCCTATATTATAACATGGTAAATATAGTAGACTCTCTGTTCACCATGTATATATATATATATATATATATATATATATATATATATATATATATATATATATATATATATATATATATATATATATATATATAATATCTAGGTATTCCAAAATTATATTCTTCCAATTCTTAATCATCAATATATTCTTGATAAATACCACCTTACATATATTCTCATTAAGATTAAAATTTTTCAGAAATTGTATCGTAGGGGAGACATGACTTTGGAAAAGATATTGGCCAGAAAAAAAAGTGTAATCAAGGGTAATATGTTATGCTTCGGTAGGGTATCATCTAGTGCTAATCAATAATTCTAGGTATCATTAGCTCTTCTGGTTCTGGTCTGGTTCGAGCAGCCTCCCACTGTTCAATCTACTACTACGATTCTCTTGTCATATTTTCTTGCGTCATGCATAGAAAACAAGATCTTGCTAGTACCGACTGATAGACATAGGTCAGGTTGTCTTCATAGTCTGGCAAGTTTAGGGGCAAGCGTAAACAAGGTAACCTACCGTTCTATAAGCAAGCAAAAATAGTTACTTATATATAGATAATTCGGTCCTATGTTGTGACAAATCAATATTCTAGTGTTCTAATTATTTCTAGATATATTTACCTAAGTTATTATTTTGGACCTGCATGGGCCACCACTAAAAATATGTCACGACCCGATCCCAAATTATTGGGTTGAACCGGATCATGTCCAGCCTGCACCGTTGTGAGACGGCGGCAGTAAGTTGTTCTATATGTAGGTATTCACAACAACAACTATACATTTGTCACAACTTGAATATACGTAAATTTTAAAAACTTTTTATTCAATAATTAAAAAGTATAACTGGAATGAAAGAACTTAAATAAAGTACTAGATTCAAATTAACAAAACTCCAAAACAATAAAACTAGAAAACTGGAAACAACTAGCTAGGTGGTCGGCTCATCGGCCTCAGGTTCTGCGTCCTCCAAGGGGGACTCTGGCAACACCAAAAGATACAATACCGGGTCATAGTAGCTATTGTACAATAGCTCAGCATCCTCAATGTCACCTAAAAATGTGGGTCTCCAGTCAGGAGGGAGCAAGTACGAATATGTATCTCATATTTCAAGTAATAATGAAAAAGTGCAGGCTAAACAGTTGAAACAATATTTTTCAGCAATTTAACAATTTAAAACAATATGATTTGAATGTGTAAACGTCTATGACCGGCTTGGGTTGTACAATAGCATCCTAGCGACGCGATACGGCTTATCCCCGTGTGTAAGAGGGGTAAGCTCGCACAATTATGCAATATGAGGGGCATTGGCCATAAACATTACACTATTTCCCCAATTCCCACAATCAATATTTGAACCCTAGGAGAGGGTTCCGTGTAGCAATATGGTTTAACATGCAACTTGACAATTACTAAATAAAATACAAGAAAATATAACCGTAACTTGTCTTTGTTAATGACTGGAACAGGATGTCGGTACCTGGGGAGGAAGTCAAATACGTCCTCAAAACCCTACAGTTGAGAATCCTGACTTAGAAACATAGATGAGCCAAATCTAGGTTTGCTAGTAACAATTTCTAGAAACAGACCCTAGTCAGATTTTAAGTTATTTAATTAATATAACGAAATCCGTCTAACGTTGTAAACTATATTGGTTACCAATTTACGGAATAACCGATTATTGATTTATTGGAAAAAATAACAATTACACTTTAATTGGCAAGACTTTGTATTTTTAATAATATATATATATATATATATATATATATATATATATATATATATATATATATATATATATATATATATATATATATATATATATATATATATATATATATATATATATATATAACTAAGTAGTCTTTTAAGTGAGAAAACATGAAATTGTTTAAATTATTAGGAATCTTTATTCATTAACTTAATATATGAGAAAATCTTATTAATTTTGTACAAAATAATTAATATCCAATTATAATTTATACGTCTAGCTACGCAAATAACCAACCCAGAAAATAAATAGAAAATCTAAGCTACACAATACAGGGTCACAGAAAAATAAAAGAAAACTGGACTTATACCCTTACAACAAATTAATTAATAGAAAAATTACTTTAAAATAAATTTCTCGAAATTAGTAATTTTCGTAAGAAAATAGTTTTTATTTAAATAGCATTTTAAAATAGAATTTATTTAATTAGAATAATTTTCATAAAATATGTCTTTTAGACATTTCATAAATTATGTAGAAAATCACCTTTAAACATAGAAAATAATAAATGCACAAAAATACGTTTTCTTACCAAAGTATTGGTTTAAAGTTAATATAAAAGGTTTTAGAGTTTTAATATTAAATACCATTACCAAAATAACATTTTTAAATAAATATTAGTTTTATTATATTAATTCTCCTTATAAAAATCTTCTTGATCAGAAATCATCTTTAAAAGGAAAACATTTATATATATATATATATATATATATATATATATATATATATATATATATATATATATATATATATATATATATATAATCATTTAAAGAAATCTAATTTTTATTATACTATTTACTTAACCAAACTTTTATTTTAAAGAAAATAACTTTTAAACGAATATTTATTTAATTAATATTTTGTAAACAAAATATTAAATCATTATTTGGTTTAAAAAAATCTCTACAACTTAACATTAAATTTAAAAGATAATCCTAATTATATATTTAAACAATTAAAAATCATTAAAATTATAACTAAATTATTAAGGTTAATCCACAAATCAATTAATACCAATAAAGTATATTTGAAGTTTCCTAAAACGATTATTATTACAACATTTACTAATTACATCACAGAAGCTAAAATAAATCAACAACATAATCCAGTTAATTTTTACAGAACCTATTTCTTGGCCAGGATGGTACGTATGGGTTTTTGTGATCACAAACAGTAAGCAAAAAATGAAAGGATTACCCAAAGTTGTACGGAGGAGTACCGAGGGGAGGCCTCGGACTCGGAATGAAGCCGGGACGACGAGCATGGCACGTGCACGCACACGACGAATATGCGGCGACGGGACACACGTACGGGAGTCAACGGACGCCGGACGGAGGGTGCACGGGAGGCACCGGAGACGTGCTCGAAAGGTGGGGAAGTGGTGTCTGGATTCGAAGAGGACGATGAGACGAACGCGACGGTGGTCTCGGATTTTGATTTGGTGGAGGGAGGAGGAAGTTATGGATTTATTTGTGAAGGTTTGAAGAAGGTGAAAGAAAGAAATGGGATGCTGTGATGGTGGAGAAGTTTCTGTTCTGGGGTTACTGGTGGAGAAGGGAGTGGGCGCACAATTAGGATCGGGGAGTGAGAACCGATGAGTGGGAAAGGAATAGGTTTGGGTTGGGTTTAAGTTATGGGCTAAACTCATGGGCTTGGGTTAAGGGACAACAAACAATATTAAATAAATAAATGAACACAAAAAAACATGGGTCTTATAAGTAGTGACCTAGTTTACCTAGATTTTGTCTTGACTACATTCCAGTTTGATACTTTGAGACTTGTAGTATTTATTTTGGGATATTGTTTTATGTTTTGGTTTCTGAACTTGTGATTGCGACTCAGCGTTGTTTCAGGCTATTTATCTCATCTTTATCTTTATCATCGTCTTTATCTTCCTTAGAATTATGTGATTGAGTTGTGGTTATATTTCTCCGTGTGGAGATGATAGGTTATGTTATTGTGTCTTAGATTTCATATATTCTAGATGATCTTTACAGCGTTCTACCGTCGAGTAGGCTGGACGTACCCACGTGCTCGTGCCCCTATATAGGGTACGGGTCGTGACACATTTTTATGGTGGCCCATGCAGGTCAGAGTCGCAACTAGTGCGATTTCGTAATGGTGCTCGACTTAGAGTGCTAATTACGAACCTGCTGTTAGGATATAGGTTTTAGTTTGTGATAGGAGTTACTCAATCACATATTAGAAAAACTCCAATCTTTTGATTTCTATGACAGACTCTTCTTATATTTCGAAATAAATTGTCCTTCCTTGATAATATCCTATCATGTGCCATATTGATTTCTTTGCATAAATCTGTCTCCAGGATGACAGTGACTCGAGCTCAGGCAGCTGGATCCAGTGCAGCACCGGAGAGGTCCGATCCGTCGTAACCTATTTTTCTGACTGAGAGAGCTGCGGATCAGGAGATTGACCCTACTATCCCTGCCGTTCCAAGGTAGCGGCAACAGTACCGGGGGTCTTCCTCCACAAGTCCCGAGGACTATACCTGTTCAGTCGGAGACTCTTCCACCTCCACCTGTGTTGCCGATTGACGCTACTCAGATGTTCGCGCTCCTCCAACAGATGATGGAGGTACAGTGAGCGCAGACTGAGGCTTCACAACGGCTGTTTTCCATAAATAAATTCCTTTATTTATTGTGTATCTAGGAAAATTACAACTGTGGGAATCTGATCTAGAAGATGATCACTTTATCCCTTGGACTATGCGAAGAAGAAAAGCTCTCAAAATTTTGACAGTAGATAACTATGTATCTGTACAATGAATGAGAAAAAGAACTCTATTTATAGAGTCAAAAATAAAACTGAAAAGATAACTGTCTTCACAGCCTGTGCTTAGTTGAAAATCACGCAGGATTTAACATACGCAAGGTTGTGAGAAGTTACTGGACGTGGCCTGTAACTGTTGGACACATGGCGATCATGCATGAGTCGTGTGCAAGTTACAGGACACGCAGGCGAAAGATCAGTGGCATGGCTGCCACGTACTCCAATTTGATGAAATCTACACAGACTTATTGAAGACGAAATCCACGCAAACTCGGTGTAGAAAGCTTCAAAATCCACGCAAACTTGGGGCAAGAAGCTTCAGGATCCACGCAGACTCGAGGCAAAAAATGCTTCAAAATCCACGCAGACTTGAGGAAGAAAACTTCAGAATCCACGCATGTTTGAGATGAAGATCTCACAAATACACGCAGACTTGAGATAGAACTGCCAGCTGTCTTGATTTGGCGTGCCTCGACTGATACAAAATCTCTGACAGTGATTGCTTTTGTCAGTCGCATTAAATGACAAGAAGCTCTTTTGGTACGCCAACATGACAAAGTTTGAGTCTTGCTGAAGAAGATTTCGAAAATCACGCAATAGACGGCTGTGATCTCTCGAATTCTGTGCATACGTGGCATACGAAGAGACATCCTTCGACTGTTGTGCTGTCAATCATAATTACTCTCTGACAAATGATGAGCTGTCTCCTCAGCGTGATTTGTAAATATTTTCTTGATCAACTGAGCATGACTTTTGACTCTTTCTTGATCAACTCAGCGTGACTGTCATTTTTAAAGGCCTACAAAACCCCCTTCAAAGTTTTCAAAAATTGAAAAGACTTCAAAATTTTCGAAATACTTTGAAAATAAGATAAATATGAACTTAGTCACGCTGAGATGACTTTAAAGAGATATTTATTCCTGAATGATTGGACTGTTGGGATTCTGTGCAGTTAAGATCCCGTATCAATCTCCTAAATCGAGGCAAATCATGATGGGCCATTTGGAATTCTTCATAAGCCTATAAATAAGCCATAGATTACTTCTTTCTTTCTTTACTTGCATTTGAAAGAGAGAACCCACAGAAGAGAACTTCATCTTCTCCGACGAACTCCTTCCTCTCCGACTTCTTCTTCTCCTTTTTTAGCAGCAATGGCTCCCAAAAAAAGCAGATGCTCAAGCCAAGGGGAAAGCCCCTGCGACTTCGTCGCGTGCCACAACTGACAGACTTCCTCGACAAGAAGTCCCGCAAGCTCCTATGCATCGTAAGTGATGGGAGAACACGAACTGTCGAAGACGATGAAGATGAACTCCACATAGAATTTTTTAGGATCTTAAGATATTAAACTTCAGAAATATATCCCCCCTCCTTAGGGTAAAGGATATTTAATAAAGTATGCCCCCTCTTTAGGGTCGGTCATACTTCACATCTTCGTGTTTACGAAGCTCTGTGTTTCACGCAAAGGAGCATGGTTCTCATGATTCTGCATAACTTTTCACGTTGGCAGAAATGTCCATGTTGAAATAGTCACGCAGCTTTCAGGATGACGCTGCGTGATTTTTTACATGTCGACAGAGATGTCAATGTTGAATTATTCACGCAGACTTCTGAGAGTCATCTTCTGGATAGATTAGTCTTGATCTGTCAGCGTGTTTTTTGTTATTTTCACTTAAATGTGTTTCTGGCAATGAGCATGACTTTCATCCTAATCTATCTGAGCCTTTCGTGAATTAATCATCTGCGTGAATAAATCACTCAGCATGTCACAGTAGTATATCCATATGGAGTCTGCGTGACTTTTGAATTTTTTTTCAAATACTGAAATACACGCATAGACATAGATATATCTGACTTTGCCTTCTGTCATTTCCTGTAGTGAACATCCGAAGCGAAGAAGCAGATTTTGAAGGGTGCTTGAGTATCTCATTTAAACATGATCTATCTCATATAACATTCCCTCAATTTGATCTTCCTGAAACAAGACTATCACTGTTGGCCAATCAAGACCACACAACCTTACTCTGCTTGATGAATGGACAACCTTTCCAGAGTCTGGATCTGGTATCCCATAAGAAACCAGCGTTCTTGTTCGGAGATGCTATAGCACAAAAATCTCAGCCGAAGGGCATCAGGGAGAAAGTGTGTTTCTGCTTTGAGGGGGATGTGAAACAACCCATGTACTGGCCAAAGGTTTCCTGGGGCTTATCAATCATGAGACTTATGCATGCCAGCTACCCGAGAAAGATGTCCTGGTATTTGACAGAATATCAGCAGGCGAAGGCAAGCCGTATTATTTACAGGAAGGAGGGATTTTTCAGTGCCCCGGAGGATCATGTATCAGTGTTTCGGGGTTTGAAGCCTGGATGCATACCACCTGAAGATTCAGCCATATTGATGCCGTTCAGGATGCCCATTTTCATAAATGAATTCATGTCTAACAAGAATGCATTCTATCCCACCGATTTGACGCCGAGAATGAACGGCCTAATGAATCATGAGAATGTGAGATGGAAGACTTTAGTCCACTGGGCTTTGGAAAATTTTGAAACTGAGCTGAAGAAAATAAATCTCTATGATGCCGTCGTCAATTCATCCTACGGCTTCAAGCCTAACCCTTTTCTGTTCCTGGCTTTGGTTGAGAGGTACAACCATAGGACGGGAACCTTTATGACTCCGAAAGGAGAGATGGGCTTCGCCCTTCATGAGATGGAATACATCTCACACCTGCCTTCAGGCTCGCTGCCGTATGAGGAATATGTTCCTACGAAAGAAAAGCTGAACTTTCTGTCAGAGAAGAACCCAGAGATGGTCCATCTATTTGAAGAGATGATGTGCCATTTTGGTACATGTGCTCTCTATTACAAGGGTTCCAAAGATTAAGCTGGCAACCACATACAGAAGTGGATGTCGTACCTTTTCATGAACCGTGAAAAGGATGAGAAGAAAATAAACGAGAAGAGGTGGTATCAGATTAGCAACTTCAAGCCTCTTTCTGAAAGTGAAATCACTTATCTGCAGGAGAAATATGACTGCAAAGATTTCACCATCACTGAAGACTAGTACGAGTTCAAAGCTGGAACTACTTTCAGTTATTATGTACGGCAGAGTGGCAAGAGTCTGTCAAGGAACGGTCATCTGGCCAGATTTCTATCCCTGTGGTTGAGAAGATTCATCGTTCCTGGTTCCAGCTCCTTGGACAGGATACACAGAGGTGTTATCTTTGCAGCGGTGCGCCTCGTGTATGGCTACAAGTTGGACTTATTATCAGCGATGACCTGTAGACTGAATGCAGGTCTTCGGAATTTTGTAACTACCATGTTGTCTGCTCAGAGGCTGATGACTGAAGAATTCCCAAGGATAGAGATGCCTTTCACATTTTTATATGGTTGGCTTCTCCTTCATCATGATGGTTTGATACCTCTAGGAGCAGGAGGGAGTAGCAGTCTTTTTCTGGAGAGGTACTCTGGAGAGACGTTCTGGAAGGTTCACACTCTCCCAGAATACAGAAATGTATTGAATAGGGCGTCACATTGGTCAATCCAATGTGTCCCTCCACCATCGGGCTATGAGAGTATGCCCTTAAATATGATGGACGGAGATATAGGAAATCGACTAGATGATGTAGCCTTCCAATGGTTACAGAGGATCTGACCTTCTCATCTAGTATATCGTCACGAAGAAATGGCATATCTGGAACCATATTTACCAAGCCGATTTGCCAGACAGTTCGGGTATGACCAACTCCACATTGGGAACGCCACTACTTGTCTATATGCTCGTGGAGGACTCATCGACGGAGCTCGAGCTTGGAGATATTTTGAGGCTAGAGATACAAAGGTTGTATTCTTTATGCCTAATCCTTTGTCTAGCTCGGGGCCAAAGATGCTTTACACGTATGCTCGTTTTTACGTGTCGTCAAGCACCTTCAGACCGAGTTTCAATCTGAAGACCTTTGTTGCAGAGGATGATCCAGCTCCATCGAAGAGGTCAAAGAAGAAAATTGTTATTCAGCACTTTCCTTCAGAACCCGAAGATGAGACAACAGAAGTTGAGCCACCCTATGAATTATTCCAGGAAGGAAATTTCCCAGATGAGGTCCTTCCTCCTATATTTATATCTCTTTCTAAGAGGAAGAGAAGTGACGAATCCGAGACCGTCTCTAAGAGGAGTACTAGGTCTCAAACATCCAAGAACAAGAAAGGGGTCTCGGTGACTGCTACTTCATCTTTGGGCGGTATCTCAGTTGATGAAGACGATGCCGCTGATAAGGACGAAGAGACCGATGAAGACGACGCTCCTTTGATAAGGAGGTCGAGAGGCAAATATATTAAGAAGTCTGTCAGCAAAATTAAGGGTAATAAACTCCTAGAGATAATCATGAGTGGAGGAGTTTTGCCAGAAATCAATGAAGTAGCTTCTACTGAGAAGACCGAGACTAATAATATTCACCTTGCAACAGCTTCAACCGAACAGACTGAAGTAGAGTCTGTTCAAGCTCAGGAAACAACTGCTCCAACCACAAGTGGAGTAGCTATTGAACCCTCGGAGACGAGGATAATCCCATTTGAGCATGGGACAGAAGGCGTCATTCAAGCACTGGATGACCAGATTGATTACTCTGAAGAAGCAACAGCTCCGGAAGAAGCTACCAAACAGTCAGAAGTTCCTGAAATTCAAGCTGAAGAAAACATTTCTTTGGCCAGAGGCGATGAAGACGTGCCGGCATCTGAGCTATCAGCTACTGATGATCTGTTAAAGAATGTTTGTCAAGATATCATTCTTCGAACCGATATTCCAGAGACAACTGAACCGGCAGCCAATACCGAGCTTGCTATCGTCATTGTTCCAGAGATTCATGAAGATGTAAATATCATTGATTCTGAATCAGAAGCTCATCCTGAAGACGAAGAAGAAGAAGAAGAAGAAGCTGAAGGAGGAGAAGACTGGCATGCTGGTATTTCGACTCCTTATGATGCGGATAAAGTGAAGGAGAACAGAATGGAGCTTAGCCCTGAACCTGTTCAATCACCGAACAACGCTGTAGCACCCAGTAATTCTGGAGCTGGAAGCAGCCATATAAAGCAGGTATCGGATACAATCATGGACCGGCTGCGTGAAGAAGCAAAACTCCCTCCACATACTGAATATGAACCTCAGCCAGGTAGAACTTTATTTTAGATTCTGTTTCCGCTGTTTTTTTTTGTAAATGCTGATTATATTTTTCTTTAACTGTAGGAACTGCTGCAGCAATGAGTTCAACTCATGCTCCGCTTATCCAGGCTGATGCTGATGAAGGGAGTTCACAATTGCCAACTTCTCCGGTCGCACATACTTCTGTTCCAAGGATTCAAGCTTCTTCTTCCATGATGACAGCAACTCCTGGATTCGAGACTGGGTTAGCAAGAACCTTGGGAATGTATCCGGAGATCATTTATTCATATCTAGATACATATTCCAGACGCTTCTTGAAGGATGAAGCCATGCCTTTTTCTGATCTTTGAACTATGGTCAAGTTTCCACTGATGGCGCTGCGACATGCTGGTTGCGAATCTCAGTGCATTTTCTTCGAACATCTCCTAGATGAGTTAGAAGTAACTATCCAAAAATACTGGGAGACCAAGAAGGAGGACATTCACTCTTTAACTGTAGCTGAGATTGATCAATTAGAGCATGAAGCACAATCCCAACAGGCAGCTCTCGAAGCATTTCTTGCCTCTTCTACTGAAAAATTAGTAGAAAAGGGTGAAGAAATATTAGCTGCTCGTGGAAGAGTAGAGTTTTTAGAGAAAGATAAAGCGTCCAAGACTAAAGAACTGAAGAAATTGAAAGAAGAATTAGCTTGTCTTCAAGAGCGTATTGCTGTCATGGAAACAGAGCAAGCTAATGTTGCTACTGTTTATATCTCTGAAGCCGAACGTTGTGAGACTCTTCAGAAGGAACGAGAACAGATGCAGGCGGAACAGATTGAAGAAGTCAATCGTCGCCAGTCTGCCATCATTATTTTTGATGAACAGAATGTTAGAATTGTGGCAGCAGAAAGAGTTAGAAAGACTCATGAAGAGAAACTGAATGCTGTTCTAGATCGTATTAGAGAGCTGATAACTCCAAATAAGTGAATCTCTTTTATTTTCACTTTCACTTGTATTTCATGTTTTGATTCTGGAATGAATGAAAAATCTTTGATCTAATTTTTGGTTTTGCTGTTTTGATGATGATAGATTCATAGAAAATATGTTCAGAGGTAAATAATACATGACATATTTCAGTAGAATAGAATATACAAATAAACTTTGTAATTCTATCAAATGATATTAAACCAGAAATGATCTTAGTTTAATACTAATTGGAAAAAAAATAGAATTCAGACATAAAAATATCCTTGAACTCAATTTTTCATGATCTTTAGACTCGGAAATCAAAAGACTAGATGAATGAACGGGTTAACCGTCAGATTATAATGAACGGACGAACCGTCGGATAGATGAACGGACGAACCGTCAGGTATTAATGAACGGACGAACCGTCAGATGAACGGATGAACCGTCAAGTATGAATCACTTTTCAAAACAGTCAATAGAAACCATATTGGAAGACAGAAGGTTGCAGTGGAAGTCACCGATACTCGTATCGGAATCCCAAGAAGTGGTACTGGAAGAATCAGATCTCTTATCTTCATCAGACTTGGGATCTTCATGAATAATATTGATAAAAGGAGTAGGAGCTATATAGCCCAATCCGCATTTCGTCCTTCCATATTTCAGGGGAGGAATACGAACAGGCATTTTTCTTCCTTTTCCACTATTGAGGCCAGCCCTGAAGTCGTAGCCCATATTTTTGATGATGTCTTTAGATTGCTGACTATAACGACATAGTTGTAATCTTCCAGTATCATCATTTCTGTCATCATCTTCTAAATCAGAAGGACTTTGAGGCCCTTTGTAGAAGAATATTGGAATGTCTCCTGGCTTTCTGCTGGGAACTAGAAAGTATGAAGATTGTACAGGTTCTAGGGATACATCTGTATGAACAGTCTGTACAACTCTATTGAAATAAGCTTCAACCCCATGGAAGGGATTTATATCAGCAACTTCTTTTTGTACTCTTCTATTGCTATTAATGTACTTAAAACACTGATGAAGAGTAGAAGGCACCACATTATTTTCATGAAGAAAGGGCCTCCCAAGAAGAAGATTATAGGATCCCACAATCTCGATCACATAGAAAGTGACTTTGGATCTGAAATCGCCTATCTGAAGCTTCAGATGAATCTTTCCCAAAGGCTCGCTTCGGCTTTGATTGAATCCCAGGATAGTAGTAACTGTATTGGAAAGCTTGTGAAGAGGGATTTTCAGTTCATCCAACAGGCTCTTTGGCATGATGCTTATAGCAGACCCTGGATCAATAAGGATACGATCTATCTTCATCGTATCGATATAACCGGTGTAGTAGAGAGGCTGATCATGTCGATTATCCTCCAGTAGCATGTCATCTTGTGTAAAGGTGATATTTGGGATAATCTCTAATACACTGTTGCAATGTAAGCAAGTGGCAGGTTCTGCATCTGGCTTCTTCAATTGTGCAAGACAAGAGTCTGCTTGAAGAAGTGCTTCACTTAACGTCTCCCGAGTTTCTTTAGAAAGACGTAGAAGTTCAAAGAGGGACATTCTAGCTGGAGTATTAGCAAGTTGAGCTAGAATATCGAAGTTGTAAGGCTTCTGAAGCCCAAGAGGAGAGGACTTCTTGATTGGTTTATCAAACCAAGCCTGTTGTTTGCCTTTCTCCAGAGCTGTAGACTTGGGAGAAACAGGTTCAACCGGTGTAGTTGAAGGAACAGGTGCAGTAGATAATTCTTCTTCAGGAGGAACATTAGGAGCATCTTTATCAGCTGGAGGGATATCAGAAGTATCCTCAGGATTCTTGGAATAATCCTTTAGATAAGGTTTCCCCGTTCGAGTAGAACTAACAAGAGCTTCTTCTTTATCTTTTGGCTCTGTGTCGGAGGTAGATCCAAGAGACGTCATATGACATGACTTAATCTTTTCAGCCTTCTTGGACTTTCGAGAAGTAGTCTTTTGAGGAGAAGGCGATTCAAAATTTGCCACTAGATCAGGATGAATCCACATGATTTCTCCAGTTTCCAAAGTGATTGGCACTAATCCTTCAGATTGTGGAGGAGAAATATTCACTATTTCAAGAGTTGTCTTGGGAATAGGAACAATCCCACTTTCAAGAAGTTGAGGAGGGAAATCTCCGAATTGCATAGAGACGACATTGGAGGTGACGGTCTTCTCTTTTGGAGTAAGGGAGATAGCTCCAGATTTAATTATTTCTTGGATCTTTCCTTTTAGTACATAACATGTACGAATTGTGTGACCCAACATTCTGTGATATGGGCAGTATTTGGGATGATCTGTCTTACCAGCTTCATCAGGTTTCTTGATTTCAGGTAATTGTATTTTATTACCTTTCAGCAGACATTCAAAGATACCAAGGACATCGTCATCATCGAAAGAGTATTCTTCTTTGGGACGAGGTGTTCTTGGTTGTTGAGTTGTAGAAGTAGGAACAGTTGATGCATCTTTGCTCTGAATATTAACTTCAAGAGTTTTTTTTTCTTTGCGAACATTGTTTTTATTGTTAGTACCTTGACCTGTTTCTTTGGGAGTCATCTGCACTCCTAAACCTTTGAAGGTTTCAGCACTAATTTCTGCAACCTTGGCACTAACTATGAAAGAAGGCCAGTCTTGGAATTGGGTGGATCCTGTCCACATGCTGATGATTGGCAACAAGTTTGATTTGCATGTGTCGATGGTGACAACATCAGGAGTTCCAAGAGGCATCTTCAGAGCTTCTCTTCGAAACCGTTCAATGTACTCTTCTGTAGTTTCATTATTTTTCTGCTTGATTCTAATAAGAGCAGACATAGTCATGTCATTGAGCCCTTCATAGAACCGTTCAAGAAACATCTGTTTGAAACCGGCAAATGAGGTAATGCTCCCATCTGGGAGACTTCTATACCATTCATAAGCCGTTCCCTTGAGACATCCAACAAACACCCGAGTAAGGAGGGCGTCGCTTGGTTGCAATTGATCAGTCATCACTTCAAAGTGATTAATAAACTGACTTGGAGAAGTGGTTCCATCATAGAATGAGATAGTAGGAGGCTTGTATTTAGGAGTATATGATACTTGCTTCCATTCTATCGGATAAGGTTGCTTGATGCCTAACCTTTGTAAACCATCTTTCTGTTTGAATGCTTCAAATTGAGTTTTGAGATTCCTCAATTCTTCATTAACAACTCCGAAAGATTGTGGAGTTGTAACTTGTAAAGAATAGGTGGGAGGAGGAACAACATTGTAAGCACTACCCCCAGCTCCAGAGAGACTAGGATTTGGTTGAGCTGGTCCAGGAGTATTAGATTGTACTGCTGGAGGAACTTGTACTGGACTTATATCAGTGTCAGTTGGTATGGCATCTGATATAGTCTGTCGATTTTGCATCTGAGCTATCATAAGTTCATACATCGACTTCATAGTATCAGCCATAGACTTCATTTGCTGTTCCAAAGAAGCAATCCTTTGATCTTGGGGAGTCACCGAAGAGGAAGGTTCATTGTTCAATTCAGTATTCCCATCCACCATATATGCAGTGACTGTACGAGGGATTATTGATGAATTAGTGGATGTGGTATGCTCTGAATCACTGCTTCATGCATCAAAGTCATTTATAGGAGAACTACCCCCAGTAGGAAGAGGTGGGAAGTTAGATTCTCCCAGAAATTCAGAATCATCTTCAGAGATCAAATTTCTTTGACTAGAAGCTAGGACTCTTGCTCTGGTGTTTCTATATACTCCATCTGGACTATCAGCTCTACCCCCAGTATCCCGAGAGGTCATGTTGACAGAAGCAAACAAAGGCTCATCTTCATCAGGCATAGGTTCACACTGAATCCGATTGAAGACAGATTGTCGTTTTGTTTGACATCTGCATTGTATTGTGACTCTTGGCTGGAAATCACATTCATGATCAACATGGTCATAAGCCATTGATTGACATTTGCATTGAATTATGACTCTTGGATAGAAGTCACATTCAGCATGGTCCTTTGACACAGAATCACTTCTTCTCTTCTGTTGAAGATATTCTCGTAAATCTGTTTGTGAAGATTGAGGAGTATATTTCCTGTTCTTGGGTTTTGATGGCTCTTGATTATATAGAGAATGATTAATATGAGCCACATAGTTTCTTGCATACTCTGCATCTGGATCTCTTATCCTTGTTTCCAACTGGTATGGTTTCTTATCACCAGAAGTGTTGAGTTTTGTTCTTAGATCAGTTGGAGGTAACACATTAGTTTTGGAAACATGGAGTTTTCCTTCCATTGATCTGGATATTTGCAGAGAAGGAAGAGTTGAACCATCCCTTTGATTAGGAGTTGGTAACAGACCCTCTTTTATGGACAGATTCTGTGCCCAATTCGAAGAAGACATAGAAGAAGACACTAAGAAATGTTTCTTCTTAGACTCTTTCAAGTTTTGAGACAGAGAATGTCCAAAAGGAAGAGTAGTCAAAAGACCATCTTCTTTTCTTTGACTAACAAAACTGTCAGTCAAAGCTGTTCCTGAAGTAAAAACTACAGGAACAGAAGAAACAACTAAAGAGTTATTCCTTTTCGAAGGGACTTTATGTGGAAGACCACCCCCAGTTCTAGTGGAACTTGGCAAAGAAGAAGAGATAGCTAAAGGGCTATTCTTCTTAGATGAAATACACGCTGAAACAGGCTTGGTTAAAGAACCAATGTTGTTAACGTGACTTTTGACTTTGGAAGTACACGCTGGAACAGACTCGGCTAAGGAACCAGTGCTGTCAGCGTGACTTTTAACTTTGGAAATACATGCTGGAACAGACTTGGCTAAGGAACCAGTGCTGTCAGCGTGACTTTTAACTTTGGAAATACACGCTGGAACAGATTTAGCTAAAGAGCCAGTACTGTCAGCGTGACTTTTAATTTTAGAAACACACACTGGAACAGATTTGGCTAAAGAGCCAGTACTGTCAGCGTGATTTTTGGATGTGAGATTGCATACTGGAACAGATTTGGCTAAAGAGCCAGTACTGTCAGCGTGACTTTTGATTGCTGTCATCTTCGAGCGCACAAGAGTGTGCGTGCTTGCAGTAGAGTTCTTGCCAGTGTTAGGAGTAGACACTGTGGCAGAGACTTCACCATTGGCTGCCAACTGATTCTTAGGGACATAGACAGAGTGTCCCTTCGACTTGGCAGTGATGATGGAGGCTGTAGTGGGCTTACCACTCTTAGCCCGCTGTATTTCTTCATAGGCGATTTGATCGAATTTGATCGTCATCACCTTCTTCGTCGAGCCGATTGACGAAGTGTCGCATTGAGTTGTTGCCATCTCAGAAGAGGAGATGGTTTTTCCAAGCAGAGTTGCCAATTTGTTTTCCATAAATAAATTCCTTTATTTATTGTGTATCTGGGAAAATTACAACTGTGGAAATCTGATCTAGAAGACGATCACTTTATCCCTTGGACTATGCGAAGAAGAAAAGCTCTCAAAATTTTGACAGTAGATAACTATGTATCTGTACAATGAATGAGAAAAAGAACTGTCATACTCAATTTTCTTAATTATTAATTTGCTATTATTTAAGTTTTTCCATAAATAACTAGTTGAGGATACAATTAGAATTAACTGAAATTTCTTAAACCTTAACCCTAACCCTAACCCTAACCCTAACCACCCTAACCCTACATGTAGGGTAGCCTAAGTGTCCCTAGGATTATCCACCTCTACAAGTAAGGGGTAATGGAAGGAGATCAGGTGTCCCCTAAACATTTATGGGGGGGGACACCTCACCCCCAAATCCTTTCTATATATACTCATCCATTTTCCTCACTCACGTATTCATCCATTCACTTATCCACTCATTCACCCATCCTTCCTTAAGGAAAAAAAAAAAAAAAGAAGAAAGAAGGGAGGAGCCACACCCGACAGCCACACCCGACCACCTTCCCTCTTCCACCGGCCTACCCCTCCCCCCCCTCAGCCTTCAGCCTGCTGCCGCCGCTGCTTTGCTGCCGCTGCCGCCGCTGCTTTGCTGCCGCTGCCGCCGCTGCTTTGCTGCCGCTGCCGCCGCTGCTTTGCTGCCGCTGCCGCCGGCCTTCAGCGCCCGCCGCCGCCCTCCGGTTGCCCGGCATCCCTCCGCTCCCGTGCTCTCACTTGCTCTTCCAATTTTGAGAGAAACCTAGGTAAGCTCTTCACTTTTCCCCAATTCAATTGTAAATTTGTCTAACCCTAGGGGATTCCTAATATATATATATCTTGATTTGGATTGAATTAGGAACTTGAAGGAGTTAGAGATAATCCCAATCCAAGGCAAGTCCTCTTCTCCTCTTCTTCCTCCCTAATCCTTTATTTTTCTTCCATCTAGAGTTTAAATAGGAATTATTAAAAATTCATATGGATTCTGAAATTTGTCATGAATACATTAAATTTTGTCAAGATTTAATATACTAGGAATTTGAAATTGTGTAGCTAATCTTTAGAAATCTGAATTTCTATGTAGCATATAAATTCTTCCATCTCTTGATGTTAAGATTGAGAAATATAAGTTAAGAAATTAATCCTAATCATAATTAATTACATTCTGGAATTTTTTGATAACATTTAACCCAATTTGAGGTATTTTAAAATGTTGTAACTTTGATTTCTAGCAAATGGTTAATTTTGGTAGACATTGACAAAAGTATTAAATATTCATTATAATCAAGTGGATAAAAGATCGGACACAAATAGAGGAATTCATTTCAACACGGATTTTGGACTTGCAATTTTGGACATGAACTATTGGACTCTTCATGAACAAACAAACACATGTGAACATATGGGACTCTCCCAGGGTAAGTCTGATACATATCTGAACTGAACAACAGAACCGTTCATGGGAAGGTAAAGTATGAGGACTTGTTATTTTCTTAATTCCTTTATGTGTACGCTATCTATATATATATATATATATACATACATATTACATATTGTATATATATATGTGTACTACCTATATAATATATATACATACATATTGTATATAAACTATCTACAAATACATCTATACATATTATATATATGTACTATCTACATAATGTATATATACATACCTATTATTTATATACATGATATATGAGTATATGCAAATATATGTATAGTATCTACATACTATCTACCTAGTATATAAATATATATATATACATATATATATATATATGTACATGTTTTCATTTTAAGTCTTTACATGTTGCCTAATATAACTTGCAAAGGAAAATTTTGGCTATCATTGCATTGCTTGCTAATTGCAAAAATCGCCTTCCGACTGATTGCTAAAGAAAGGTAAAATATGCTTATTTCCTCGCTTGCCAAAGGTAAAAGGTATCTAATTATTTATCCTTCCTTACTTTTTATATGGTCCGGTGTTGAGAGTTGCTCCACCGAAGGGGTCGGCGAGCCCAATTATTATTTGCGTGGTTCCGGTGTTGAGAGTTGCTCCACCGAAGGGGTCGGCGAGCCCATATTTTTCTTAGCATTTATATATGTTTTTTTGTAAAATTTCGGGGCTCCTAAATACAAAGGAGACTCTGCCGAAATTTTTAAGAAATTCTAAGGATAGTCAAATTCTGACTTTCAGAAATTGGAAAATTCTCATTTAGGAAGCATTGGGCGGGGAGAACAACTGAATACCCTAGATATCCCGTAACATAATAACCATAAAAAGCTGATCAGCATTCTACATCTTTTTAGATGTCCGTACTCCTAATTGTAATAGAGAGTACTAGTCCAAGGGAGACTCAGAAATTACTACATCTATTTGACAGTAACATCAATAGATGTCCGTACTTCTATTTTCAATAGAGAGTACTAGCCCAAGGGAGGCTCCGAAATCACAGCCTGATCCCAGGTTAACGGGATTGTTCACGGGAAATATCTAGAGATTCATTCAGAGTATCGTTCTCAAATTGCATTGCATTAGATATCATCCTACTCCAAGAACAACTCTGCCCTTTACATGGGAGTAGTTTCCTGTATGCTCAAGGGAAGCAAGTCTTATACAAGCTCAAGGGAAGCTCGGAAATCTTATAAAAATATGGAGTAGTATGATATTTACATTTAGTTAGTTAACAAAGGTATATATATATATATATACATATAGGTTTGTACAATATATAGGTAGTACGAGTTGACTTATTCTCGTCTTTGGAAACTGCATATTTCATTTATGTTTCATTTATATTTTACCGTCCTTGACCGAGGACTTGCTTGTCGTTTCCTAAAACGACCTAGTTTTGTTCACTAGGTGAAGAAGAAGAAGACATCTCTACCAAAGTATCGCCACAATACCTCGTGGAGTAAACCGTTGCTTGCAGCTAGGACTAGTATATTTTTTTCCAGTCTTTATGCAATCTGTTTTTGTAATAAAATTGTATAAGAATTGTTGGAAAAGCTCCATGTAAAATATGCTTAATGCTATGTAATTTCCGATATTTTCCATTTTGCTGATGTTTACGGGCGACAATCGCGGATTCGGCGCGTAGCCTGGGATGTGTTATGACGTCACCTTTTTCCATCTGGGAAGCGGGACGTGACACGTCTTTTAGTGGTGGCCCATGCAGGTCAGCAAAATGGAAAATACGAGGAATGGAACCTAGGTATACATAGACATAGGTTCTAGACTTACATAACCACCATGCCTTAGAAGTTATTAAGAAGACAGTATAAGTAGTTAGTAGCCTCTTCCTTTACAGTTCCTCTCTAAAATCTTAGTCTTAGAGATACTAATCTAAGAAATTCCTGGTGTAGATCATGTCACGGTTCGTACCCTTTGCAAGGTTAGGAAATGGCATCCACTGCCTAGACGAGTATTATGCATTTGTAAGAAAAATGTGGCACGTAGCGCCAAAGGGGATGATAGAAGCCTATGGGGTCCACTATGAATTGAAATATCCAGTAGTGACAGACATAGACGACGAAAGAAAGGAGTACTATAACTCAGTGCACTACTACATCCTGATCAAGGCGGAACCCTCTGGAGACCCAGAAACTGACCGTAACGGCACCTTAGAAGAATGGCTGCAGACTCACCCCGACGTGAAGATTCACAATATAAGGAAGATGTGGATTTAAGGTCACTAAGTATAATTAATGTATGAATGTAAGTATATAAAGAGTGCAAGTAGTTAGGAAGGAGTATGAACTTATAAATGATATGTAAATACCTGATATGTATGCTTTGAATATAGTTAGAATACAACCTACCAAATATGTAAGTCCTGAGGCTTATGGTACTATAAAATGTATAAAAGTATGTCTTTTCTAAATTCATACATTTCCTATAGGTAATTCTTACTTAAGGGTATAATAAGTATAGGTATGGATCTATTCATGTCCAGCTTAGAATGGGATGGAAGTGATTACTCCCTATATCTGTACCAACGGTATGCTAGAGCCATGTGGAGCGCGCCCGGTTGGTACGACGTGCATGTCTACCAGATATTCTATGGAGTCAGGCATCCCATCATCCGAGACATCGAGGATGGCGCTGAAGTTGATTTTGAGAATATCACATATTGCCTCTATGTTCGGGATCCAAATCGCTTCTATATTGCACTGCATGGTTATGAGGGAACCCTAGAAGACTTTGAAAGATTGCATCCAGAAGTAGAAATCCTTGCTGAAGACAGAGTTCTCATCGAGGCAGTAGAATAGGAAGCTGAAACCTGTGCAAGTGAAGAAGAAGGTCTTTTGTTAGTTGTACTATATGTTGGATATGTACTAGTATAGAGTAAAATAGATCACCATGTCACATTTTGGGAGGAATGGGTGACATGAATAGATGTAGTACAAAAAAAAAAAGGAAGAGGGGGTAAGGTAGATATGAAATGAGAGTGGAAGTATCATTTTGTACCACTCTCATTCAAAAATGAAATATGAATGTGGTTGTAAATACACTTGTGTTATAGATAAAACATTTCGGATGATTCCCTAAGCATTGCATTTTCAATTTCAGGATATGGACCACCCCGATCGGCAAAATAGTACGTCCCCGCAGGAACCAACTGTAGCCGACATGTTTAAGCTATTCCAGCAATTATTGGAGTCTAATAATCAACAAGCCCATGCTGCTCAGGCTACCAATACTACAATATTGGAGCAAATGCAGAACTCCAATAATACAAGGGACAGAGCCTTAAAAGACTTCAGGGATCTAAAGCCGCCTAAGTTTCGGGGGACTGAGAACGCAATAGAAGCAGGACAATGGCTGAAAACCATCGAGGGTCTAATGAAGGCTGCAAAGCTTCAACCTGAGGACATGGTGCCAGCAATTCGCATCCAGTTAGAAGACATCGCTGGATATTGGTGGAGTGCTGAATATCCGGAAGACTCTGATGAAGATATGACATGGGCGGAATTCAAGAAGAAATTTGAAGGGAGATTCTATCCTAAATCAGCGCGGATAGAATTAGAGCGACAATTTAACTACCTTAAACAAGGAAAACGCACCGTTGATGAGTATGCTGTGGAATTTTCCAGACTCAGTCGATTCGCCCCTCACATGATAGCTGATGAAGAAACAAAAATTTCTAGGTTCTTGGAAGGGCTTGGGACCCAATTGAAAAGTAGGGTCGCGTCCTATCGGTGCCAGACCTTTTCTGAAGTAACAGAAGCTGCTCGAGACCAAGAAAGGATACTGAAAGAAGAACAACCTTTCCGGTCTCCACAACCTAAGAGGAGTTTTGAGGAGGGGGCATCCTCCAAGAATCATTGGCAGGGACCACCTAAGCGTCCGCAGAATGGCAACCCAGACAAATTCATTATCTGCGACTACTGCCGGAAGCCAGGACATAAAAGTAATGTATGTAGGAGAAGGTTGGGACTTTGTCTAAAATGTGGAGCGGGGAATCATCAAACCAGTCAGTGTCCTCGATTTCCTGCGATTGGAGCAACCACACAAGGCTTCAACCAGGGATACCGACCGCCAATTCAGGAAACCAAACCACGACCGATGATTCAGGCACCACCACAAGCTGTCAAAACCAATGGAAATCAACAAAGGCCGCCCTATGCCCCTCAGGCATACCAGTTCCAACAAGCACAACGGGCAGTTCAAGCCCAGAATAACAATAATAAAAAGAGAAATAGGCGAGGCCAAGCGTTCGTGATGGGAGCTGAAGATGCAAGTATCCCAGGAGAAGTGGTTTCAGGTACTATTCTAGTTTCCTCATATCCAGCTTCAGTATTATTTGATTCCGGAGCCACCCATTCATTTATAGCATCTTCTTTTATATCACAACGTGAGATAGAATCTCAACCTCTGACTAAACCATTAAAAGTCCTCACGGGAAATGGGGTAGTAGAGGTTAGTCGAGTATGTAGTAAATGCCCCATAAAACTGGGTGGAGGAGCTTTTCGTACCCGGTTGCTTGTTTTTTCCGACAAGCAATTATGATGTAATATTGGGTATGGATTGGCTGACTGCAACTTTAGCTAACATAGACTGCGGACAGGGAAAAATTTTATTCCAACTCCCTGACGGAGAGTCGTATGAATTTGTAAGGGACCAGAATGAATTCAATGCAGATGAATTAGTAAAATTTGAGTTACCCGTAATGTTACATGAATCAACAGAGCAGATATTCCCAAGGGTAGTAGAAGAATTCAAGGATGTGTTTCCAGATGAATTGCCAGGGTTACCCCCAGATAGAGCCGTAGAATTCTCTATAGATCTAATACCCGGGGCTGCACCCATAGCCAAGAAAATATATCCAATGAACAAAGAGGAGCTAGCTGAGTTAAATAAACAAATAAAGAAATTGTTATCAAAGGGATTTATTCAGCCTAGTGCTTCGCCATGGGGTGCACCAGTATTATTTGTGAAAAAGAAAGATGGTACCTTACGCCTGGTGATTGACTATAGGGCCTTGAATGAGGTTACCATTAAAAACAAATATCCCTTACCTAGGATTGATCAACTGTTTGACCAGTTAGGAGAGGCAAGAGTATTTTCAAAAATTGATTTAAGATCTGGATACCATCAGGTAAAAGTGAAAAAGGAAGACATTCCAAAAACTGCATTTAGGACTCGGTATGGGCATTACGAATTCTTAGTTATGCCATTCGGGTTAACAAATGCACCAGCTATATTTATGGACCTGATGAATCGAATATTTTATCAATATTTGGATAAATTTGTGATTGTATTCATTGATGATATTCTCATATACTCCAAAAGTGAAGAAGAACATGAGAATCATTTAAGAATTGTACTACAAACCTTGCGAGAGGAGCAGTTATATGCCAAGCTTAGCAAATGTGAATTTTGGCTGGACCAAATACCTTTTCTAGGACATATTGTCAGCGGAGAAGGGATTTCGGTAGATCCGAAGAAAATAGAAGCAGTTAAGTCTTGGCCAACACCAAAGTCCGTAGCAGAAGTCAGAAGCTTTTTAGGACTAGCTGGTTACTATCGAAGATTCGTGGAGAATTTTTCAAGGATTGCAGAACCTTTAACCCGTCTTACCCGGAAGGAAGAAAAATTTATCTGGACGGAAAAATGTCAAGCAGCATTTGATGAGCTAAAGGAAAGGTTAATTACAGCCCCAATACTAGCACTGCCATCTGGTTCAGGTGGTTATGAGATATATAGTGATGCATCAGGCAAAGGCCTAGGGTGTGTACTAATGCAACATGGAAGAGTCATAGCATATGCATCTCGACAGCTGAAGACACATGAAAGAAATTATCCAACACATGACCTTGAACTTGCTGCTGTGGTATTTGCCCTTAAGCTATGGAGACATTATTTATATGGGGAGAAAATTAAAATATATACAGACCACAAAAGCTTAAAATATGTCTTCACACAAAAGAAATCAATATGAGACAAAGACGATGGCTAGAATTGCTGAAAGACTTTGATATGGAGCTAGAATATCATCCAGGAAAAGCCAATAAGGTGGCTGATGCTCTGAGTAGAAGACCCGAAGCTTTCCTTATGAATATACCTAAGGAAATCCTCGAGGATCTAAGAAAAATGGGAATTGAAGTAGTATACCCGGTAACTGATGGGATATGGCAAAATTTACAAATACAATCCTCCTTAATAGATAGAATTAAAGAAGGACAGCAAAATGATTCAAAATTGCAGAAACTTTGGAAACAAACAGAAGCAGGACTCCAGACTGGTATAAGGAGGCATCCGGACGGATCGCTAAGATTCGGAGATCGGTTATGTGTACCCAGTGGAGAATTGAGAACGGATGTCATGACAGAAGCCCATAACTCACAATATTCTATTCATCCGGGCAGCACCAAGATGTATAAAGATTTGAGACAGACGTTTTGGTGGCACGGAATGAAGAGAGAAATCGCCAGGTTTGTATCTAAATGTCTCGTGTGCCAACAAGTGAAAGCAGAACATCAAAGGACAGCAGGACTTCTCCAACCATTACCCATCCCCGAGTGGAAATGGGAGCATCTTACCATGGATTTTGTGACAGGACTGCCTAGGACCCAAAGAGGAAATAATGCTATTTGGGTCATTGTAGATAGACTCACTAAGTCCGCTCGATTTCTTCCTTTTCGAGTAGGACAATCAACAGAAGTACTAGCAGATATGTATTTGAAGCAGATTGTGAGTCAGCATGGGATACCCGTAAGTATAGTGTCAGATAGGGATACCAGGTTTACTTCACATTTCTGGAGAAGTTTACAGGAAAATCTTGGCACCCAGTTGAAATATAGCTCCGCTTACCATCCCCAAACAGACGGCCAGTCTGAAAGGACCATTCAAACACTAGAAGACATGCTGAGAGCCTGTACTTTAGATTTTGGAGGAGCATGGGATGATCATCTACATCTGGTGGAATTTTCATATAACAACAGTTATCATGATAGTATCAAAATGGCTCCTTTTGAAGCACTGTATGGTAAAAAGTGCAGATCGCCGGTATGCTGGGCCGACGTAGGAGAAAGACAGTTGTTAGGACCAGAACTGGTGACACAAACTGTGGATATAGTCAAGGCAATAAGAAGTCACTTGCAAGCAGCCCAGGACAGACAGAAAATGTGGGCTGATAAGCATCGAAGAATACTGGAATTTCAACCTGGAGATCATGTTTTTCTGAAGATTTCACCAACCAAAGGAACAATCAGATTTGGGACCAGAGGAAAACTGAGTCCGAGATACATTGGGCCCTTCGACATATTGGAGAAAGTAGGGAATGTATCATATCGGCTTGCCTTACCCCCAACACTAGAAGGAGTTCACAATGTATTCCATGTTTCCCAATTACGAAGATATGTGTCGGATCCAAGCCATATACTCGACCATTCAGAAATCACCGTTGGGCCTACTCTACGGATCGAACAGAAACCCGTCGGAATCTTGGACCGAAGAGAGAAGGTACTCCGCAATCGGGTCCTTCCATTAGTACGGGTCGCGTGGAGCAGGAATTCGCCTAGAGATTCAACTTGGGAAAAAGAAGAAGACATGCGGAAGCAATACCCGTATCTATTTCCTAAACCAGGTCAGTAATCATATTGTCATCCTAGTTATTTTAAATTCTGAGGACGGAATTTTTCTAAGGAGGGTAGACTTGTCATACTCAATTTTCTTAATTATTAATTTGCTATTATTTAAGTTTTTCCATAAATAACTAGTTGAGGATACAATTAGAATTAACTGAAATTTCTTAAACCTTAACCCTAACCCTAACCCTAACCCTAACCACCCTAACCCTACATGTAGGGTAGCCTAAGTGTCCCTAGGATTATCCACCTCTACAAGTAAGGGGTAATGGAAGGAGATCAGGTGTCCCCTAAACATTTATGGGGGGGGGGACACCTCACCCCCAAATCCTTTCTATATATACTCATCCATTTTCCTCACTCACGTATTCATCCATTCACTTATCCACTCATTCACCCATCCTTCCTTAAGGAAAAAAAAAAAAAAAAAGAAGAAAGAAGGGAGGAGCCACACCCGACAGCCACACCCGACCACCTTCCCTCTTCCACCGGCCTACCCCTCCCCCCCCTCAGCCTTCAGCCTGCTGCCGCCGCTGCTTTGCTGCCGCTGCCGCCGCTGCTTTGCTGCCGCTGCTGCCGCTGCTTTGCTGCCGCTGCTGCCGCTGATCTGCTGCTGCTGCCGCCGGCCTTCAGCGCCCGCCGCCGCCCTCCGGTTGCCCGGCATCCCTCCGTTCCCGTGCTCTCACTTGCTCTTCCAATTTTGAGAGAAACCTAGGTAAGCTCTTCACTTTTCCCCAATTCAATTGTAAATTTGTCTAACCCTAGGGGATTCCTAATATATATATATCTTGATTTGGATTGAATTAGGAACTTGAAGGAGTTAGAGATAATCCCAATCCAAGGCAAGTCCTCTTCTCCTCTTCTTCCTCCCTAATCCTTTATTTTTCTTCCATCTAGAGTTTAAATAGGAATTATTAAAAATTCATATGGATTCTGAAATTTGTCATGAATACATTAAATTTTGTCAAGATTTAATATACTAGGAATTTGAAATTGTGTAGCTAATCTTTAGAAATCTGAATTTCTATGTAGCATATAAATTCTTCCATCTCTTGATGTTAAGATTGAGAAATATAAGTTAAGAAATTAATCCTAATCATAATTAATTACATTCTGGAATTTTTTGATAACATTTAACCCAATTTGAGGTATTTTAAAATGTTGTAACTTTGATTTCTAGCAAATGGTTAATTTTGGTAGACATTGACAAAAGTATTAAATATTCATTATAATCAAGTGGATAAAAGATCGGACACAAATAGAGGAATTCATTTCAACACGGATTTTGGACTTGCAATTTTGGACATGAACTATTGGACTCTTCATGAACAAACAAACACATGTGAACATATGGGACTCTCCCAGGGTAAGTCTGATACATATGTGAACTGAACAACAGAACCGTTCATGGGAAGGTAAAGTATGAGGACTTGTTATTTTCTTAATTCCTTTATGTGTACGCTATCTATATATATATATATATATATACATACATATTACATATTGTATATATATATGTGTACTACCTATATAATATATATACATACATATTGTATATAAACTATCTACAAATACATCTATACATATTATATATATATGTACTATCTACATAATGTATATATACATACCTATTATTTATATACATGATATATGAGTATATGCAAATATATGTATAGTATCTACATACTATCTACCTAGTATATAAATATATATATATACATATATATATATATATGTACATGTTTTCATTTTAAGTCTTTACATGTTGCCTAATATAACTTGCAAAGGAAAATTTTGGCTATCATTGCATTGCTTGCTAATTGCAAAAATCGCCTTCCGACTGATTGCTAAAGAAAGGTAAAATATGCTTATTTTCTCGCTTGCCAAAGGTAAAAGGTATCTAATTATTTATCCTTCCTTACTTTTTATATGGTCCGGTGTTGAGAGTTGCTCCACCGAAGGGGTCGGCGAGCCCAATTATTATTTGCGTGGTTCCGGTGTTGAGAGTTGCTCCACCGAAGGGGTCGGCGAGCCCATATTTTTCTTAGCATTTATATATGTTTTTTTGTAAAATTTCGGGGCTCCTAAATACAAAGGAGACTCTGCCGAAATTTTTAAGATATTCTAAGGATAGTCAAATTCTGACTTTCAGAAATTGGAAAATTCTCATTTAGGAAGCATTGGGCGGGGAGAACAACTGAATACCCTAGATATCCCGTAACATAATAACCATAAAAAGCTGATCAGCATTCTACATCTTTTTAGATGTCCGTACTCCTAATTGCAATAGAGAGTACTAGTCCAAGGGAGACTCAGAAATTACTACATCTATTTGACAGTAACATCAATAGATGTCCGTACTTCTATTTTCAATAGAGAGTACTAGCCCAAGGGAGGCTCCGAAATCACAGCCTGATCCCAGGTTAACGGGATTGTTCACGGGAAATATCTAGAGATTCATTCAGAGTATCGTTCTCAAATTGCATTGCATTAGATATCATCCTACTCCAAGAACAACTCTGCCCTTTACATGGGAGTAGTTTCCTGTATGCTCAAGGGAAGCAAGTCTTATACAAGCTCAAGGGAAGCTCGGAAATCTTATAAAAATATGGAGTAGTATGATATTTACATTTAGTTAGTTAACAAAGGTATATATATATATATATACATATAGGTTTGTACAATATATAGGTAGTACGAGTTGACTTATTCTCGTCTTTGGAAACTGCATATTTCATTTATGTTTCATTTATATTTTACCGTCCTTGACCGAGGACTTGCTTGTCGTTTCCTAAAACGACCTAGTTTTGTTCACTAGGTGAAGAAGAAGAAGACATCTCTACCAAAGTATCGCCACAATACCTCGTGGAGTAAACCGTTGCTTGCAGCTAGGACTAGTATATTTTTTTCCAGTCTTTATGCAATCTGTTTTTGTAATAAAATTGTATAAGAATTGTTGGAAAAGCTCCATGTAAAATATGCTTAATGCTATGTAATTTCCGATATTTTCCATTTTGCTGATGTTTACGGGCGACAATCGCGGATTCGGCGCGTAGCCTGGGATGTGTTATGACGTCACCTTTTTCCATCTGGGAAGCGGGACGTGACAAGAACTCTATTTACAGAGTCAAAAATAAAACTGAAAAGATAACTGTCTTCACAGCCTGTGCTTAGTTGAAAATCACGCAGGATTTAACATACGCAAGGTTGTGAGAAGTTACTGGACGTGGCCTGTAACTGTTGGACACATGACGATCATGCATGAGTCGTATGTAAGTTACAGGACACGCAGGCGAGAGATCAGTGGCATGGCTGCCATGTACTCCAATTTGATGAAATCTATGCAGACTTGTTGAAGACGAAATCCACGCAAACTCGGTGTAGAAAGCTTCAAAATCTACGCAAACTTGGGGCAAGAAGCTTCAGGATCCACGCAGACTCGAGGCAAAAAATGCTTCAAAATCCACGCAGACTTGAGGAAGAAAACTTCAGAATCCACGCACGTTTGAGATGAAGATCTCACAAATACACGCAGACTTGAGATAGAACTGCCAGCTGTCTTGATTTGGCGTGCCTCGACTGACACAAAATCTCTGACAGTGATTGCTTTTGTCAGTCGCATTAAATGACAAGAAGCTCTTTTGGTACGCCAACATAACGAAGGTTGAGTCTTGCTGAAGAAGATTTCGAAAATCATACAATAGATGGCTGTGATCTCTCGAATTCTGTGCATACGTGGCATACGAAGAGACATCCTTCGACTGTTGTGCTGTCAATCATAATTACTCTCTGACAAATGATGAGCTGTCTCCTCAGCGTGATTTGTAAATATTGTCTTGATCAACTGAGCGTGACTTTTGACTCTGTCTTGATCAACTCAGCGTGACTGTCATTTTTAAAGGCCTACAACGGCAGACAGAGATTTTGAGGCTGAGCATGGAGAATGTACACCAGTTAGCGCTCGTCGCTGTAGAGAAGGTGACTACAGTTCAGACTCAGGGCGCTCCAGCCTAGCAGCCACAACAGCAGCAGGCAAAACCTGGCTCCGTGATAGATTTTAAGAAGATGTTTCCTCGAGAATTCAAGGGAACAGAAGAGATCCTATATGCCGATGATTAGCTAGAGGATGTTGAGCGGAGCCTGGGGTTAGCACAGCTTCCGGAGGGACTATGGGTGTCAGCAACAGCGAGTTAGTTCTTCGATATCGCTCTGACTTGGTACCGCACAGACCCTCGCGTGACAGTGACAGGCTTGACATAGGAGAACTTCAAGAAGCTATTCAAGGAGAAATTCTTTCCTGATGTGGCTCTTAGTGCACTGGAAGGCCAGTTTGTGGGACTTGTACAAGGGAACATGTATGTGGACGAGTACGCGACGGAGTTCTTCCGTCTGAGCCGGTTCGCCCCGGGCATGGTTCAGGATGCTGAAGAGAAGGCCCACAAGTTCAGGAGGGGCCTGAACCACGTTGTCAGATCACGCACGTCTGGACGTCGTACTGCAACCTTTGAGGATATTTTGATGTACGCTCAGATTGCAGAGGAGGACTTGGGTCTCAGGCCCAAGAGGAGTAGCGATGCTATGGGTGCTGCTTCCAGTGCAGGACCGGCCAAGCGACCTCAGACTCAGCAGAGGCCGTTCCACCATCAGCAGCATCAGCAGCACCAGGCATTAGCATGTGCACAGCATCAGCAGGGGCAGAAACAGATTCCACAGTGTGCTTTTTGTGAGAAGCCGGGGCACACCCGAGAGGTCTGCCGGAAGAGGTTGGGCGTTTATCTATTCTGTGGAGCGCCCGACCACTAGTTGAGAGATTGTCCTACTCGTCCAGCTTAGGAAGGTTAGGACAGAGCACCTCCTGCTAGAGCTCTAGTGGGACCAGCTGTTCAGCAGAGGGGTCCACCACTTCCGACCCAACAGCAGCATTTTGCCTAGCATCAGAGGAGAGCAGCTCAGGGTAGGGCATTCGCATTGATGGACGAGGTGGCCGAGCCCATAGCAGAAGTGGTGGCAGGTTCTGTTCTACTCGATTCATTTCCTGCATTAGCTTTGTTTGACTCTGGTGCTATGCATAGTTTTGTATCTGTCTCTTTTGTACTTAGACACAATATTATTGCTGAACCACTGAGTAGGACTTGCAAGATTATGACCGGAGGAGGCATTATCCTGGTCAATAATATTTGCAAGGGGCAGAGAGTTACACTGGGAGGCCGAGATTTGAGTGCGTCCTTGCTCGTAATGTCCCTTCCGAGCTACGATATGGTACTTGGTATGGATTGGTTGAGCATGCACCATGCTAGTATAGAATGTAGAGGAGACGAAGTTTTGTTTAGACCGCCGAAAGAGCCAGAGTTTGAGTTCGCCAGAGGAGCAGCTGAGCCATGAGATGGTTTTTGTGGAGCTATATTGACGGGGCAAGAATTGCCACATCCATTGATAGCAGGATTCTTGGATGTTTTCTCCGATGAGTTGCCAGAAATGCCGCCAAACAGGGATATTGAGTTCTTTATAGACTTAGTGTCGGGCACTGAGCCTGTCTCGCAGCATGTCTATAGGATCAACAACAGCGAGTTGGCAGAGCTGAAGAAGCAAGTCGACGAGCTACAGGATAAGGGATTCATCCGATCTAGTTCTTCATCTTGGGGCATACCTGTTCTATTTGTACCGAAGAAGGATGCGACGGTACGCATGTGTATCAACTACAGAGCGCTCAACAACATTAATATCAAGAATAAGTACCCGTTGTCGAGGATTGACGACTTGTTCGATCAGTTGAGCGGGGCAAAGGTATTCTTGAAGATAGATTTGAGGTTTGGTTACCATTAGTTGAAGGTGAAGAAGGAGGATATTCTGAAGACGACATTTCGGACTTGGTATGGCCAGTACGAGTTTACTGTTATGCCATTTGGGTTGACCAAAGCCCCAGCGGTATTCATAAACTTGATGATCAAGATATTCCATCAGCACCTTGACAAGTTTGTGGTGGTCTTCATAGATAACATATTGATCTACTCGAAGACACCGGAGGAGCACGAGGAGCATCTGCGGATTGTGCTAGAGACTCTCAGGAAGGAGCAGTTGTATGGAAAGCTGTCGAAGTATGAGTTTTTCTTGGAGAAGGTAGAGTTCTTAGGTCATGTTGTGACCGAGCATGGGATCTCAGTGGACCCGAAGAAGATTTCAGCAGTTGAGCCTTGGTCCCTACCGAGCTCAGTCATCGAGATTCGAAGCTTTTTGGGTCTGGCAAGCTATTATCGAAAGTTCGTTCAGGACTTCTCTCGAATTGCAGAGCCGATGACTAGACTCACCAAGAAAGATGTGGAGTTCGTCTGGACTGAGGTGTGTCAGGCTGCTTTTAATGAGCTGAAGAAGAGGTTGACTATAGCTCCTATCTTGACGTTGCCATCTGGGACTGGTGGTTTTACGATCTACAGTGATACTTCTGGGAAGGGCTTGGGTTGCGTTCTTCAGCAGCACGGAAAGGTGATTGCCTATGCATCCAGGCAGTTACGTCCTCATGAGAAGAACTATCCTATCCATGATCTGGAGTTGGCAGCTGTTATCTTTGCTTTGAAGCTGTAAAAGCACTAGATCTTTACGGATCACAAGAGCTTGAAGTACGTGTTCACCCAGAAGGAATTGAACATGAGACAGAGGCGCTGGCTTGAGCTGATGAAGGACTTCGATATCTCTTTACAGTACCATCCAGGGAAGGCCAACGTAGTTGCAGATGCCTTGAGCAGGTATCCAGTCGCTATGTATTTGACGGCAGATCGATATCTATTGGCCGATCTGGATAGTTTGGGTATCGAGGTGATCATTCCGGGGATGGAGGTTCAGATGTGGGGTTTACAGATTCAGTCTGCATTGATGGACAGAGTCAGATCAGCACAGTTTGATGACTGACCTTAAGGAGCATCAGGAAGCAGGTACAGGCCAGATTTCTAGATGATTTCTCTATAGCCGAAGATGGGTCGCTGAGACACGGTACTAGATTGTGCATTTCGAGTGGAGAGCTTCAGGAGGAGATTCTGCAGGAAGCGCATCGTTTCTAGTACTCTATGCATCCTGGAGCCAACAAGATGTATAGAGACCTGAGGGAGCACGTATGGTGGTATGGCATAAAGTGAGAGGTAGCTCGGTTTGTATCTCGATGCTTAGTGTGCCAGCAGATGAATGCCGAGAGACAGAGGCCAGGTGGTCTGCTTCAGCCACTACCCATTCCAAAGTGGAAGTGGAAGCACATCACTATGGACTTTGTATCTGGACTTCCACGATCTTCAGGAAGGAAAGACGCGATTTGGGTCATCATTGATAGATTGACCAAATCGGCCCACTTTTTGCCTTTTAATGTGGGACTATCTACGGAGAAACTTGCAGAGATGTATACGCGACAAATAGTCAGATTGCACGGAGTTCCGGTGAGCATAGTCTCGGATCGGGATTGTCATTTCACTTTCCACTTCTGGAGGAGTTTGCATACTAGCTTGGGCACCCAGTTCAAGTTCAGTACAGCGTATTACCCCCAGACAGACGGGCAGTCGGAGAGGACCATCCAGACACTCGAGGATATGCTTCACACTTGTGTGTTAGATTTTGGGAGATCTTGGGAGGACCATCTTCACCTGGTGGAGTTTGCTTACAATAATAGCAATCAGGCCAGTATAGAGATATCACCATTTGAGGCTCTACACGGATGGAGATGTCGCACTCCTTTGTCATGGGACGATGTTGGTGAGAGAGTTTTGCTTGGCCTGGAGATGGTGGTGGATGCAGCAGAGAAGGTTAAGTTGATCAGGGATAGACTTCGGGTTGCTCAGGATAGGCAACGGCATTGGGCCGATAGCCACCGGAGACCGTTAGAGTTTGATGTTAGTATCAGTTTTTCTGTTTGTGCTTGTTTGTGATTATTTGCTTTAGGATCTTGTATTGAGTCTTGTCTTGTGTCTAGGTTGGCAATATGGTATTCCTGAGGATTTCTCCGACACGGAGCATGATTCGTTTTGGCCGAGACGGGAAGCTTAGTCCACGCTTCATCGGACCTTTCACTATTCTTGGAAGGGTCGGTGTAGTGGCCTATCGACTAGACTTGCCGCCTACGCTCGAGGGATTCCATAACGTATTCTATGTGTCGCAGTTGAGGCGGTACATGGCAGAATCTAGTCACGTATTGGATCACTCCGAGTTAGAGGTGGGGCCTACTCTCCGCTATCCAGAGCAACCTGTGGAGATTCTGGATCGTCGTGAGAAGGTGCTCCGAAACCAAGTTATTCCTTTGGTTCGTGTCACATGGAAGCATTACTCTCCAGGTGAGTCTACCTGGGAGAGAGAGGATGAGATGCGGGAGCGTTACCCTTATCTTTTCGAGCCTTGAGGTATTTTTTCTTTGTTCTTGCTTCTGTTATTGTGCTAGTTTGCTCTAATTTCGAGGACAAATTTTTTTTAGGAGGATAGATTTGTCACATCCAATTTCCTGAATAGGGCTAATTTAGTCATTTATATTATTTTAATATTATTTAAATATTATTGTTAGTTTTTTTATATATATTATTATTTAGATAGGTATTTTACTGATAAAGTTTTAATTTATAAAAGCTTTAATATATTTAATAACTATATAAAATAAAATATTTAGTTTTTATTTATAAATAAATTATATATATATATATATATATATATATATATATATATATATATATATATATATATATATATATATATATATATATAGGTATTATTCCATTTATGGGATATGTATACAAAAATATATATATTTGTATAAAGGGGAAAATATTATTGGGTAAATATTAATGGGTTTATTTTATATAAATAAATATATACGTATATGTGTAAATATATAATATGTGTATGTATGTATGTATGTATGTATGTATGTATGTATGTATGTATGTATGTATGTGTGTGTGTGTATATATATATATATATATATATATATATATATATATATATATATATATATATATATATATGTGTGTGTGTGTGTGTGTGTGTGTGTGTGTAAGGTTTAAAGAATAAAGAAAAGGAAAAAAAAAGTCAAAATAGATGGAATAGTCAAAATTGATTTCATAAACACAAAAGCACTCACACCCACAAAAGAAAAGCAGTAGCAGCTGCTGCTAACAAAACCGAGCGCCCCCCCCTGTTTTCCTTATATTAACCCGAACGAAATCTGTATGTGTGTGTGTGTGTGTGTGTGTGTGTGTGTGTGTATATATATAGAGAGAGAGGAAAATAAACCCTAGCCGTCATCCCCAACCCAGCGTACGTCCCAACGACGCCGTCGACCAACCCGCGACCTTCCATCATCGGGAAATGCGCAACGAGCAGCCCACCCACGCACGGAAACTGTCAGCGAAGAGCCAACTTCGGAAATAGATTTCTCCTTCCTCGCTCAGTCGTTTTGCGAACCACTTGGTCAGCTATGATCCTAACATTTACACCTTTAATTTTCTTCAAATAGTTCGTGCCGATTCGCATCATGTGCGACGAAAAATGAGTTCCAAAATTGAGAAAAACTTAATTTATTGGACATTAGAAACTGTCCCGAAACCCCAACTTTGTGACCGATTTACGACCAGCGTGTTATGAGTTTTCAAAATCGGTTTGAAGAGACTTATAGACAACCTATAGGGATTTAAAACCCTTTTTGTAGAATTAAATTTCATGCACTGTACATAAAGTTATTGGTTTGTGAAGTTGGAGAAAAAATTGATTTTCAAAACTGAATTTTTAGAAAAATTATCCCGATACGCCGTCCGTCCCGTCAATCCGGGCGATGTGGTCGCGAACCGAAAGTATCGAAAGGTGCATATCGACTTCATGGACGTGTGGGCTTTGACGAAATTCAAATTGGTCGTATGTGCGCGACGAATTTGATGCGTATCCGTCAAAATTCACCGTATCGGCCTTTTTGCAAATTTGTCAATTACTTTGTGCACGCTCGTCATATCGAGACGAAACTTGTGCCAACAGGACCGTATTATTTTTCTGGTCCTGTATACCAAGTTTGGACCGATTCTGAGACGGTCGATCGAAACGCTATTTTGGCGGGCCCGCGACCCGATCCAACGGACGAATTTGTGTACGGCCCACCGGAATCCAACTTTGGACATACGGTTGGGTTTATCTTGTCAAAATGGACCTTTAGACATATATTTTGATGACTTTAGAGACCGTAGGTTCTGGCACATTTTTTGGTGCAAAGTGGGTCCAATGGCGGACACTATTTTGACCCGAAATTACCGTTTTGCCCCTGTGTCCAGAATTGGACTTATGGGTAGGCATTTTTAGTTAATTTGACCATCCTGAGAACATTAGTAATGTCTGTTTCAGCATTAGGAGACAGTTGCGCGAGTTGACTGTTCGTGGCTCATTGAGTGGGTTGTAGGTTCAATTTTTTCAGCTCAGGACAACAGGCAAGTACATTCTCTGATAGTTTTTATTGCTTTGATATCTACTATATCCAATTCAGTTTTAGTGTTATACTTGATTCTTGACACGAGTATACACGGACTAGTATACGTGAATCTCGTCATGAGATGTCATTCCCAGTTTACCTGGTATATGAGTACATTATTCGATATTATTTCCTGTACTTCTATAGACACTGATTTGGGAGTGGGCTGGCCCCCTACTCTTTGAATCCCGTGTCATGACCTGTCATGTCTGGATTCATTATACTACTCAGGGATGGGGAGTTATTAGAGGTTATGTGATCATACCCCTACTTGTTTATTACTTGTGCATAGCTCCACCCTCACCACACGTAGGGTGTAGCCTGACCTTATACTACTTGTGCATAGCTTTCTATTTTGGCTGACCTGATCCCTATACTATTATACTACCTGTGCATAGCCGGTCAAATGGAACATCCTAATCTTAACCCAAGCCGATCACATAACGCTCTAATATCTCATAGCACTTTATTTTATGTTTACATCTTACCTCAGATTACTTTCCATTGTTTATACTCCAGTTTTATCTTATATCTCACACATGACATGATATCCAGTTCTTTTGTACTATTTTACTTTCAGTCTTGACATTTCATCTTGTATTTCATTATGATTGTCTCTTATAGTATTTGTCAATTCACATGGAACTGTTGTTGGTGTTTGTACTTGCTCATATCCTGACAGGATAACCCCCATTGTTTATTGGAGGATTTAGATGCAGATTGCCCGACCTACTACGGGTTTGGCATAGATGGAACCTACGACCAGGACCAGCCTGTGGACCCTGTGCTCGTAGAGGATGCACCGCTAGTAGTGAACTAGTTTACCTAGATTTTGTCTTGATTATATTCCAGTTTGATACTTTGAGACTTGTAGTATTTATTTTGGAATATTATTTTATGTCTTAGTTTTTGAACTTGTGATTGCGACTCAGCGTTGTTTCAGACTATTTATCTCATCTTTATATTTATTTTTGTCATCGTGTTTATCTTCCTTAGAATTATGTGATTGAGTTGTGGTTATATTCCTCTGTGCAGAGATGACATGTTATGTTATTGTGTCTTAGATTTCATATATCCTAGATGACCTTTACAATGTTCTACCGTCGATACTGCGGCGTAGGCTGGACGTACCCACGTGCTCGTGCCCCTAAACAGGGTGCGGGTCGTGACACTCTTTCTCCAAGTTGGACCGTAACTCAAAACCATCCACTCAACCGTCCAAGGAGGGATTCGAATCCGAGATCTATGCTCGGGCGGCCCCCCATACACATACTCTACTCAAATATTATATACTTAAGGTCCATTTAATTTACATTTTTCTCATTTTTTTCACTTCCTAAAATAGTCGTTTGCTAAAAAACACAAAAGCACTAGAGCAAACTTGACAAGGCCTAGCGCTCTTTTTGCTCGAGATTGTACACATACTCTACTAAAATATTATATACTTAAGGTCCATTTAATTTACATTTTTCTTATTATTTTCACTTCCTAAAATAGTCGCCCGCTAAAAAACACAAAAGCGACAAGTACTTTTTATTTTTTGGAGATGCCCTTTCTCCAAGTTGAGTCGTGACTCAAAGCCACCCACCCAGCCGCCGAAGGGGGGATTCGAACCCGAGACCTATGCTCGGGTGGCCCCTTGCACTACCACTAGACTAGTGGCTTAGTGACAAGTACTAGCGCTCTTTTATGCTCGAGATCGTACACATACTCTACTCAAATATTATATACTTAAGGTCCATTTAATTTACATTTTTCTCATTTTTTTCACTTCCTAAAATAGTCGTCAGCTAAAAAACACAAAAGCACTAGATTGACAAGTACTAGCGCTCTTTATGCTCGAGATTGTACACATACTCTACTCAAATATTATATACTTAAGGTCCATTTAATTTACATTTTTCTCATTTTTTTTCACTTCCTAAAATAGTCGTCCGCTAAAAACACAAAAGCACTAGAGCAAATTAACAAGTACTAGCACTATTTATGCTCGAGATTGTACACAGAATCTGCTCAAAATTTATATACTTAAGGTCCATTTAATTTACATTTTTTCTCTCACTTCCTAAAATAGTCGTCCGCTAAAAAACACAAAAGCATTAGAGCAAAATTGACAAGTACTAGCGCTCTTTATGCTCGAGATTGTACACAGACTCTGCTCAAAATATTATATAATTAAGTTCCGTTTAATTTTCATTTTTTTCATTTTTTTTCACTTCCTAAAATAGTTGTCCGCTAAAAAACACAAAAGCACTAGAGCAAACTCGACAAGTACTAGCGCTCATTATGCTCGAGATGGTACACAGACTCTACTCAAATATTATATACTTAAGGTCCATTTAATTTACATTTCTCATTTTTTTCACTTTCTAAAATAGTTGTCTGCTCAAAAACACAAAACCAATAGAGCAAACTTGACAAGTACTAGCGCTCTTTATGTTCGAGATTGTACACAGACTCTACTCAAATATTATATACTTAAGGTCCATTTAATTTACAATTTTCTCTTTTTTTCACTTCCTAAAATAGTCACCCGCTAAAAAACACAAAAACACTAGAACAAACTTGACAAGTACTAGCGTTGTTTATGCTCGAGATGGTACACAGACTCTACTCAAATATATATGGTTAAGGTCCGTTTAATTTACATTTTTCTCTTTTTTCTCACTTCCTAAAATAGTCATTTGCTAGAAAACACAAAAGCACTAGAGAAAACTTGACAAGTACTAGCGCTCTTTATGCTCGAGATTGTACACAGACTCTACTTAAATATTATATATTTAGGGTCCATTTCATTTGCATGGTTGGACAACATAATCTAATTGGCATAGGTGATACTATATTTTTCCCTCATTTTTTCCCTTCCTATAAAAGATGTCCGCTCGAAAGCACATAAGCACATGAACAAACTTGACGAATACTAGCGCTTTCGAAAGCATAAAAGCACAGGAACAAACTTGATGAGTACTAACATTCTCATTTTCCTACGCATTTTTGTTTCTTTTCTCATTTTTTTCACTTCATAAAGGAAAATGCTAAGTCTACAACCAAATGCTTACAACATCTCTCTCTCTCTCATTCGTTACACATGGGTCCCACCGGATCCCACCTCCCCCATCATCACCCTGTTACATGGGCTCCACCCGACCCTACCATTCCCCCCTCCAATCGAAGCCCGACATGTGGCGATTGTGAGGGGATTGTAACCATTTGGTTGTAGGCATAGAAAAGCTCCTTCCTAAAATATTTGTCCGCTACCATTGGAACAAACTTGACAAGTACTAGCAAAGATCTTTATGCTCAAAATTGTACATATACTATACTCAAATATTCCATACTTAGGGTCTATTTGATTTACAGAGTTAGACAATGTAATGTAATGGCATAGACGGTGCTGTACTTTTATATTTTCTCTCTTTTTTCACTTCTTATAAAAGTTGTCTGCTCGAAACACAAAATCACAAGAAACTTGACGAATACTAGCGCTCTCGGAAGCAAAAAAGCACAAGAACAAACTTGACGAGTACTAGCGATCTTATGCTCGAGATTGTACACCGACTCTACTCAAGTTTTATATACTTAGGGTCCATCTAATTTGCAGGTTTGGACATCGAGATTGTACACCAACTCTACTTGAGTTTTATATACGTATGGTCCATTTGATCTGCAGTGTTGGACAACATAATGTTATTGGCATTACGTTAATAAAATTAGTCCATGTGTTTCGTTGGACAAAAAAAATTGGATGTGATGTACAAGCTTGATTACATTGCATCAATTTCGATTAAAATCGCTCAAAGTTGAAATTATATTTTTACCCTCAACAAAATAACTCCCCAATCCCGTTCATCATTTCCTAAAATTTCCTCCTTCCCTCTCTGTCCTCCCAAGTGCGACGGATTCGTCCTCTTCCGTGCGTGGAGTCCGACCACCTCCTCCTCATCATCATCATCATCCCCTCTGTGTTCTGTTTTGGTATTGGGTGGGTTTTCCAACCTGTAAGGCCCCGCTTCGCTCAGTTCAACATGATGAATCTTTGGCACAATAGCGCTCAAACTTGGCTATGCAGTGACTTGTTCGGAGTCCCGCTCGGTCGAGGCAAGTCCTCATTCAGTTAGGTGGCTTTGGTGAACTCGTCTCTGCTTTGCATTCACACTTAATAAAATGGATGTCACGTGCTTGTTTCATTAGTCAATAATTCATGCATGCATGCTAATAAAATAGTTGAACCCACATAGCTAAGAGAATAATCACATTATGTGTCCAATTTGTTTATAAAATGGAAATGCTAAACTTGTTGCCTAGCTAGTACTTCACACCATATTTTAATTCGACATTTGTCCTACGTATTTACATATTATGTAAAGTAGACTTTTCATGCTGTCACATAGATTGTCGTTCTACAGCTATAGTATATAACGTGCACACGGATGCAATGCTTGTCATATAGAGTATGAGACTGCTTAGGATACTTCGTAGAATACGGTTCATTCAGTTTGGCATGAAGACTATCAAATAGTCGTTCATAAGTTCGAAGGAAACATAGAAAGTTTTTGGGATTGTTGGGTCGCTAGGGTAGTCCCTGGACGGGGAGCTGCATAGAGATGGAGAAAGATTTGAAATAAATTTTTGGCTTGAGTAGTATGGTAAATTGAGTAGAGACTTGCATGATCATAGACAACTTATGCACAAGGGTGTGTTTTCTCGAACGATAACCCGGGACCACGGGACTGATTCGTTCTAGGAGAAAATATGATAGTTGTGCTGGATACTTGCACAGCTGATTCAGAAACTTTAACATGGCTCGTTACCCGCGTTGTATGGATCATCGTCCATACCAAGCTACAGTCCAGGATGGCTTGTCATGACAGTGCCCTCATATAATCTAAGTCGACATGCTAGCGGCAATCCATATATAGGTGGTTAGTTGAGTAAGAAAATGGATGCAAGACACGCTACATGTTTTGAGCCTAACATTTGTCTTCTGCAAAGACACACTTTATGACACCATTCTTATGGTTTATAGCACGAGTTAGCGTTGTATCGAACTATTGCAATTTTGATTTGATGCCTTTTGTGTTGAATAGGGAAGGAAGGATTGTGACTATGGGTAAGTTTCACTTTGTGCATGACATGTATTGGGTATCAGACCAGAACGAACCTCACTCTGATACCAATTATTAGGTATCAGACCAGAACAAACCTCGCTCTGATACCATTTATTGGGCATGTGCAGAAGCGTTTGCCAACCCACCTGTTTAAAACCAACTCCCGTCTAATGGAGACCAAGCAGAAGATGAAGACAAGTATATGACCGTGACGTACGTCACCTGGATAAATTCCAACCTTTAATAACTCAGATAAAATTATAAGATTGATAAAACTCATGGTGAACCCTTTGCCTAATAGGTTCAACCCCCTTACCACTCTCAAGAAAAAAATAGAAGATTACAATTGAGATCACTCACCAACCCGTAGCAATCTCCATAACCGAAGTTGACGACTCCTTGATTAGATCTTCTTCTTCCTTCTGTCTTTGATGGCGAAGTCCTAAGAGTAAAGTACAGACTTTCTCTTAGATTTTCTTATGGACGAGCACCCCGCATCTCTACTTTGTGCTTGTGATTTGTGCCTCCACCCTCATCCCATGTATATAGAATGAAAAAACTAATATTCTAGTCATAATAGGATTTCCTAAATAGGAATAAAATAGGAATCCTATTATACCTAAAATATTCCATCAACATCCTATTTTAGATCATAACAGGAATTCCTAAAATAAGAATCCTATTATACCTAAAATAGCACAACATCAATTATGGACATCAAAATCTAATCAAATCAAATATTTAACTAGATCTGGATTCCACAAATATGTTGTTATCAAATCCAGACTGGATTCCAACAATCTCTCCCTCCAGTCTGATGAGAGGGTATTGACCCCATGGGTCCTCAATAGGACTCCATGCATGTCATCGTGCGACAGAGTTTCTGCTCTCCCATGCCACTGATATCTGATCCCCCGAGCTGCTTTACATCTTTCTTCGTCTCCAGCTCCTCGACCGTCATGTCGATACTAGCTGCCATGCGTAGCACCTCCTGCACCACTAGGATCTTGTCAATATCAATGACACAACCAAGACCGAAGTCCCTGACGATCAGCCTTACCGTAAGTCTTGGCTGCCTGTCCCCAACTTCTGTTTTCCACCGGAAAATGATAACTTTTCGACGAGCTTCTTCACCCTTAGCTGGCCCAACCAAACGGAAGGTGTGATTCTCCCAAGATTTGAACTCCTGAACCTGTCCACCTTCATGTCTGAACTTGAAGCTCCCACATACAGTAGTAGAATTTGAACTTTATGACTATGCTGACTATAAATGGTTAAGAGTTTATAAATAAGAAAATGATTGAGAAGTAGCCTCATTGGAATAATTGTCAAAAATACATTGTATTGGTGGTGGAGAAGTTTGATTTTCAAGGATATCGCAGCTTGTAATCATTACTTAACTTTTTTTTAATAGATATCTGATTTTTTCTATTCTTGTAATCACCCTTCGAATTCATTTTAGCAAAATCAACTCCATCCTGATCGTAACTATACGCTTTTGATTATATTCTTAATCACGCCTAAATTTTATTTTGACTAGATTCATTCCAAATCGTGCCCAAATTTTAACTTTAGTCATGACCTTGTGATTTAGAATCTACTAATCGTACCTAAATTATTATTCTAGTTGATCGTGACTATACTATATTTTCACTCTTAATCATGCTCAAATTCTAGTTAATATGATTTAATTCTAATCATGCCTAAATCCCGACTCTATGCTTAATCATATCTATATTCTATCTTAGACATGATTATACTCTTAAACATGTCAAACTATTAGTCATGCCTATATGACTTCGCATGACTATGTGAATTTGATTTCATACATTGATTTTTGTTCTAAAATCGTATTAAATTCTGATCTTTAATCACGTCCATATGAGCTTAATCTTGAGTTGATCATGCCTTAACCATTCTTTGCTTAGATTTCAATTTGATCATAATTAATGATTTTGACCTAGACAATTTTAATTCTATGTCGTGCCTAAGAGATTGGATTTATTTCTTCATCGCTTTATATGATTTTGTTTGGAATCCATTTTGATCATGCATAAGTCATGCCATATTTGATTATACCAAAATAGTTTTGACCGTACCTTGGTAATGATCTTCATCGTGCCAGTTTGATTGATCGTGCGTGAATGATTTTGTTAATAACTAGATTTGATTATCCTTAGTCGTGCCAAATCAAATCATTTCTATTGATCGTGCCAAACGATTTGGTTTTATTCTTGATCATGCCTTGATCATGATCAGATTCGATCGTGCCAAACCATATCATTTCTAAATTTCTATATTTGATTAAACTTAATCATGCCAATCGCATCGTTCCTATATCAGATTGCATCCAAGTAATATTGGTTATATTAATTTTTGTACCTATATTTTAATACTACCTTTGATCGTATTTAGATTTTAATTCTATTGATTGTGATAATTTAAATTTTGAGGACAAAATTCCTTTTAAGGTGTATAGACTTGTAACCACCTAATTTCAAATTTCATATTTGGAAATCAATATGGAAGTTTCAGGAATTTATAAATCATTTTCGAATTTATTATGAATATAGTTACAGTTCTGATTATTAATAATTAATTAGTTAATTCAATTTCAGATTTTATTTATTATTGAATTACGATTTACTTCTACTAATTATTATTAAGTAATTAATTACTTATTATTTCAAGATTTATATTAATCTATCTTCAGATTATTTATTATAAAAATAATTATGTTATTCATTAAGTATTTAATACTTTCGTTTGGGTTTGAAGCCAGCAATGTCAGACTAATTAAGGAATGATAGATTGATTGGATTTTATTGGAGTTGGGCCAATTTGGTTAAGGCTGATGGGCCAGCCCAAGCTAGGTGTTACTATTGGGCCTAAGTGAGATTGTGTATAAGTAGACTATATTTATACTAATTAATTATTAGTAAGTTAGCCTAAGCTAGGTTAGTAGCTAGCAGCCAAGAATCAGTTAGGATTAGTTAGGACAACTATAAGCCCATGATATTTTAAATTAGTTTAAATTAAGGGTTTTTGAATACAAATGTCATTTTAGCCTTAAAATAATTTATTATAATTATTAGGAATTTTATAGAATTTTTAAATGGTTTTTAAAGCCTAAAATTATCATTTTGCAATTATTCAAATTGTTATTAATGCAGTTTGTAATTATTTAAAATGTTTTAAAGTCGTTTTGCAAATTTTGTTTTGTCTGTGCAAATTATTTTGCACAGAACAACAACAGGGGGGTAATTGCAAATAGGATTTTTATTTTATAAGGCGGTGGGTTTTTTGTGCAAATATTGAAAGGCGGGTTCTGGAAAATTAGCTGACCACCGCCTTCGACTCGTCATCAACCCCGACCGACCTCGTCGTAACCCTAACCCTAATTCCTAAAAACCCGGGCAAAACCCTAATCTAAACCCGAATCTAGCCCTATAAATAAGCCCTCATTCGAAACCCTAACCCTATTCCACTTCCCGACCACCCTCGCCATCGTTCTAGCCCGTTCTTCCCCACACCCTCGCCGGAACCCTAGATCTATCCTAGGCGGCGCCTAGCCGTCGTCGTCACCTCCAACCACCACCACTCGGTTCGCCTCGACGAGACGAACTCAGCTACAATTTTTCCCGACGACCACATTGTCTCCTCCGCCGTGTAGCACCCCCGACAGCTTCTTCTCGTCGGACACGTACGTGTCATTTCTCCTATGGTTCGTGTCGTGTCTCGTGTACACGTGTGTGGACTCGCCATGTGTTTTGGAGTGCGTCTGTGACCTTGGACACGGCTGACTCGTGTCAGAATGTGAATATTCGCCTCGAACACGAGACTCGTGTCATACATAATCATTTCATGTCCTTAACTGTAGGGACACAAAACATTATTTTTGGGTTTCAGGTTTGAATTAATTGCTAATGGGTTTAAACCCGCACAGTAATGGGTTAACAGTATTGGGTTTGGGTTCAGGCCCAATGGGTTTGGGCTGGGCTTATATATATATATATATATATATATATATATATATATATATATATATATATATATATATATATATATATATATATATATATATATATAGAAAAATACTTAATAAAAAAAATATATAAATATTGTATATATATATATATATATATATATATATATATATATATATATATATTTTACTTTATATATTTTTTTATTAAGTATTTTTATATATATATATATATATATATTTTTTTTCTATATATATATATATATATATATATATATATATATATATATATATATATATATATATATATATATATTATATTTGTTACATATATAAATTTATATATATATATATATATATATATATATATATGCTTTTTGAATATATATATACTTGTGCTTTTATGCATACAAATATAGTTATGCTATATTTACATATTATTTTATTGTCAATAAATATTATTGATATGTATATTTTACTGCATTAAAATATATTATTTTATTATTAGTTACTTATGTAATTGAAATTCGTATTTTTGTAAACTGTGAATTATGGCCATCTGAGTCCATGTCTAGTATGAGTTTTGTGGATTCAAATGAGTCTAAACGCATTCAGGATTTGTACAAGTCATATTGGACTTGATTCATGGCCTTGGGTCCCGTATCTGGACTCCGGTTCAATTGCGTATACATGGATAAAATATTAAATAATTAATTATTTATTTTTCAGAAATTATAACTTGCTGTATTTGAATTTTTATATGTAATTTAATTGCTGTAAAAATCTGGAAAAAATTATATTTAAATACTATATTAATTTAGATAATTTAATCCACTAATAGCATGTCATCAAAATAGAGCAATAAAATGATGAAATCATCCTCGGCAAAGTACCTCACAAATACGCAATAGTCCGACATCGTCCGTGCATAGCTATGCTCCCCCATAAACGACTCGCTACCTCGGAGCCTGCTTCAGACCATACAAGCTCTTCCTCAACCGACAGACCAAATGTGACTTGCCCTTCTCACAGAATCCCTCTGGCTGCTCCATGTATAACTCCTCCTCAAGATCACCGTGGAAGAATGCCGTCTTCACGTCCATCTGCTCGACCTCCAAGTCGAGACTGGCTGCTAATGCTAGCACCACCCGAATAGACGAATGCTTGACGACAGACAAAAAGATCTCATCATACTCTACGCCTTTCCGCTGACCGTAGCCTTTAACTACCAGCCTCGCTTTGTATCGAGGGCGAGTAGCATCATTCGTCTGCTTCACTCTAAACACTCATCGATTCTTCAAAGCCTTCTTGTCCTTTGGCAACCGTACCAGCTCATAGTGGAATTGGCGTGTAAGGAACTCATCTCCTCCTGCATAGCCTGCATCCACTCCTGCCTTTGTTCATCTTCCATAGCCTCTGCAAAGCTTTCGGGCTCTCCCCCGTCAGTCAATAGTACATACTCACCCGGTGAGTATCTCGTAGATGGTCGACGCTCTTTGTCGCTCCTTCTCAGTGGAGCCACTGGTGCTGGCTGTATACCAACAGCCTCCTCCCCTTCAGGAACTGCCTCTCCGGTATGCTCATCCTCTTGAGGGACACCCTGACCACCATCAGCAGGCTGATGATCAAGGTTGGGAGCAACTCCATGCACTGGCTCCCCCATAACTGGATCCTCTGCGATGTCCTCTGGAAACTGCTCGAAGCGAAATGACTCTAACTCAGGCAATTCCTCAGCCTCAGAAGGCGTCTCGGAATCCTGAGTGTTGGTCATGATCTGATCCTCGACGAATACCACGTCCTTGCTTCTGTAGAGCTTTTTTCCCACCGGATCGTAGAGTCTATAGCCAAACACATCCTGACCGTAGCCGACAAAGACGCATCGCCTCGTCTTCGGCTCAAGTTTGGACCTTTCGTCTTTCGGTACATGCACGAAGGCCTTACAGCCAAACACTCGCAGGTGATTGTGTGACGGCTCTTTGTCGTACCATACTTTGTCAAGCACATCACCCTACAAAGGAGCACTAGGAGATAAATTAATAACATAAGCAGCTGTGAGAAGAGCCTCACCCCAATAACTGTCCGGCAAGTTTGCTTCGGATAGCAAACATCGCACCCTCTCCATCAGTGTCATGTTCATGCGCTCTGCTATATCATTGAGCTGAGGTGTCTTGGACGGAGTCTTTTGGTGTCGTATCCTTTGCTCTCTGCACTAAGCATCAAAGGGACCAATGTATTCGCCGTCGTTGTCGGACCGAACACACAATAACTTCTTGCCCGTCTTTCTTTCAACAGAGGTCTGAAACTCTTTGAAAGTAGGCAGCACCTGATCATTGGTCTTTAAGGCATAGACCCAAACCTTCCTGGAACAGTCATCAATAAAAGTTACAAAGTAAGAAGCACCACCAATAGATTTTACCTTCGTAGGACTGCAGACATCCAAGTGAATCAACTCGAGCAATGCCGGCTTTCTTGAACTTGGGTGACTTTAGAAAGACACCCTATTTTACTTCCCAGCTAAGCAGTGCGTGCACTTCTCCAACTTTGTAGACTTGAGCCCTAGAATCACCTTCCTGTTCACCAAGTAGCTCATCCCCTTCTCGCTGATATGGCCGAACCGCCTGTGCCACAACTCGGTAGACGTATCACTGACGACGTTCACCTCCTGTGATCCCTGTGCGCTCCCCTCCATATAGTAGAGACCGGACTTCTTGCTTCCTCTGGCAATCACCATCGAACCTCTGGAAAGCTTCCACTGACTATTCCCGAAGAGACTGAAGAATCCCTCATCATCCAACCTTCCAACCGACACCAGGTTGAAATGGATATCAGGGACATGACGAACATCTTTGAGAACAAGAATTGCACCCATTTTCGTCCTCAAATATACATCTCCAACGGCAACCGCCTTTGACACATCTCCATTGCCCATCTTCAACACTCCACAGTCGTCTGTCGTGTAAGTGGCAAATAGTGCCATGTTGTGAGATACATGCGCTGAAACCCCTGAGTCCACCAACCAAGAATTGTCATCGCAGGCGAGGTTTGTGATATCCTCATCACCTACGACGATCACATCACCTCCATGTATCGAGGCCGCTGCTGTAGTGTTCTCATCTTGCTTCCCCTTGTCGCCCTTCTTCTCTTTCTTCCAAGCTAAACACAGTTCTGCTTGATATGGCCCTTCTTGCCACAGTGGTAACACTCCGAGTCCTCGTACCGACCCTTGGACTTTCTCGTGCTCTTGTCTCTGCCACCACCTGGATCTCTGCTTTTTCTCCTTCCGCGGCTCTCTGAAACCAATGCCTCTGAGTGGTGGGATGTTGATGAAGTGCCCTGAGAACGTCTTCGCATCTCTTCATTCAGCACCCCGCTTTTGGCAAACTCCAGACTGATCATGCCTTCTGGAGCAGAAGCGATCATAGATACTCGTACGGTCTCCCACAAGTCTGGCAATGTACATAGCAACCAAAGTCCTTGAACCTCGTCGTCGAACTTGACTCCCATCGAGGATAGCTGGTCCACCACACCCTGGAACTCACTCAAGTGGTCCGTAATGGATGTCCCATCTTTGTACCGCAGACCCATCATCGTCCGGATCAGGAACAGCTTGTTTACCCTGGTCTTCTTTGCGTACAAAGATTTCAGCTTATCCCATAACGTCTTCGCGTGCTCAATATTGGCAACGTGGTTGTACACGTTCTCGTCAACGAACTGCCGCATGTACCCACACACCTGTATATGCTCGAAGTTCCAGTCCTCATCGGATTTGTCACTGGGCTTCTCGGATGCAAATACTGGAAGATGCAGCTTCTTGACGAACAACAAATCCTTTATCTTGTTCCGCCAATAATGGTAGTTGGTACCGTTCAGGTTCACCATGCGCATCGGCTTCGCGTTCATCTCTGCTTCCTGGTTTGACTGTCAACTCCTGACACTTCTTTGAACCCAAAGCTCTGATACCATTCTGTTGGGAACGAAGCGCGGAAACCGTTCCCCCAAACCAGAAAGAACCGAGCAAAAGCACACAAACCAAAAATGCCAAACACAATCGCAGACACAAAGATTTTTGACGTGGAAACCCTTGCGAAAAAAACCACAGAACGATCGGAGTCCAACCCTGAAGAACCTCCACTAATAGAATAAATAGAATACACCCTCTACAAGCTCCTCCCGATCCAACACGGATCACCACAACTCACTTGAAAGGAAAAAAAAATTTGATTGCGGACTCCGAAGAACAAGAGATGCCGAAAAATTATTCGAAGCAATCTCTCTTTCACAATAGTCCTTAATCCTCTCTCTCCATCTCTCAAAGATTGTAAGCACTCTTGTTTTGAGATGAGTTCACAACTAGCATGCATCACTCTTTTATAAGCCATTGGTAATCCATACATGGAAGGCCAATATATATGAAAACTTCCAATATGCATCAATCATATATTTAATGGAAATCCAATCATAATTGGCTTGCCATAATTGGAAACCCAATTATATGGAAAGCTACTATATGAAGGGTCCATTCATAAATATATGATCAAAGTAAATATGGAAATACAATCATATATTTCCTTACCATATATGTTCCAAAATAGGATCCATGCACTCCCCGAGCTTCTCCGACACACGGATGGCGCTCGTCGCTCTCCGGGGTATTCTCCACATAGGTTGAAAATTCCACCCACTCCAACCATCACGGCCACGTGTCGGTCATGGATTGACCGAATTTTTTCCGGCGTACGTAAGCAGAAGAAGAGTTGATATTTTTTTTTTACCAATCCAGAGTTGCCACGTGGCTCTTCGGTTTGGTTTTCGTTTTTTCTTTTTTGGGTCTGAGTAGACTTTTTCGAGACTTTATCCCCAAAAAATCGATGGCATGAGCCCAAAATTGTTTACATCACAAGTACTGCAAACCCATATATACATGAAATCCCAAAATTTGGGCCACACATGAGAGTTTATATTCCCAAAAAGAACAAAATTTGGAAAGTTTTTTTTTTTCACGAAGTCGACAATTAGTAGAAATCTCCCATATCAGATAGAATTTGGGTTCCAACACATAAAATGGTAGATCTACAAAAAAAAATGGTCGAAATCCCATAGTAAAAAAAAAAAACTCATGAAATAGAAAAATAAATTCATAGAAAATATAAGTTTAGGAATAGCTTACAACACCTCCACGAGGGTCAAAGAAGATCAGTGTCGGAGAAATATAAGTTTAGGAATAGCTTACAACACCTCCACTGCTGCGTTGCCCACTCGCGGTCCAGTCCGTCCGTCGCATGTCGTCATTGTATTGACAGGTCAACCGGTATGAAAATCGCGAATACATGGGAAGCAATGGGGTGCGGCCACGCGGCGGACGGACCAGTCCGCCTGTGGACAAATTAGCTTTTCCGTGAAGAAAAATAGGGGTTGAGTTCCCTTTGTCACAACCCACATATTCAGGACACCTCAACCAATCGCCACCAGTCTTCCTCCAATAGAAAGATTTTTTTTGTTAGTACTAGTATATATGCACGTGCGTTGTACATATTTCATATTACTTGGGAAGGTCAAACAATAGTCTCTTAATTTATTTTGTAAGTTGTATACGTAATTATCCAAATATCCATGTTAAATTTAATGAACGATTTTAATTAGTAAATATAGATAAGGATATTTTTGGAAAAGAAATCTTTTCAGGACAAAGTCTAAAGTTTTCATTATACAGTAGTATAGATAATTTAAATACTTATGACTTAACCTTTTTTTGCTTCTCTTTATTGAATGTGATGAGGGTTTTTTTAATTACAACTCACACACACCTATACATCTTTACGGTTGGGGGACTCGAACCATGTCGGCCCCGTCTAGTGTCCGCCTAGGTTAAGTTCGAATTAACCTAGTACTAATATGGTTCGGTAAATGACAGTTTTATAACTATGTGCTACAGTTCAATGTTACATGCGTTAATTATGATTTTGAGAAAGTATGGTTCGGTTAAAGCTAATAGACCTTGAGAACCGGCTCCTTATGCTTCTCCAAAATATGATCTTTAGTGATCAAGAGGTTGTTTTAGGCTTGAGAAGTGATCAGCACCAGGCAACAAAACCTTGGTTTTGTCTTGGAGGAAAGAAGCAAATACTTTTGTCGCCATAGCTATGTTGCAAGGACACGGATAAAACATCACAAGATAAAGACATAACATATGGATACGACAAATATTTATTTTATAGTATCCTAGTATATTTATGGAACGTACAAGTTGTATCTGATACGTGTCTGACACGAAATAATATACTATTTTGAAACGTCTGTGTTTCCAAGTTCCATAGTCAAGGCGGGACCATAAATTCGAGCATGAGTGGGCTAGGTAGGGTAGGTGTGGACTGGCTCATGAAACGTAAAGATATAAAAGGACGGAAAAAAAAAAAATTAGGGGTGGACGGGATGCCCAGTCTCTACATGGTTCTGCCTCTGTACATGTAAGAACTAAAATGTATAAATCTTTGACTATATAGTTTTTTTTAAGTCTATCATCTTCTATGCATCCCCAAAGCATACATAGACTAGATCATTACAAAGTATATGCAGATTAGAGATTCGAAATTTGCTTCTTTTTTTCCCCATACGTTAATTACTTAAAAATGTGAATATTTCTTCAATTGGGTCCATAGCTCAGTGGTAGAGCAATTGACTGCAGATCAATAGGTCACCGGTTCGAACCCGGTTGGGTCCTATAAATTAGTTTTAGGTTTTTTTTATTATAATTATTTCTTCAAATTTAATTTGTGAATAAAAAATTTCACCAGTAGGGTCTATAGCTCAGTGGTAGAGCAATTGACTGCAGATCAATAGGTCACCGGTTCGAACCCGGTTGGGCCCTTTAAACGAGTACTTTTTTTGTTAACTTTTGCATGCGTGTTTATCGGGCCGGGCAGTGCCAGTCTAGGCCCAATTTCCAATTGTGATCAGATTTGACTGGGCCTTGCCGGACCAATTAAGACAAAAATTCAAACCCATTCCTGCCCAAAACTCAGGAATTAGTGGACTGGGTCCGGTATTATTATTTTGGATAATTTACATTAATTATTTCTATATTTTACACTTATTGTATAAACTATTCTTACTTTGAAAGTAATTATACGGATCATTCTTATAGCTTTATATTTTCTATAGAAATTTATACTAAGTATCCCTATGTTCTATTAAAATTATAAAGTAGATGGTGGTTAGTATAATTATATTCAAAATAGGGATAGTTCATGTAATATTCATGAAATATAGGTAGGATCAGTGTATTTATTACTACAAATCCATATATACGTGAAATCCCAAATTTTGGGCCCCGGATGAGTGTTTATACTGCAAACAAATAAATTTTGGAAAGAATTTTTTTTTTTACGGAGTCAGACGATCAGTAGAAATCCTCCAAATTGGACAGAAATTTAATTCCATACTGTAAGAAAAATCTCATAAAATAGCAACAAAAAATCCATATAAAATATAAGTTTAGGAACAACTTACGACAGCTCCACGAGGTAATGGTGGTGACAATATGGAGGGGGACGACTAGGAAGGAATTCATTGTTGGCAAAGTAGTTAAGGATCATCATTGGGGCCAAGGTTCATGGACGTCCGAAAAGTTCGTCCGGTCTGATTGACCAAAGTCTAATATATTCGACTATTAAGGTAGTCTGGTCGGTCCATAATAGTATAGGACAGGACTTAGACTAAACATCCGTCCGTCCAAGTCCGGTCTGAAGAACACACGATACATGTCCGCCCAAGTCCATCCTAAAAGCACGTATAAGTCCGTCCCGAAATTTTCTATATAAGTCCGATCCGAAAATTTCGATATAAGTCCGTCAGTAGCAAACATGAACTCACTATGTCACATCAACCCACAGTTGAGCTCCACTTTGAAGTGCATCCAAAACACGAAAAGTTGTATGTTTAACGCCCAAAGTCAAAACATTTCTCACGTCCAAGCTCCACTTACGCCACTCAAACAGCCCATAAAATGTAACTCAACCTCAACCATTTATCTACCGTATGAATAATGCTATTAATTCATCCAAAGTGTTCCTCCAAACCATTTTTTCATATGTGACACCTGACATAATATCTAATATGACAAATTTTAAAATAAAAATTAACATTAATGTTAATATTAATATTAACATTAATATTAATATTAATATTAAGATTAAGATTAAGATTAACATTAAATATTAATATTAATATTAATATTAACATTCAAAAAATTTGGATAATCAATTTTTTGGATAAAAATTTGTCATATAAATTGTCATGTCAATTTTTTTGGATAATAAATAGTATAATTAAAATACTAAAATAATATTATTTAATATGTCACGTCTATTATATAATAGAGAAAATTTGAGTGGCACTCCACTTTTTTTACGCTTATTTAAGGTACACTCCACAAGTTTACATGAATGTATGACACCCCCCACTTTGGACGGTTTCTGTCTAAACCGAACGGTCAAATTTTTTTTGACGAAAATGACCGTGTCTCCATTTGTGTGTCCCCCCTCCCCGTCACACGTGGCTGCCCCCCCCCCCCCCCCCGCGGTGCTCGGCCCCCCTCCACGGCGTCGCCGCACTCCCCCCCCTCCCCGACCTCGCCGCACCCCCTCCTCGACCGCTCCCTCGCCATCTCCTCCGCCCTCAGCCGCTCCACCCCGCGCCTCGTCGACATCCGCACCCGCCTCCCCTCCCTGGAGGCCTCCGTCCGCCCCATCCGTGCCCACCGCGACGACCTCGCCTCGGTCGGCCCCCACATCATCATCACCACCACCATCCACGGCCTCGAGCCCTCCCTCCTCTCCGACCCCCGCAACGACCTCCCCGCCTACCTCTCCCTCCTCAAGCGTCTCCAGGAGGCCCTCCGCTTCCTCTCCGACAACTGCGCCCTCGCCGTCGAGTGGCTCGACGACATCGTCGACTACCTCCACGACCACTCCCTCACCGACTCCCGCTTCCTGATCTCCTCCCTCAACCACTCCCTCCTCTCCCTCAAGTCCACCACCTCCCCTCTCGACGGAGGCCTCCTCGAGGTCGCACTCGGGAAGCTCCTCTCCGAGTTCCGACGCCTCCTCGAAGAGCACACCGTCCCCCTCCTCATGTCCTCCTCCAATACCACCTCGGCCATCGCCCCTTCCCCTCTCCTCGTCCCCGTGGTCGCCAAGCTCTCTGCCATCCTCGACCGCATGATCGCCAACGACCGCCTCGGCCTCTGCGTCTCCGCCTACATCGATGATGGTGGATGGTGGTGGTGATGATGATGATGGTGATGATGTTGGTGATGGTGGTGGTGGTGATGGCCGGGGGGGTGCGGCGAGGTCGGGGAGGGGGGGGGGAGTGCGGCGACGCCGGGGAGGGGGGCCGAGCACGGTGGAGGGGTGAGACGAATAGTTGACGCGGGGAAGAAGAGAACAGATGGGGGAGTATTTTCGTAAAAAAAAATTGGTCAACGGGGTTGACCGTTCGTTTTAGACGGAAACCATCCAAAGTGGGGGGTGTCATACATTCATGTAAACTTGTGGGGTGCATCTTAAATAAGCATAAAAAAAATGGGGTGCCACTCAAATTTTCTCTATATAATATTTTTATGTGATGTTTTAGAGGGCACTTTGGAGGGGATGAATAACATTACTCCTAACATATTCACACATCTCTTCCAATCTCCCCTTGGTCTTCCTCCAGTAGAATAATTCTTTGTTTTTTTTTTTTTTGAAATCCCACTCACACACACAACTGAGAGGCTCGAACCTTGTCGGCCCCTCCGGATGTCCGTTCTAATACCATTAGGCTAGAGAGCTCGGACGAATAATTCTTTGTTAGTATGATTTGAGTATTTATGACTTTAACCTTTTTTGCTTCTCTTTGTCGAATGCAGTGTGGTTAAGAACGAATTAACCTACTTATTAATATGGTTAGGTAAAAGACAGTTTTAAAACTTTGTAGTACAGTTCAAAGTTATATGTCTCAGTGAGGCGTTCAGTTTATTCGTTTTCAATCCATTCAAATTTCAAAGTAGTTAAATCAATGTTGTAAAAATCGGATAGGACCGGCGGTTGGACCGGGTCCAACCGATTGAAGTCAAAAATTGGTCTGGTTCGACTAAAATCGAATCTTTTAAAGAATCGTCGATTTTTTGTTAAAATCAGGTTCAACCGGTGAACCGGCCGAACCGGTTCACAATTGAAATGGTCAATTTTGATTTTTTTTTTTCTAAAATAAAATAAATTATCATGTGAAATTTGGTTCATTTGATTCTTGATTTGGTTTTAATCGACCTTATAGTTATAAAATTAAATCAAACCAACATACTTATGACCAAACCAAACTAAACAAAAAAGTAAATATGGATATTTTACCTATTTGAACCAAACTAAACCAAGTCTATTGAACTCCAATTGAACCCCGGTCCGACCTATACCAAAAAATTTCGGTTCGATCATCTGTCCGATTTTTAAAACATTGGTTAAAATAGAATAAATTGAATTTCTAAAAATATAAAATCAAAACTGAACCGATAATCAAATTAATTTATTCGATTTGTTCGATTGGAATATTTTTATTGTTTAATGAGCCAAATCCAAAATTGAAATTATGGTTAAATTATATGTTTAAAATATAACTTTTATACATACGTTTATTGTATTTCAAAATTCCACCCAAAAGTTGGACTAATTATTAAATTAAAGTTGAACTTTAAAAACATCCATAAATTTATTATTTGTAAAATATACACAAAAATATACATATTTTATAAAATATGCATAAAATTGAAGGTAACTATAATTGTGTAAGTTTTATTCGATTTTTAATTTTGGATCGAAATCCAAAACTGAAATCGAATCCAAAACGAACCGAATAAAATGTTTAGTATTTTAAAACCGAAACTGAACCGATTTTTTTTTTTCAAACCGAATCGAATTTTTTGTTCGGTACGTTTTCGGTCCAAAACCGAATAATGCTCATCCGAATAATGCTCATCCTAGTTCATCTAAAGCTAATAGACCTTGAGAACCGACTCCTTGTGATTCTCCAAAATCTAATCTAATCCAAAACGCTACCAATCACATTTACTCATAGAGACCTATAAATAGCGGCATATGTGATATGTGCTCCATCTCAATGACACGCCTATTCTGTGTACTCACCTCTTGATCCCTAAGAGCATCATTAGAAGTAGGGACTCTCAAATACAATTTGGAGCCCAAAATTTCAAAAAAAAAAAAAGAGTAAATACAGAATGGGTTGAGTTTGTATGAGAATAGTAGGAAATGATAAAGTGGCCTCCGGTCCCAAAAATTGTGTGGTCAAAAATTAATGTAGAAAAAAATAATATAAAGTATAGAATCTAGAAAGTTGGGCTCCAAATTGGAACTTTCTATTCTACAAAACGAGTTTCTACAATATAGAATCTAGAAATTGGGAGGCCCAACCCTTAGCACCCATGGATGGGTTAGAACCGAAATTGTAGAAATTGGGATTAGGGATGAGACTTATTATTCTACAAAATGAGCTCCTACATTCTAAATCTAGAATCTAGAAAATGGGATGGGCCTTACGAATGATGCTCTAAAGAGCTGTTTTAGGCTTGAGAGAGGCAAATAAGCAAATACTTTTGTCCCTATATCTATGTTGCACGAGCACGGATGGAACGTTATGTTAGTCCCGGGGCTTGATCAAAGATGGTAGACTCGATGTCGAGATCAGAGGTTCAACAAACGTTCACCTTCTGATTATTCTCGAGATCCAAAAGGAACTCTATAATATGAATCTGATTACAAAAGCAACAATAATCAAAAAGTAAATCTCACGTTCTTCCTTGCAATCGCAGTTGCAGACGGACAGAACTGAGTTACAACTCAGATGAAGGAGAAGAAAGAAGAAAGAAGAAGAGGAAAGGTTCTTGCTGGGGTGATTAAGATCACCGTTGCTCAAAGCAAGATTCGTCCCAACACGATCTGCTTCCAGAACCAGCAAGTTCACGAAGAACTTCTGGAACGCTCGTAAGTCAATATTTGAGACTTGAACGGGCTTCTTGGACTTTACAGACTCCCTTAACTCTCTTCTTGGTGCATCTTTCAAAGGAGGCCAAGGGACTCTATTTATAGAGTGGAGTTGAGACTTCACCTCTTCTCCTATCCGATGTGGGACTAAAATACCAATACTCAAAAATAGAGTTTGATATTTTAGATCATCCCACATTCAGCATAGAAGTGTGCCAGTCCACGCCTACCCCCCGAACACTCCCGTGTATGCACGATACATCCTGGAGTCCGTGTCCGAGTCCGAGTCCGCACAACAAAAATCAACTTGCATCCTTGTTGGATTTAATCATTTTTCCTTCTAAGAAAATACTCCCACATGGCACAAACTTGTGTCCCACTACACCTCATGTGCACACATCAACACAAGCAATGTATTATATTGAGATACTCACCATTTGGTGTAGCCGATGTGGGACTATCTTTTATAGTCCAAAGGCAAAAACACCAACAATCTCCCACATATCTCAATATATGGGTTGAGCGTTCCCCACAGTGACTGTCCATCATGCATTAGGAGAGATGTCGCTACGACTTGAATCTTAATTCCCGTATAAGTTAAATAACAACATGATACAAGAATGGACTAAGCCTTGAATTCTGCACCATAACTGCAATTCTTTCTACTCACATAATGACATCAACTGTGCTTCTGGCTGCACATTGAAGGCCTTGTGCCAGCCTGGTTTCAGTGTATAATTTTTGGACGTCTACAAGTTTACCCTCAAGAGACGGCCTGATATCTCTGTCCATACACTATAGGTGAGTTCTTTATAAAGAGTCATGGCATGAAGCATGGCGCTTCTTTGCGGTGCTACGCCGCTATGACATGGCTTAAAGCCGAGGCTTTACCCCACCTGGGTACCTCATCGTAGTGTCATACTACTGTAGCATGAGGTCACAGGCCTCTTTGTAGTGCCAAACTATCCAGCATGAAGCCTTGCGCTTCCGTGCGGTGTTACGCCGCTATGACATGGCTCGCAAAGCCGAGGCTTTATCCTACCTGGTACCTCTTCGTGGTGTCATGCCACTGTAACATGAGGACATCGTCCTCTTTGTAGTGCTGTCTACCTCTCTTTATTACGATTATCATACAGCATTAGGCTACCTGCCTATTTGCGGTGCTACTCCGCTGTGACTTGGCTTGCAAAGCTGAGGCATTACCCCTACCTGGGAACCTCATGGTGGAGTCACCCCACTGTAGCATGGAGTTACACTCCTTGTAGTGCTGCGCTACCGTGCTTCCTGTAAAGCACTCCAGGCATTCACTCTGCCTGAGAACTCATTAAGGCTTTTAAGCCAACCTTCCCACAGGATCTGTTCTCCGTAGAGAACATATAGTAGACAACAGTGGTTGTAGGTCCGTAACCTCTCCATGTCACAGAGGACAAGTACCCACCGTTCCTGATATTCTTCTGGTTAATAGTCCTCCCTTGAACCAAAAGCTAGATGCCTAGTAGATTTCTCTTTGAACTAATAGCATAAAACTTTATGGTAGGATTGTAATAACACAATATCAGAATGCCTTCAAGCCTATTTTACAAGCTGTGTCATCGACCAGCTGGCGCTTGAGGTCCTTGGTGAACGGATCCGCCAGGTTCTCCTGACTCCGAACATTAATCACTGTAATAACACCTCTCTTGATGAGATTGTGTACTGCCATGTGCTTCAACCGCACAGTCATCTTCTTCCCGATGAAGAGGTCATTTGATGCCACCGTCGCAGTCGCCTGATTGTCGCAGTATATCGGTATCGTCGGTATTAGCGGCCCAACCACTGGAAGATCATACATGAGCTCCCAAAGCCATTCTGCTTCCTCCGCTGCGGTATCAAGTGCAAAAAACTCAGATTCCATGGATGACCGCGAGAGGATATTCTGATTCTTCAATTTCCACGATATAGCAGCTCTACCCATTGTGAAAATGTATCCACCTGTGGACCTCTCGCTCTCTACTTCTGAGCACCAACTGGCATCACTGAAGCCTTCTACTACCGGCAGATCTCCGCTGTAGTGCAGTGCATATGTCTGAGTCTTCTTGAGATATCTCATAACCCGTTTCACAGCTTTCCAGTGCTCAATACCTGGGTTGCTCGTGAAATGACTCAGCATTCCCACAGCAAAAGCTATGTCAGGCCTTGTGGCAGTAGTAGCATACATCAAACTCCCGATTATGCTTGCATACTCCAGCTGACTGACGCTTTCCCTTGAATTAGGCTCCAGTTTCAGATCACACTTGTACGACGTATCGATCCCTGGAAGATTCTGATATCCGTAACGAGTGATCATCTTCTCAACATAATGAGACTGTGACAGCGCTAGTCCAGTGTCTGTCCAGATGATCTTGAGTCCCAAGATAACATCAGCATCCCCCAAGTCCTTCATACTGAACTTCGTCGAGAGAAACTTCTTTGTCTCCGTGACACAGCTTATATCCGTACCTAGGATTAGCATGTCGTCCACGTATAGACAAACGATGACTCCTCTTCCGTCAGCAAACTTCGTATAGACACACTTGTCTGTTTCACTGACCCTGTAGCCATTTGACCTTATGACTTTGTCAAACTTCTCATGCCACATTTTGGGAGCTTGCTTTAAACCGTATAGAGATTTCACCAACTTGCAGACTTTGTCTTCAAGACCTTTGATGACAAACCCTTCTGGTTGTTGTATGTAGATCTCTTCGGTCAGCTTGCCATTCAGGAACGCTGTTTTCACATCCATCTGATGTATCACCATCTTATGTATCACTGCGAGAGCAATCAACATTCTGATGGTGGTCATCCGGGCTACTAGAGCATATATGTCAAAGTAGTCGATCCCCTGCTTCTGAGAAAACCTCTTGGCCACCAACCTGGCCTTGAACTTGTCAATAGTTCCATCTGCTTTCATCTTCTTCTTGAAGATCTATTTGCATACGATGGGTTTCGCTCCTTCAGGAAGATCAACCAACACCCAAGTGTTATTTGAGGAGATGGAATCAATTTCATTGTCAATCGCCTCCTTCCAGAAAACATCATCTCTGGTCTTCATCGCCTCATCATAGGTAAGCGGATCTGCTTCCACATGATAGGTGATGAAGTCATCTCCGAAGTTCTTCGGCCTCCTCGCTCGCTTCGACGACGGCTCAGCGAGTTCTGGTTCAACCGTTATTTCAACAACAACATCTTCTTGGACTACTTCTTTATTGAAAACTTCAGTTTCTTGCGCACCCTTATTGTTCTCCGGTTTATCCGTAAGAACAATATTCTTGTGCCTTGCAAATTGTCTTCACGAGATTCGATGATATGATTTGACTCAATATCAAGAAATCTCTGAGCATCACTCTTCTCGGCATATCCCAAGAAGATCATCTTCGTAGTCCTAGTCCCCAGCTTTTGAATCTTCAGATATGGGAGCTTCACATAAGCCAGAGACCCCCACACTCGAATGACATTCAAGTTAGGTCTGACTTTGAACCAGTGTTCATGAAGAGTTACGTCCGAAGTTGCATACGGCACTCTATTTAGAATAAAAGTGGTCGTCAATGCAGCTTCTCCCCATTAGCATTTAGGAAGACCCGTAGTTAGCAGCATTGAGTTCATCATTTCTGTCAACGTTCTGTTCTTCCTCTTCGCTATCCAGTTAGATTGAGGAGAATACGGAGCAGTAGTCTCATTGATGATTCCATGTTCTTTGCAGAACGATGCGAATTCATGAGACCTATACTCTACATCTCGATCACTTTTGAGTAGTTGTAGATCGATTTAACGTTCAGCTTCAGCCCTGAAGTCTCTGAACTACTCGAATGCTGTATCCTTCTACTTGAGAAGTCATGCGAACGTGCACTTCGAGAAACACTTCGAACCGGCCTCTGTGGAGAATTGATAAAAGTCATTGATATCTGAGTGTACTAACTCCAGATGATCAGTACTTTAGTTCAATCGTCTGAGCAGCTTTCCAACAGTCTTGTATCTGCACAGACCTTAAACTCCTCCACCTCCTTACCCCCACATTCCGAAGATAAGGTCCCGGTAGGACAGCTTGAGTCTACTTCTGTCATAGAACAACTCTCAGTCCACTCAATGAAGTAACTTCATCGCCATCAGCAGAAGTTCGAACATTCCTTCATCACCGAACATCTTTTCGAAGCATGTTCCTCGCCAAAAAATTACCATCTGGCTAGTACGAATGTCCATCTTTCAAGTCTGTATCAGATAACAGACTTTCTGAGATCAGATCGCCAAAAAATCTCTGGTACGTGTAACACGCATTCCAGTGTCCTTGTCGGTGGTTAATAACCATTGTCTCGATCTTCAGAACTTCTGCTAGCACTACAAGGATAAGGGCTTTAGGCCACAAAATTTGGGGCGACCAAAAATATTTAGTCGCTCAAATTAATCTTTGGCCACTAAAAATTGCAGTTGTCGCCTAAAAGTTCTCCATCTTAACAAAAATAATTGTAAAAACTTTAGCAACTATTAATTAATTTTGGCCGACCAATAATTTCTTCGCAACAAAAATCTAAGACGACTACATAAAATATTTCTCGTCTAAAATCGGGCAAAAATACAAGATTTTTTACCAAAGTTTTTGCGAGGATGAATACTATTAGACGACTATTACTTTAGTGGCAACAGATTTGACAAAAAAAAAATCCTCAAACCAAAAACTCTTTAGTCAGAAAAAAATAAGTCGGTGGCAATAGATATTAAATATAGTATTCCGAAATCGACTTCAATCCCTACAGCTTCCTTTGAAAAATTTTACAATCCATCCCGCGAACCAAAAATACGATCGTATCCCGCCAACAACTCCGTGTAGCCGATCCTGCAAGCAAAAATAGGTTTCAATCTCTCCCGCCAAAACAAAAATAGGTTTCAATCTCTCCTTAGAAGATCCCGCTAACACAAAAATATGTTTTAATTAATTTTCGTGCAAGCAGCAGATGCCGCCAACCCAAAATCAAAATAGGTTTCAATTCCTAAAGCTTATCCCGCCGCTCAAAATAGGTCTTCAATCATAAACCAGGTAAAAATAGGTTTTCAATATAGCTACGAAATCTTAATTCCATGTGTTTTCTAAATTAAGTACACTAATTCTACTATATATTCGTCCAAGAAGAACAGATCCCCCGCCGTCGAGCATTGCAAAGGATTTTTAGGGCAAGGAGAAGAGAGCAGACCTCGGAGCGCAGCCTTCTATTCTTCTCTTTTTTGTAAAGGTGAGGATTAAAAACAAAGGTACATAGAACTTATTTCATGATGATTTATTTTATTTTATTTTTGAAAAATTAAATGGTTAAATCTGATACATATTGTGATCTTTATAAACAACAATGTTGCTAAATTTTAATCCATCCATTATGACGTTTCGGATGTTTTGCAAGTTAAATTCAGAATTTTTCGATATCAGTTCACCATGATTCTTAGTCATGCCCTTTGGCATTGTTTGGCCTTTACTAGTGATGGTTGAAGCACATACACTACCCATACACAATTGTTTGGCCTTTTATGTGATTTGTCTCTTGATGTATAAATCGTATGGATTTTAGAAGGGTCAATGCGATCAAAGGAGGTGTGTCATTGTGTTAACAATGGGTGTCCTTGTATCCTGCACTAGAGGTGTTTGTTAGAATGTCCAGGAAGTTGCTACATTCAGTGAGTATCAAGAAGAGTATTAACTACAACAACAGTATGCCAACTGCAGTAGTCATGGACAGACACGATATACGTAAACCATTTTCTCAGATAGGTATATATGTAGTCCCCCTATGTTGCATGAATACAGACACGATATACGGACACCATTTTCTCAGGTTGTTGCAACATAGATTAAATAGCGGTCTAACAATAGTGTAGGAGACTCCAATAACTTGGACAATACACATGACAGTCCTATATCATGAATAAAAAAAAGTCCTATATCTTACTAGTATGTATCAAGAACTTAGAAGAACTGGTAAAAGTTTTAGGAACGTACTTGGTCTGCTGCCCCTTCAATTTATTGTACTTAGACTGTAGAACCCAGGTATCTTCCAAGAAGTTAATCCATGTATGAACAATATCAGATTCTATCTTGCATGAAGCAACGGATCTAGAAAGCTCGTCTTCCTAAAGTTGTAAAGATATCAGAGCAATTAATAGGATTCAAGTCTGTGTAGAAGAAACTGAAGTGCTTTCTGAAGGACAGATGAATGTGAAGTTCTTAAACCTTCGTCTTCAAATGCACAACAATCTGATTGCTTGCTTCGTCAAATTGGTCCCTTTCCTCCCTGGTCTTGTTCAGGCATGACATAGCAGCAGATAGAGAAATATTGACCTGCATTTAATAAATAAAGTTAACAACCTATTCAACAAACTAAGAATCACAGTATGAAGATTATTGAATCTGCAGAACAAAATAAAATATCCATCAGGTAACATTAGGATGAGATATGACTCAAATAATGTTCGACAAAAAGCTAGTTCAATTCTGGGACGGCCTGGTCTCTTTCAAAAGCTACTACTACACTGCAATAGCCTCCACATTCTTTATTCTCATGAATTCTATTCACTTTTGTGAATATTTTGGTGTATCCTAGTGTATTTTAGATTGTCCATGCTGTGTTCAATACATGTCCGACACTACACGGCCCACAAGTTCAGAGTGTCTGTGCTTCCTACACTATAGCATGATATCTCCATCTCTATAACTATAGAGACGTATAATTTAATGGAACTTTGACTTTGAAGAACAGTACCAAGATTGTCTATCTATTATATGATCAATCATGTTTTTTGTGCGGCTATTTGTTATTAGGTGATACATAAAGTAGAAATTACATTTTGTTTGTTGCATAACACAGTGCAACTGTGACTTATCAGGAATTTTTGGAGATGATTTTTACCAAATAGTTGTTGCTATCTCCTGCCATTCACACAATTTATCCTCATATTTACATACAATTTCTTTTATTTGTATGCTATTACTTGTGTGTGATGGAGAAGCCATTATCTTTTACGCATTGAGATCTTACGCAATATTTATTGTCTTGCACCACTAGTCTAGAATTGGATAGGAGATAATCAAGTAATTGGTGCATTTTGGAATTAAGGAAAATGGTGCAGCCACATCTCATTACCATAGAACTGACTCGGGTACGAATGAGCACAAATAAATCAAATTGGTCAACTGTTTCACATATCAAGTTTAACAATCTATTGATAGTTGAATATAAAAATATTGAATGTCTCTAAATAAAAGACCTCCCTCAGACTTTCCATATAAATAGTAAAAGATAAGATCCGCAATCTTTTGACTTGGTCATCTCAACTCTTATTTCTTGAAATCAACTCACTTCACGAATGGATTGAAGCAGGAAGTGAGAAACAACCAACAGTTCATATTTTTGGAAAAAAAAGTTTGAGAAAAAGAGGAAGAGACATGTAGAGAAAACTATTGTCTGCCAGAAAATTGTGGGATGAGGCTGATGAGTAACGGAAAGTGGATCAAATTTTCTAGTTGGTTGTCGAAGAGTAGTATTGGCATCCAGCACATTGGTTGTGTACATTAAGTATGATCAGGCTGCTGAATACGACTTAGGTGGTTCATATGGGTGTGAGAGTCGGGTGTGGTGTGGTAAGATAAATGGGGATTACAAGTACTTACCTAGGGTCCCCTGATATTTATCTTGAAGGACAGTTTACCTTGATTGATCTAGATACTTAGATTTTGATTTATATTCATTCTTCAATCCACTGAAAATTCAATTTCTCTCTACTCTTAATCCTATATTGATCAATTGATTCATGGATTATTTCTTTATATTAAGGTGGATCAAAACTAAAGTTACTTAATCAATATATATACCTCTCGTCTTAAAGTACTTGTTAAATTTGACCACTTCAGCAGGGTTCGGTGTAGGTTACCCAAGGCATAGTATCAGAGTACGAACTTTGGTTAAATGCATAGGATTTATCCATTGCTTGAGCCGGATGTTGAACCAGATATTTCATTTCTGGATCTGACCCGACAATTAGTAATTTATAATTGTATCAACTAGGAAATTTGGTATGGAGAAGACATACAGATAACCTTTAAATAGAAAAACAATAATCATTGGTAACAAAATGCTCCATATTGGTGCCGTGTTGTATTGTGTCTGTGAAGGATACATACTGGACACAAGATGAATGCTCAAAATAAAGTAGGATATGCCAAAGTTATTGTTGTGTACATTGTTTTGTATCTTATTTGTATCGGCAGAACATAGGCATAAACAATGGCAGAATAGGCAAAAAGCATATATTAAACTGTAAAGGTTCTCTATTTCCTCATACCACTTCATAATACTATAAGATTTGACAATTAAATGCAATAATCTAAGAACAGTCAATATTGGACAATTTTTCACCTACTCTATAGTGGCCTGAGTTGCATTACAGGCTATATACTGTATGAATCAAATTAGTATATGTTTCAACAATAGATGAAGTTTATTATTGTAATCAACCCACCAGAATCTTAAATGTTGTCAACCAGAGGTAAATACTATGAACGCTTACATGTTAGAGACTAAACAATACATTCAACTTCAATTCAAAAAAAAAATATGAGAAAGTTTTATTAACCATGTTCCTATATGGATTTAGAAGTAGTTTAAGCCTGCTCTATGTCTAGTACTTCATCAACTAATATCCTATCACTCCTAACTGGTGCGTCTATAGGTCTTCTTGTACTATGAAAAATATTCAGGCACACTAAATAAAACATCTTCCTTGCTAAGTTTTGTGCTTTGAATGATTGCTTACATTTTACTTATGCATACGTATACAGTGGTGTGTTTCGTTTTACTAATTATAAGTGATAACCTAGCTATTCAGCTTGAGGCATGCTATGAAAGTGAAGGAGCCTGGACTTGGCTTCAGAGAGGGCAATTAGTGGTAGAGTGTCCAGGAAGTTTCTTATATGCTTGATTCCTAGCTATTATGGTATCACATGTTTGTTAGAATGTCCAGGAAGTTTCTTATATGCTTGATTCCTAGCTATTATTGTTTTTCGGTTTTTGCTTGCTGCCAAGTCAAATACTAGTTGGAATATATCTTAACATCCTGACTTGTGTTGTAAGATTTTTTATTATAATTTAAAGTGGTCATAGTAACTTCCTATGGATGATTAGTATTATCTTGCTTACAAAAGTTTTGTTTTAATATTTGTAGAACCATGAGCAGAGAGTGGATATATAATCCAAATAGATTCACTGCTAAATATTTGAACGGAGTTGCATCATTTTTGAATGTTGCAAAGGAATATGTTAATGATAAGGGTCTTACTAAGTGCCCGTGTCGTAAATGTCATAACGGATATTCAGTATCAGTGGCGGTAGTCGGAAAACACTTGTGTATTTATGGGATGTCCCTAGACTATAATGTATGGATTTATCACGGGGAACAGAGAGAAGAAAGTATTACTCCTAATTCGAGTTCTCATCAAACCACTTTTAGTGGAAATAATGATGTTGATGAAATTATTGAAGATGCCTTCCCTCCTGCAACTTTCAATTTTGATGATGATGATGACATTGGTAATCATTTAACGAGAGATAATGACAACCATGCTCATAAGCAACAATCAATTGAGTTTGAGAGGTTGTTGGAAGAATCTCAACGCGAATTATATCCTGGTTGTACTGAGTTTTCTGTATTGTCATTTATAGTGGAGCTAATGCAATGCAAGGTCAACAATTTATGGTCAAATAAATCAATCAACGATGTGTTAGGGTTAATGAAGCGGTTGATACCCAGATCCGATCATCACATGCCAGAATCATACTATGCTGCAAGTAAGATTCTAAAGGACCTTGGCCTAGGGTACGGAAAAATTCACGCATGCAAGAATGACTGTGTTTTATTTTATAAAGAGCATGCAGGGAAGGACAAATACCCAGTTTGTAATGAGCCTCGATATATGACCAGTGAGCATGATCCAAAAAGAAAAATTCCTAATAAGGTTCTGCGTTATTTTCTGCTAACGCCTAGATTACAGAGGTTGTACATGTCTAGGCATACTGCCGGAGATATGTTATGGCATAAAAATGGAAAAGGAAATGATGAGTCAGTTATGAGGCATCCTGCTGATGGTCTTGCTTGGAAAGAATTTGACAAAATGTATCCTGATTTTGCGGCGGAGCCACGGAATATCAGAATAGGGCTTACAACCGATGGTTTTAATCCATTTGGTAATATGAGCCAATCTTACAGCATGTGGCCAGTGATGGTGGTTCCTTATAACTTGCCACCATGGAAGTGCATGAATAAAGAATATACCATGATGCCCTTGTTAATTCCTGGTCGATCAGCACCTGGTAGGGAAATTGATGTTTATTTAAGACCATTGATTGATGAGCTTAAATTGCCATGGGAGAAAGGCGTGCCAACTTATGACAAAGCAACAAATTCTGTATTTAATCTCCGTGTAGCAGTTATGTGGACAATTAATGACTTCCCGGCATATGGGAACTTATCTGCTTGGGTTACTCACGGTTATAAGGCGTGTCCGGTATGTAACATGGATATAACGTCTGAGCCCTTAAAACATAAGATTTGTTTCATGGGAGCTCGTCGAGGCTTGCCAAGAAACCATGTATGGAGGAGAAGTCCAAAAGAATTCAATGGAAAAGTAGAAAGACGATCAAAACCAAGGGATTTCTCAGGTGATGACTTGTTGGCTCAATTGGATAGTATCACATTTGAACCAATGGGTAAACATCCCAACAACAAAAAGAGAAAGCGGAGAGATGATGAATTAAATTGGTGTAAGAAAAGTATCTTTTTTGAATTGGAATATTGGTCAAAACTGAAAATTAGGCATAACTTAGATGTCATGCACATAGAGAAGAACATATGTGATAATATTTTGGGGACACTTTTGGATTTGGAAAATAAATCCAAGGATACATGGAAGGCTCGTTTAGATTTGCAAAAAATGGGTATAAGGGAGAAGCTCTGGTTAAAGCCAAAAGGAAATAAATATGAGAAGCCACCAGCAGAGTACACACTAACGCCTCATGACAGAAAAGAATTTTTAAGGTTTTTGCGATCGATAAAACTTCCAGATGGTTACGCGTCCAACATTGTAAGAAAAGTGAACATTGACACAGGAAAAATATCAGGCTTGAAGAGTCATGATCTTCATATCTTGCTGCAACGAATCATTCCTGTTGGTATTCGTAGATATCTAAAAAAGGATGTCTACACTCCAATTGTGCAACTTTCGATATTTTTTCAACAGTTATGTGCGAGAACACTTAATGTGGCAGACTTGGATAAGATGGAAGATGAGATCGTCTACATACTATGTAGACTTGAGAGGATCTTCTCACCGGCATTTTTCGACATTATGGTGCATTTAGCTGTTCACTTACCAAGGGAGGCAAAGCTTGCTGGACCTGTTGGTTATCGTTGGATGTACCCCATAGAAAGGTATATAATTCTTTTCGATTCTTATTTATACAATTTAATGCAACCGTATACACATGTTATTATATTCTAAAGTATAAGCACACATTACATGTTTCAGATTATTTGGAACATACAAAAAATATGTTCGAAACACAGCTCGGCCAGAGGGGTCCATTGCAGAGGCATACATTATCAATGAAGCACTCACATTTTGTTCAATGTACTTACACAATGTTGAGACAACTTTCAATAAACCTGATAGATACCAAGATGGCGGTGAACGTAATAAAAAACTATCAGTGTTTGCACAAGTTGCTCATCCTTATCAAGGTAGAGTGTCGCAGGAATGGACCCAAGTTGATCGTAATATTGCTCATTGGTACATATTGACCAACTGCGATGAGGTGTCTCCATTTCTAGAGTAAGTGAATGTGTTCCATTATTAAATATATAGTTGGTGGCAGTAATTAATATGTTTTTATTTTATTTTATTGCTTCAATAAAACATGTAGTGAACATTACCAAATCTTGGAAGAGGAAAGTAATATAGATATTAAAAAAAGGCAAAAGCAAATGTTTTCCAGTTGGTTCCGCCATAAGGTAAATGTGCAATTGAATAGTTAGTCTCAAATTGGTCCTTTTTCAGAGTATAATATGTTCTATAATAATGTATGTGTATTGTAATTTTAGATGTCAAAGCTGAAAAAGGAGAACTCATCGCTATACAATGAAGAGTTGTACGAGTTGTCAAGGGGCCCGGAGTCTAAAGTCCACTCTTTTGATTGTTGTATTGTCAATGGAATTCGTTTTATTTGTGTAGAACGTGATACTAGGCTCTCGACTCAGAATAGCGGGGTATATGCCATCGGAGACATAGATTACTATGGACAATTAACCAAAGTGGTTGTCTTGGAGTATAGAAAAGGCTATCAAGCTGTGTTGTTCAAATGTCAGTGGTTTGATTCTCGAAGCAGTGGTACAAGAGCAAAACTTCGTCATGACTTCCATCTAACATCCATTAATGTTAATACTCGATGGTATGAAAATGAGCCATTTATATTAGCAATTCAAGCTAAGCAAGTTTTTTATATGGATGACCCAAAATTAGGCTTTGGTTGGAAAGTTATTCAGAAGATGCATCATAGACACATATGGGATATTCCAGAAAATGAAATCAGTGAGGGCGAAGAAATGGAGACTGACATAGCATACCAAGAAAACTCCTCATCTGATGTTCCTTGGGTGGTTGAAGATAATGATCCGAGTTTCCTTACATTGCACAGAAATGATGTTCCTCCTATAGCTATTGATGCAATAATTATTGATTTGGCAATTCATAATGAGGATAATGATGTACATGATGATGTAGAGGATGAAATATCCTCAGATAGTAGTGACGAAATTACCGTACACATTAATAATGAAGATAGTGATTTAGATTAGTAAGTTTTTCTATAGCTATATTGGTGGGCTATACTTTTGTATTTCATGATTATTAAACTTATTTTATTTGTATTTTGTTATACACACAGATCATGGTTCAATCTGTACAACGTGGTGGTAAGAGAAGTCAACTTACTCGGAAAGATGTTGCAAATGGCTCTGCATCAAGTGTTGAAAAAACTGTGGTTGATCGAGTGGTGCCTCCTTATAAGAAGCGGCCGACATCGTTGGGTATGAAAAGTGGTTTGACATGTAGTTTCCTTTTTGTTGTGCAACTGCATCTGTTTTTTCTTTTGCATAATGTTATATTAAATACCTGCTTTGGTGCCTAGGCTCGTGTCAAGTAGAAGTGGTCAGCCTACCTAGTATCAGCAAGTAATAAATATTTTTATGTCATTCCTTAATGAAGCATGCTCACAAGTAATAAATATCAAAGCTCATTAGAACTGGAGTATCATAGCTCATTAGAACTGGAGAATGAAATAAATAGCAACAACGATATAGCTGTAGAACCCGAAAACCTGATGTCAGGCTTCTGGTTACGCCCCACCCACGTCTTTGTTCCTCTTGCACTCTTTTGGCATATATAGAAGGGTACCTCTTCCTGTTGGTGCAATAGTTGTATACCGTCCAAATAGAATTGATTATGCCAGCTGATGCTCACCACCAGATTCGGGGACTAAACTATGTTTTGTGGATCCAAATAGAATTCAACGGTTGGATGCACCTGATGTCTTTAGAAGGTAGTTCCTACTCTTATTCAAGGTCGACCTGGCTCAATTGAACTTGCTTCCTTTGTTTAAGCACGGTTGGTCGAAGAGCAAATGTACCATTTGGGTTAATTCTACTTTTCGGAGACTATTATCCATCTTGGAGGATACATGTTTGTTTTCTAGTAATCCCTGTCCCTCGGTTCTGCTATTGAACGCTCTAAACATTTCATACTGTTTTGAAGTCAGATTTATACTTTGTAGACTTTAAGTTTGAGTCCGATACTTCTGGAAGAAGATTAGACACTCTTAAAGTTACTGGTATCTAGATTTTTACCTTTTTATTCTGTGTAGTTCCTATTCTCCCTCACAAGTCAGCCTACTTTAGGATTTTAAAAACTTGTAGTAGATGCATGAGTATGTAGATGGGTACTCGTGGTCAATGATAAGTATACTGTAGTCATGAACTACATGCTCCAAGTAGAAAAAATCAGGTGGAAACAAACAGTTCAGCTTGTGTTGAGATCAGCTCTAGTGAAAATTGGTGACAAACAAGCATTCATTGGTGTCAACTATTTTTTTGTTTTTTGTTTTCTAACCTCACAAATACTTTCTTTACAGTTATACCTTATAGACGCGCACAAACATTAATCATTATCTTCTTCATCTGATGGCATGTTCATGATTAATATAATAAGATTTTTCTAAATGCACCTTTTAGTATAGTGTGCATATATAGAAGACCATAACTAATTGCATTTATTTGATGGCATGCTCAAATGAGCACAACGTTTATTATTGAAATGCCGATTTGCTGAATATTATAGTCTACTTGAGTCTTAGCTTCAATTTCAAATCTATATCTACCTTAGTATTTAGTACAATATATTTTTGAAAATATATACCGAGTATTACTTGATTGTTGTATATTATCATAATTTTCCATAGAAAATAGATTTTAGTATTTATAACCTAGTGTAGTCAATTGACCTAGGGTCCTTATAGAGCTAGGAACGAATTCACTGCTCATCTATTTTGCCATTTCTTCAGTCCTTAACTAGCCTCAGGTTGTCAATTTGCATGTTATTGAATGAAGGAGGCCTAGAGGCCCCTATTAGTTAATATACTGCACCCTATGCAGGTCAAAGTTGGAGAAATTAGGGCATGTAATCTACTACTACTAAAAATGATAGAAGGAAACTAATTGAAGGTATCAATTTATCCTAAACTACTAGACGACATGAACATGCTACTGAAGAAACCACTCAGAAGTACAAGCATATTGCTACATCAAAATTTCACAGAAGGAATTCACACAATGCTCCAGGACTAGGAATAATCTTATTTCATAGATATTAAATTGCACTACATACCTAAAGCAGTTCTGAAGATCTCTGTAGATGGCTTTTCATACCCAAATGTCAAGTTCAGCAGGAAAATTTTATTTTATACACACACCATTTTTAACAATTGAATTATGCCTTTAAAGAACATGGGAAGCAAATAATGAGATGAATGCAGCCTCATGTACTGGTATCTGTCCAGGTCCATTTATCGTGTACGGATCGTCTCGTAAAACTGGGTATGACTACAAGGTTAAATTTACTTTAGTCTCCCTAATTACTTTTAAGATCTTTATGTACACGTAAAATATTATATCAATTTTTCAGTTTGTACGTACATACAAATAATGATCAAATCTATTTTTTTCCAGGTGGTGGAAGAATTTTACCACCTACTATCCCCTCAAAGACGCTGGGTATGACTACAAGGTTAACAACATCAACTTTGGGTACAAATGGCAATTCTTCTGGTGGTGGAATTGGTTCCAACCCTTGTAGGTCTTCGTCAAACTTGAATATGAATACAAGAGTAGCACCTACTCCATCTTTGGGTCCCAATTCTTCTGAATCATTGCAAAGGTTTAGTCATTGTGATGATACCTCTCATAATTCAATGGAAGATTCAATACGTTCTACTAACTTCCATGGTAAATAATTTATCCAATTAGCGGAAATGAATATAAACTCTTCTCTTAAGAAACTATGCTCTCTAATGATGTTTATTGTATTTGGCTTGTCATATTAGCATCGAATGAAAGAAACTCGGCTCCTAAGAAAACGAGAGGGTTTTCTAGAGCAATTAAGACTTCCAACATCATGCTGACCTCCGGTAAGAGGATTGATGTCACGACCCGCATCCACTGTGAGGGTACGAGAGCGTAACAACGCCCAGCCTACGCTGCAGTGTCGGCGGTAGAACGCTGTTCTAGGTCATGAACTATAACTAACATAATATGAATACTCTCCATAAGGAGGCCAACACAGAGGTACAACTTAATCACAATCTAAGGTAAATGTAGCATGATGGAAAATAGATAAGAAATCCTCAACTGAGGTACAGCAGAAAGAAATAACAAAGTCTCAACATCTCTAAAATATACAACTCTGAAAATAAGACAACAGCTAAACATGAAAAGAAAGGACAGTCTAAGCTATCTACACTATACAAGGTATCATCCTGAGCAGCTGCCTGAACCTCTCCAGGGGTCCAGGTCGCGAGTGTTAACTAGGCAAACTCCAAGTAAGGGTGCAGGGTTCCTCATCATCCTCTGTAAAATTTTCAACAGGTCCAGTCAGGACGGGAGCGAGCACAAAATATCTCACGCAGTTCATATCATGTTAGGAAATATAAAGCATGCAATAGAGTAAGGTACATGAAACGCTGAAAGAAGAATGTATATGAAAATAGCAGAGATTTGATAATGGGAAATATCTATATATGATAAGTAAGAACTGTAAGCAACATGTGATTTAGAGCACAATATGGTTATGTAAACGGGTTAGGTTATACAATAAAATGGGACTCCTTTGTACGTGGGTGTACAATGGACATATACAATTTCTTATACAATAGGATTGATCACATAACCAATTTTACTCTCCCTCCCCAATCAATACACAAGGATCTAATTCAGTTACATTACCTTATACAATGGCTTGTACAATGGCTTATACAATGGCTTGTACAATGGCTTGTACAATGGCTTAATGTGATAATGAGAGTACAATATGCACAATGAGTGTACAATGATAAGGGTATTCAATAAATACAATATGTAAGTGAAACGCACATCACAATATGTATTTAGTGAATACAAGGAGATAACATCTCAGAAGAAGATCCACATAGTACCAATCCGTGATAATGATCGTGTCAGCATCAAGTACAGTAATCTAGAGCAAGAATGTAAATCCAGACAAGTATAAAACGGTCAGAGAATGTACTCGCCTCGTATCTGAATGTCTGAAGTAAATGTACCGTCCGAGATGAGGTACCTGACTCCTATTTAGAGCAACACAAGTCAAGATGTATACAGGAGATGATAAATGTAATCTACATTGCATCTGCATGCTGTCTAGGTTAAACTAGACCAAAGTCAACTCTCGGTCAACTCTAGTCAACTAGACTGGTCAAACTAGGTCAAGCCTAAGCCAAACAAGTCTCACTAGGCCTAACCAAGCCTAGTCTAGCAATCACACACCAATCACAAGTCATACTAGACTACCAACACACAACATTGGTGTATTCATATCATACACATAGGCCATATGCCCTATAGTCCACATCACACATATTTTACATATCATATACATAACAATATATATATCTAAAATATAATACACCCACATATTATAATATATAGGATACCTATATATTCATCTCACATATATACACACATGTCCATAAATGTATCTAATATAATATAGTGCACTCATATATTTGTAGGATACATTAAAAATGTGAGTCTAACATGCACATATGTATATATATCAAGGTTGTAAAAGGCGCTAGGCGGTAGGCGGGCGGCCACCTACCGCCTAGCGCCTAGGCCGCCTAGGCGGGGCCTAGACGGCCTTCTAATATTAGGCGGTCACCGCAAAAAAACATAGGAATTAAAATATGCTAAAGTGAAAATATACTCCAAATTTAAAATTTCTCATAATAAGTAAACAAAGTCAAATTCATAGTTCAAGACAACATAGACAAGACTACAAGTTCAAACATAATTCAAGTAGCTAACAATATTATAGCAACAAAATAAGAAACTCCTCTCTTTCTTCTAAGTGTCCGTCGGCATTGATCTCACTTCTTCATTTTCATAATCAACAAAAGCCATAGAAGGACCATCAGATTCACACTCAATGTCCTCATCTCCTTCATCTTCGGTTTCTGATTCAACTTGTTCTGGCACGACATTTCTGCTACTTCTTCTAGGTTGTAAGTAGTCGTCCGCACCCGATGCTTGTCCAACCATTGCCCAAGTAAGTCCCTCATGTGGTCCACTATTATCTTCATCATCATCTCCACCCTCTACAACCCATCCTTGAGTATGGATTGGCTCACTAGAATGTAGTACATCATCTGTCACTTCTCTCTTCTTCTTGTTTATAAGTTTTGCATTAAATTGCACATAGACTAGATTGTTCAACCTTTCCACATCTAGCCTATTTCTCTTCTTTGTATGTATCTACATAAAAAAAATATAAACTACAAAGTTAGATATTGGCATATTGCAAGGAAAGATCTAGTTGTTAAAGAACTAATTGTAATTATATTAAACTTACCCCTTCAAAGGTGCTCCAATTTCTTTCGCATCCGGAAGAACTAGTTGTTAAAGCTAGAATTCTTTTTGCAATTTTCAACAAGTTGGGAGTAGAACCTCCATAGTTTGACCACCAAAGTACTATTGATGAAAGTAAATTAGTAGCAAATAAAATTTCAATGAAACTTAAGACAAACATTTTTAAATAATTATACCTGGATTATACTTGTCATCATTGTTTGTACATCCTTTTAGTGCTAAGGCTCTTCCAAATGAACCCTCTCTCATCTTGTATCTTCCTAGCTCCTCGTTCATGATTCGATCTTGCATGTCCAAATCGTCGGAGAAGAAAGTCTCAACACATTGTATAAGACCATCATTAAGTGTTGGATCATCAAAGCTACTAGTATCCTTATATGCATAATAAGGATTTAGTAAGTAGCCCGCCAAATGCAAGGGGCTATCAAGACGGCCGGTGGCTTTTGAATCGATGATTTCAATAATAGGCCTATAGCTCATCTCATTGTTTTGAAACACAACCTTTACTTGTTCTCTTACTTGCTTGAGCTCCCCGTAAATAAAACCCATTGATGGCTTCTTATCTCCATCGGTCAGTCTAAGTAACTTGACTAATGGAGCAAACAATCGCAAGCATAGTTGTACACCCGACCAAAAGCTTGCACTTACCACAATGGCATAGGCTTTCTTTCCTTTTGCGGTACCATGACACAATTTGCTTGATTCCCAATCAGAAGAACCCACCATTGCATGAAATTGATGCTTCTTCTCAAACATACTTTGCAAAGTCAAGAATGCCGTTGCAAATCGAGTGACACCCGGTCTCACTATGTCACGTCTTTTTGTATATTTTCTCATCATAGCCAATGTCCTATGATGAGAATAAATGAACACTGTGAATGCCTTTGCCTTGTCGATCACATCTCTGAACTTCGGAATTTTAGCAATCCCTTCAAGCATAAGATCTATTGTGTGAGTGGCACACGAGGTCCAGAAAATAGTAGGCCTCTTCTCCTTCGATAACTTGGCGGTCGCCATGTTGTTCGACGCATTATCCGTCACAACTTGAACTACACTTTTGGGTCCAATTTCTTCAATGCACTTGTCAACGTAATGGAATATATATTCTCCAGTGTGTGCATCTATTGAAGCTTCTTGTGAAGAATGAAAACTTGTACCTTAAGCAAAAAAAATATGAATTTACCATTAAGCAAAAAATATATAAATTTTACCATTAAGCAAAAAATATATGAAATTTACCATTAAGCAAAAAAAAAACATCATACCTTCAATACAATTGACGCACATGTTCATGATACTCCTCCTCTTACGGTCGGTCCAAGCGTCGGTCATAACTGAACAACCACTTTTATTCCATTCTTCTTCATGCTTCTTGAGTGACTCTTTAGTTTTCTCCATCTCTTTCTTCAAAAGTGGTTCCCTCAACATATATTGGCTTGGCTTCCGATAACCCGGACCGAATTGACCAACCGCTTCAATAAACCGATCAAAACTATCAAGGGTAATAGCATGGAAAGGTATGCCGGCCTCATACACCCACTTAGCCAAATATTGATGCACAGCTTCCGTCTTTTCTTTAAATAATGCCTCATTCATATTTTGTTGTCTTAGCCTCTTTGCCGGATTTGCCCCACTATCGGGATTGATGGATGTAGCCCATTTGTCCATAGCTCCAAGAAAATGTGGTCTTTTTCTTGATCCCACAATTTTAATTTCTTCTTCTTCATCTTGATCTTCAATTTGTACCTCTTCCCTTATGCTTTGCTCTTGTTTTCTCTTCTCCTTCTTCTTGACTTTGCTAGCTTCAATAGCCGTCTTGCATTTATCTTGATCTTCTTTCGTAGATCTCGGACATGAAGCCACATTTCCCTTAATATGACCTATATGTTGTTTGATCCTATAAATCCCTCCAGAACAAATTTTGCCACATAATTTGCATTTTAATTTGTCTAGATTTACAGGATCAACCAATGCACCGTACTCCCATCCAATATCAGTAGAGGAACGCCGAAGCACCGATGAACTTGAAACGTTGACATTGTCAGAGGATGCCGTATTAGATCCACTTCCAGACATTTTTCTATTACACGCAATAAAAATATGTTATATAAAATGCAAGCAAATAATATAAAATGCAAGAATATAATTTGCAATTTAATTTGTCTAGACATTTTTTTGTTTCATAACTTTTAACATTTTTTTCTTTCTTTACTACGTGTGCAGCACTGTGTGGACTGTGGAGTGTGGTTGGAGAGACTAGCAAAGAAAGAAAAAAATAAAAATAAAGCTATCTACTGCTGCAAAGAAGCTATTTAAAAAAAAAGACTACTACTGCTGTTTGTTGCTGTTTCGAGCCCAAGCCATACTCCATAGAGAAAAGAAGAGAAGATGGAGAAGAAAAAGCTGCTGTTGCTCAAGAAGCTGGTGCTTCTTCTTCGAGCCCAAAAAAAAAAGAAAAAAAAGGAAGCTGCTGTTTCTTGGAGCCCTAACCGGCAGCGGCAGATGAAGCCATAGAGAAGAGAAGAGAAGATGGAGAAGAAGAGAAGGTGAGAAGATGGAGAAGAAGAGAAGGTGAGAAAGCTAACCTCTACTGCTGCTGTTTCTTCTCTTCTTCTGCTGACTGCTTCTTCTTCTTCTTCTGTTTCTTCGTCTTCTTTCTTCTTCTGCATTTTTTTTTGGGCAGGGCAGCTATCTACTGCTGCTGTTTCTTCTTTTTCTTCTTTGGGTTTCGGGTTTCGGGTTTCGGGGCGGGTCCTGTCACTTAAAAAAAAAAATTCAAAAAAAATTGGACACGCCTAGGCGGCCGCCCACCGGCCACGACCACCAGCGCCTAGGCGGCCGCCCCACCGCCTCGAGCGCCTAGGCGGCCGCCCAGGCCCGCCTTTCTCCCTGGCCCGCCTGGGGGCCGATTCTGCCCGAAAATAGGGCGCTGCCCCACCGCCCAGCGCCTAGGCGGCGCCTAGGCGCCGCCTTTTCCGATTTTTAGAACACTGATATATATATATGTGTGTACACATATCCATAGGGAAAAAGGAGAATGAAAGTGCATGTGTTCAAGTGTATGTGTGTGTGTGTCATGTGACATGAGAGTGTCACTTGAGGGTGTGAAACCTGTGTGTGTGTGTACATGAAAAGAGAAATCAACACTAGTTATGAGTTTACACTACACATGGCACAAAGCTAACCCATCTACATTACACATGTATTATACTTAACATGCATGGCTACAAGTATACATCTATATACATTAGAGGAGAGACTATTTAAGTTATAACTAACATGCATCTATACTTTACATAAATCTATATATATATTATAGCAATCATTTAGAGAAGGGTTACATGGCATGGTGGTTGATATAGAGTGGGGTGTCCTTGTGCAGAGGGTAAAATTCATTCTCAGTTTAGTTCCACATTTACATATAAGCTAAAGTGAGCTATCCCATAAACTGGTGTAACTAACCACATAAAATGAACTATGTTATCTGAAATCTGCCATTAAGCCAACATCCCATATGCATACAGCTCATGCATTGTCTAATATTGAAATTAACTAACATTTCGAATTAAGGGGTTGAAGGTTAACATTACATTCATAGACATTCCACTATTTTGAAAACTAAAATTGGCTTGGCAATAGGAAAAGGAAGGTATATATGCTTACATGGACAGTTCAGTGTTCGAACAACCTAAAATGAACTAACATTCAATCTAAATATCAGCTATGCATTGGTTCTATGTCTACATATGAAATCTGATATTGCATTTACAATATTTATACATAATGCATTCATATCTATCATTACATATATACCTTGCATTTATATCTAGCATTCATTATATACTTTCATGCATGCATTGTATATCATTCTTTCATTCATGCATTTATGCATTGCTTACATATATTACATTAATTGTATTCCTACATGCTTGCATTCAACCATATATATACATTAATGTAAAGAGGATATATATCATATATATATTATTTCATTCATCTAACATATCATGCATTACATACTCTATATTCATTTAATATCCATACTACATAGGCTCATAGGTTACACAAAATGCATATATCGTATAGTCACTCTTTTACTTAAAACCAATACTGTACCAATTGGGCATTCACTAAATTCTAAGATTAAAGTATGTTGTAGTACGTCATGTTAGCTTTCCGAAACTTCAAACAGATCGCATTTTCGTGTCCGGAAGCTCCTGGAATCGCAAAAATACCAAAACGCGTTCGTCTTTCGTACAGCTGATACTCAAATAATTCTACAGAAAGTTACAGAAAGAATTTGGCTTATTAAAATATATATTTGGAAATCTAACTTCTATACGGTTCTTTTAAAAAAAATGGGAGATAAATCGGAGTTTTAAGCTAAAAGTTATGACATTTCTAAGTTGCTATTGCTACTAAAAATGTGGATAAAAATTATGACGAATTTGGGTAGTTTGAGACAAAAGAACACAAGTATATAACATAATATAGCAAGAACTCACTCTCTACACTAATATATATATATGAGACACTATAGAACATATCTCCAATACAAAATATGAGATTAAACATGTAATAATTCATTCATACATAACAACAACACATAGTGTGTCCAAATTTGGGGTTTTCCCACATGGACACAACCACAACACAAAGGACACTCCTATGACCTCCAAATGGATACGAAATGGACACAAATGGAGATAAAACCATGGGGGTCATTCCTATGGATTCAAAATAGACCTATATGCACGAGGAAATAAAAAGGAGAAGAGATTTATACCTCCCGGTAGATCGAATCGAAGAAAAGCCTTCCCGGAGCGACACCGACACGTAGAGATTCCAAAAGGATACGAACGAGCTCCGAATCCTCCCAAACTTGGGTAGCTTCCTCCTTGGCTAGAATGGAGAAGGAAAGAAGAAGATTTGGTGGTGAAATAGAAGGATTTGGTGGAGAAATTGCTAGGAATTGCTCTCTAGAAATTTAGGGAAGAACAAGAGAGAGGGTGTGGATGAGAATAATGAAATTAACTTGAACCTATCCTCTCCCAAAGTGGCTGGCCATATGGGGCTATTTGTCCTATTATGGTAAGGTCCAAAATGCCCCCACTAACCTATTCTATTAGTATTAGGAAAGGGCTAATTGGTTGGGGCTAAATTAGTCATTCTAAAGTGTCTAATCACACTAACCTTATCCATAATAATTAGTCTAACCTCTAACTAAAATATTTCTATCATGTGGGCCATGGCTAACTAATGTGTGGGTCCACTAAAGTCAACACTACCCCCGGGTCCCCGTTTCAAGTCGGATTGAGCTAAAATTCGAACCCGACTCAAATAACCCCAAAACAATATCATAAATAATAAAATAAATTTCAAAAATATTTCAAAAATACAAAATAACAAAAATACCCCTGTTCCTGAAAACTGGGGATGACAAATTTCTTAAAATTAAAACCAAACAATAGTAAAATGTCAAAATCACAAGTCATAATTTTAAATAGTTTAAAAATGATTAAAAAAATCACCAAAAATCATAATATGAAATAATTATCAATAAATAATAATTATAATTACAAAAATTTAAAATTACCCTCATCTGGAAAACTGGGTGTTACAATTGAAATTTATCTTGATGAAGATTTGGGGGTGCCTGTGGGTCAAGTTCGAAACATATCCAGCTTACTATCTCATGAGTGCGGTTACCAAGTTTGGAACAATGCCCCGCTGACTCAGGCACACTGGGACGACATTGATGAAGATACTAGACAAAAACTTATAGATGGAGTCACGGTGAGTATAGAATATTATTCATTTTTTAACTCAATTATTATATAATGACTACTAACTTACAAATTCTGTTATGATTTAGACATTTTGAAATAGATACGAAGGACCCAAGATGGTACAAGTATATTTGCAATAATATGAGAAATAGGTATAACGATTATAAGCACAAACTCGCAAAGTATTATAAGAGCTGTGAGTCGGATGAGGCAGCTCGGAAAAATCCGCCTTTAGAGCTTCTAAGAGAGAGAGATCTATCAGAGTGGGAGTGGTTATGTGACCATTTCATGAGTGACAAATACCAGGTAATTTTTCACTTTTAACCAATTGTTGATTTAAAATTTTGTACTTCTCAATTTCTTGATTATATATATATATATATATATATATATATATATATATATATATATATATATATATATATATATATATATATATATATATATGCGTCAAATGCCTCCAATTAAAATGTAGTGAAAGTTCTTTTTTACTTTTTAAAGTTCTTTTTCTCCCAGAATTGAGGAAATGGAGTCTTCAATTAATACAAACTAGAAACTGTCAGAACTGTATGCTTGCTTTATTGTCCATGCAATCATCATAACTTAGATGGTTATATCTTGTAGTTAAAGTTTTTTTTGCAATTCAATAACATTTTAATTTTAATATGACTAAACCAAATAAATTTTGTATTATGTAGAAAAGATCTGAAGTTAATTCAATAAACCGGTCAAAGAAACCATGGAACCATTGTGGTGGTTCGCGACCATTCTCATTGTATTACCATGATCATGTTGAGGTAACCACATACTTATTTTTTATTTATTAATGTTCCTGAATATCAATATTAGCATTTGAATCATTATATGTGTATGATGTTATTAGGGTGGCTCTCAATTTCCTGATATCGATACATGGGGTACAACTCATATGTCAAAAAAGAAGAAAGATTGGATTAATGATGCAGCAAAGGATGCACATGTAAGTATACATTTTACTTGGTTAAAAAAATATTTTTATTATATACTAGAGTAAGATTGTTTTGCTTTTAACTAATCAAATATTATTTTTACAGGATGAGATGATGAAAAAGAAGAATGATTATCTTGAGAATATCAGTGAGATGTATCCTGAGGGAACCCCGATGGACAAGGTTGTTGTAGACCCAAATATAGGTACTGAGATTATGGAAGATGTGATTGGGCGTGGGCGTGGTAGGACAATTCGTGGAGCTGGAAAGAGACGAGTTCGAGAAACTAGTTCGTCTTCTTCATCTAATACATCTTCAGCTGCCTTAAATAAAGAAGTGCAAGAGTTGCAGGCTCAGCTTCAAAGAGAGAAGAAAGCTAGGATGAGAGTTGTAGCTGAACACGAGGAACAAAAAGCTCAATGGAGCTTTGTGATGCAACAACTACAAGTACTTGTTCCCGGATTCTCAATTCCTGAACCAACTCCTTTATCTCATAAAGACGATGAAGATGGTGATGAGAGCGACCACAACTATTCTAATCTTACTTAGATTAAATCTTTTATGGTTGTAGTTTACTAAGTACTTTTGTTGACAATTATTTTATTTTTGTGGACTGATTGTTGTTTTGAATTATGATAAATATAATATAATAATATTCATATTTGATTTTGTTTAATTTATTTTTATTTATCGAGAATAAAGTCGCTTGGTACTTGATATGACTAATTGAATGTGTAGTCTCCATAGACCATTTTGTGTGACTAATTGTTTGGTCGCCTCATATATATGGTACATACATTTTGCCACAATGTAAAAATTTTTACCACGACAAAATTAGTAGCCAAAGATTACCTAAAGTGACAATACGATAAATAATAGTCGCCACAAATAACATATGATAATAGTCTCCACATACTACCTATTACTACCAATCTTAGTTGCCATATACCATCTTATACGACCAATAATAGTCGCCATAGACTACCTTTGGTGGTTAATACTAGTCTTTAAACACTATCTATTGCGACCAATCATAGTTGCCAAAGAGTGTTTTGGGCAACCATTGATAGAAGTCACATACTACCTTTAGCGGCCAATAGTAGTCTCCGCACACTACCTTTTGCGACCAAGCATAGACACCACAAAGTATCTTAGGCGAGAAATGATTATCGCCACACACTAACTACTACGACCAATTATAGTCACCACATAGAACCTTGGGGGACCAATGGTAATCGCCACATACAACCTATTGCAACCAAATATAGTCGCCAAAGACTACCTAGGTCAACTATTTACTCCAAATATAGTCGCCAAAGACTACCTATGTCAACTATTTTAGTCGCCAAAGATATTGGCACATCCCTTATTTCAAAAAATCCAACAACTTAAGGCGACAAAACATTTTTGGCCAAAACTTTAGAACGACAAAAAAATTTGCTCGCAACAACGTAGTAGCCAAAGATCTTTTGCGACTAAATTGCTTAATTACTCGTCCCTGACTTTGGGTCAGGAGCCTGAGGCGACGATGTTTGTGACCAAGAAATTTTGTGGCGATAAATCTTAGGAAACTAATTTTGCATTTAGGCGACAAAAAATGACTAGTCGCCTAAAGCCCTTATTCTAGTAGTATAGATATATGTTCGCCATCGTCATAACGTGGCTCGTCCTTGGTGAACAGCTCTTTTGAGAGCACACGTGGTCAGATGCACTAGTGTTAGACCACTAGTCAGCTACCACGCTAGATAACTCAACCTGTGCAACAATAGCAACCAAGTTAAGTAGTCAAAATAATCAAGTTTAGCTATATCTGCTATTTTGGTTTGGGCTTGGATTTGCATTCACTCATGTAGTGACCCTTCTTGCCACAGTTGAAGCAAGTCACGTGGGACTTGGTCTTCGGTTGCTTGAACGAAGGACCCTTCACTTTTAAATTTGTGGAGTCCTTCTTCTTGTGATGAGAAGCCACCTGCTTCCCTTTGAACTCTCTTGTCTGCACCAAGTTGGCCTTAGCCAGTTGTTTGGACAGAGAGTCCATCTTCTGTTGAGATCGCATTTCGTCCTCAACGTGGATCTCTTGTAGAAGATCTTCCAAGCTAATGTCCAGTTTCTTCCGATGCATTCTAACATAGAAGTTGCTCCAACCAGCAGAAAGTTTCGAGACTATCCCTCCAACGACAAACTTGTCGACGAGGGGCATATTCTCGTCATCTAACTTCTGGCGCAACTTCAGGAATTTCTTCACTTGAGGTAGCATCGCCATCTCGTCTTCGAAGAGCCACTTGTGGTACTTCTCGACGATGAAGATTTTGGACCTGTTTTCATCATCTTCATATAGCTTACCCAAAGAATCTCAGATCTCTTTGGCATTCTCCTTCTTGGAATATGACTCTGCCAGAGAGTCTTCCATAGAATTGAGAATCAGCAGTTTACATATGCTGTTTTTTCTCCTCCATTTGCTCTGCTTGACGAGTGCAGCATTAGCATCGACAGTTCCTCCTTCTGGAATCGTCGGTTCATCCTCAATGAATACATGGTCAACGTCCACGAGTTGAAGATTAAGGGTGACCTTCCTCTTCCAGATTTAGAAATGTTCTCCGTCGAATTTTTCCAACTTGTTAAAGCTGGTATCGATGAGAGAAGCACGAGAGTTTTTCATCTACAAGAATCTTGCTTTGAGATTGTTAGTCCCGAAGCTTGATCAAAGATGGTAGACTCGATGTCGAGATCAGAGGTTCAACAAACGTTCACCTTCTGATTATTCTCGAGATCCAAAAGGAACTCTATAATATGAATCTGATTACAAAAGCAACAATAATCAAAAAGTAAATCTCACGTTCTTCCTTGCAATCGCAGTTGCAGACGGACAGAACTGAGTTACAACTCAGATGAAGGAGAAGAAAGAAGAAGAGGAAAGGTTCTTGCTGGGGTGATTAAGATCACCGTTGCTCAAAGCAAGATTCGTCCCAACACGATCTGCTTCCAGGAACCAGCAAGTTCACGAAGAACTTCTGGAACGCTCGTAAGTCAATATTTGAGACTTGAACGGGCTTCCTGGACTTTACAGACTCCCTTAACTCTCTTCTTGGTGCATCTTTCAAAGGAGGCCAAGGGGCTCTATGTATAGAGTGGAGTTGAGACTTCACCTCTTCTCCTATCCGATGTGGGACTAAAATACCAATACTCAAAAATAGAGTTTGATATTTTAGATCATCCCACATTCAGCATAGAAGTGTGCCAGTCCACGCCTACCCCCCGAACACTCCCGTGTATGTACGAGACATCCTGGAGTCCGTGTCCGAGTCCGAGTCCGCACAACAAAAATTAACATTCATCCTTGTTGGATTTAATCATTTTTCCTTCTAGGAAAATACTCCCACATGGCACAAACTTGTGTCCCACTACACCTCATGTGCACACCTCAACACAAGCAATGCATTATATTGAGATACTCACCATTTGGTGTAGCCGATGTGGGACTATCTTTTATAGTCCAAAGGCAAAAACACCAACACATTACATGATACGGATACGACATCTATTTTATTGTATCCCAGTATATTTATAGAAGATACAAGTTGTATCTGACATGTGTCTGAAACCAAAACGGAACCAAAATTTTGAACTGAGATAGACTGGATGTGAAACAACTCACGTGAAAGAAAAAAAACATATATAAAAAAAATTGAGTGGACTCGAACCCACCCTAACATACAACGTCGTCTATAACAAATACGAGAGAACCTACATTTTTGAAATGTCCATGTTTCCTAGTTCCATAGCCAATGTCTTTCCCGGGGCTACAATAGTCTTGAACATCAAATTACCAATTTTTCTGATATCGGACTAATCAGTTTGTTAGTAATTAATAATTTGTTAGTAATTATTCATTAACCAAAAGAAATGAACCAGTTACCAGCATTAGACAAACATGAAATATTAGGATAGGTATGAGATGATTCATGAAAAAAAAATGATAAAAAGAAAGAAACAAATTGGGGTGGGCTGGAGCCAAGACCCTATCTGATTTATTTATTTTTTACTTTCGTCCCATTTATTAATATAAATTCGTACTTACATTCCACTTTTTGAGTTATCAGACTTGCACTACACTTTTGTCACGGAAAACAATCGTTTGGTACGAAAAATATTTTCCGTGACAAAAAAATGGAATGTTAGTCTAATAAACATAAAAATTATAATATAAGTAGAAACTTATATTAATAAGTGGGACGAAAGTCAAAAAAATCCTTGATTATTCAGACCTGTTTGGTAAACCGTATTTGGAATTGGAATTTATGATTTCATGGATTTAGAGCCAAATTTATGGAATTTTATGTTTGGTTGGAGTTGAATTTGGATATAAAAAGTGGGTACTAAATTCAAATTTTGGATTTGGAAGAAAGAAATAATTTTTTTCTATTAAATATTCAATTAATACTATTAACTAAATAAAAAAACTAATTAAAACTTAAGTAACAGTTAGTTATTATTTAATATATGAATTTTTTATTCTTAATTAATATAAATACGTTCATCACTAAAATAATTAATTATTGATTAATGATTTTATTAATTAATATTTCATTATCATCTTAATTAGTAATTGTTTAATTTATTTATCATAATTATAATCTTGATTAATAATTTATTAATTTTATTTTAATATTTTATAATATTCTTAATTAATAATTTATACCTTTATTAAACACAATTATAATAATTTATTAATCATAACTATAATTTCAATTAATAATTTTTAATCAAATATTAGTTATATCCTTAATTAGTAATTTATTAGTCTTAATTACAATCTTAATTAAAAAAATTTAATTACTATTTTATTATAGTATTAATTAATAATATATTAATCATAATTATCATCGCATTAATAATGTATTATCTAATAATTTAATATTTAATATATTATTATAATTATAATTAATAATTTATTAATTGACATTATAATCATCACTATTATTAATAATTTATTAATCATAACTATTGTCATAATTATAATAATAATTTAATTATTAAACATAATTATAATAATTTATTAATCATAACTACAATTTTAATTAATAATTTATAAATAAATACTAATTATAATCTTAATTAATAATTTATTAGTCTTAATTACAATCTTAATTATAAATTATTAATTACTATTTTATTATAATCTTCATTAATAATATATTAATCATAATTATCATCGTAATTAATAATATATTATCTACTAATTTAATAATTAATATATTATTATAATTAATAATTTATTAATCGTCATTATAATCATCATTAGAATCTTAATTAATAATTTATTTATTAATTAATTTATATTTTATTATCATAATTATAGTTTATCAAATCCTATGTTTGGTTTGAGTTAGTTTTAGAAATTTCTGATTTGGATTTCAAACTCCAAATCCAAATACTTTTTACCAAACAAGCGTGAAGAACTAAAAAGTCTAGATCGTTGACTATATAGTTTCTTTTAGGTCTATCTATGCATCCCCAAATATACGTAGACTAAGATCCTTACAAATATATGCAGATTAGACATTCAATTTTAAACTATTTTTTTCAAACGTTTAAAGTTCAGTAATTTGTGAATAATGTTTTACAAAGTGGGTCCATAGCTCAGTGGTAGAGCAATTGACTGCAGATCAATAGGTCACCGTTCGAACCCGGTTGGGCCCTAAAGAATGCCTTAATTTTTTAAGAACCAGAGTTTAACCGGCGAATGGACCGAACCGGTTCACAATTGAACCGATCAATTTTGGTTTAACAAAAAAAACAAAACCCAAACCCAAACCCAAACCCAAACCAAGAAGTAAATATTGATCACGTGAGATTTGGACCATTTAATTTTTTGTTTGGCTTTGATAAACCTTATAGTTGTAAAATCAAATCAAACCAAATATACTAAGAACTAAACCAAACCCAAACCAAGAAATAAATATTGATAACTTACCTATTTGAACCGAATCAAATCAAACCAAACCAAATCAAGCCTATTTAGTCCGACCTATACAAAAAATTTCAGTTCAATCATCAATGTTTAAAACGCTGTCATCCCTATAGTTTATATTTTATATAGAAACTTATAATACTGACCGTCCATATGTTTTATTAAAATTATAAAGCAGAGGAAAGGTTGGTGTAATTATTTTTGAAATATGAGTAGTCCATGTAATACTCATGAAACATAGGAGAGTCAGTTAATTGTAATTTGATACAATCGACTATTTCAATTTTTAAACTCGATATCTTAAAATAAAATTTGGTACAACGTAATATCCTAAAAAGGACAAAAATACCCATAACTCTCACCCCTAACCTGGAAAATGTTTATTTTGTCAATAAAAATATTCGTTTTGTCACAAAAAATATTTTACGTGACAAAAAGTGATATGCAAGTCTAATAAACATAGAAATTGTGATATAAGTACAAATTTATATTAATAACTAGGATGAAAGTAAAAAAAAATCCCTTGATTATGCATGTAAGAACTAAAAAGTCTAGATCGTTGACTATGTAGTTTCTTTTAGGTCTATCATCTTCTATGCAACCCCAGATTTAAGGACTAGGACTAGGATCCTTATAAAGTAATGCAGATAGGGCTGGCGATGGGTAGGGTAGGGTAGGGTAAGGGCAGGAAGAGGGCAGGGTAGGGTAGGGTATTGACCTTTTTTTGATACCCTAGGGGAGTCATGAGGGTAGGGTAGGGTAGCCCTCTTCCAAAAAACCAATACCCATTACCCGTCCTTGCCCTTTACCCTCACAGGGTAGCTGAGGGTCAGGGTATGGAGGGTAAGGATATTACCCTTGCCATTTCATTTTTTTAACTTTGAAAATCAAATTTTTTTGCTAGTAAACAGGGAGGGATTATTTTTTCTTTCTATTTCATTTTTTTCAGATTTTGACAGCATTCAAAAATTATAACAACTTAACAAGAAATAACAGGGAGAATATTTTTTTTTTACTAAAGGCGCTGAACCCAGTTATATAGTAGAACCTGGGCTGCCTACATACCCAAGGAGGGGGCTAGACCTGACTCCTTAGGATCAAGCACCATGTAGTTCTCCTAATCCTAAGTACTAATTACAAAAAACTACAAGTAGTAGTAATACTATGGCAGTGGGACTATACAAAATTACAAAGCGGGTTGGGAGAAGGGTAGGGTCGAGGGTTTTAAAGGGTTAGGGTTAACGGGTAGTGGATAGGGTAGTGATTCAGGGTAGGGTAGGGTTCAGGGTAGGGTTACAGGGCAGAGGGTAGGGCGGGTAGGACGGGTACCCGGGTAATTGCACTAGGGTAACAGAATAAAACCCTTACCCTACCCTAATTCCAAGAGGGTAAGGGTAGGGCATGCCCTCGAAGGGTAGAGGGTACCCGTGGGCACCTGAGGGTACAGGGTACCCGGCTAGGGTAGAGGGTATGAGGGCAAAATCGCCACCCCTAAATGCAGATGAGACATTCCAATTTAAAAAAAGAAAATCAAATGTTTCCAATATTAATAATGTATGAACAATATTTCAACAATTGGGTCCATAGCTCAGTGGTAGAGCAATTGACTGCAGATCAATAGGTCACCGGTTCGAACCCGGTTGGGCCCTACAAATTATTTTAAATATTTTTATTTTTATTATGTATTTAAATTAACAATTTATTAATATACAATTTCACCATTAGGGTCCATAGCTCAGTGGTAGAGCAATTGACTGCAGATCAATAGGTCACCGGTTCGAACCCGGTTGGGCCCTGCAAGTGATTTAAATTTTTTTATTATTATTTGTACCATCATTTTTCTACATTACATCTACGCTCCCATTCATTGGGGATAGGATTGAACTCCATGACACCTTTCTAGAGGAATTTTTTTATTCTTCCAAAATAACATAATTAAATTTTTTTTATTTACCAAATTAGCATAGCTTAATTTTTAGTAAGCACAATAGCACAATTTAGGATCAGGTTGTCATTCCATTTTAGTTTAAACTCAAAACTCATGATAACACAAACAAGCAGTAGGACCTAGTTGGTTTTTTTTTCTTCTTTTTTTCTTTTTTCTTTTTGGTTCTTATGGAATCAAAGCGAGGAGAATGATAGTAATATACACTAGCAGTCAATTTGAAAAACGTTTCAATTGTAGAATATAATATAACTGGATGTAATACAGACATTTTGAGTATTAATTTTAAAAAAAAAGTATTAATTTTTTGACATTACATTTAACCTTTTCTTTTATCTTTTTTTTAATATTCTAATCCAGTACGTGCGGGCTCAGTTAAATTGTGTATCCCCCGCACACGATTTTTAACCGATTGTCATATCATTTCGGACTATTCGTGCCGATCTTGTCCGCACTGGCTTTGTCATCATCGTCCCATGCACACCGCGCACACTCCGCGCGCTCCAGAGCTCCACAAGACGGCCATGACGTCTTTCGACGTCCGCAACTCAACGTATCGCTACGCCCACGACGCCGAAGGCCACCCGACATTTTCACGATACCTACAACAGCCGATGTTGTCCAGCCATCCTTTCTCTGCGCACGATGTCCTTACGACGTCTTTGATCTCGACGCCCTTACGGCGCCTGTCACGCCCCATAACCAGAATACTGGAGAGCAGGACACAGAAACAGCCAGCTACGTACATTGAAGTGCAATCCACCTCGCAATACGGTCACGGCTGTCTAGATGCATAGGGGTTAAACTATAATCCATCAGTCTCTATGGTCAAGAACAATCCTAGTGTCTTAATCTCAAACAAGCAAATAAATGTACAAGATTGTTAGATCATCAGACATACAAAGTAAGGCGTCCCAAACATTACATATTCAGATGATCATGAAGCTAGTCATACAAAATGCGAGACTAGCAAGAGTTAAGTCATACATGATCAACCCTAAGATTTGTCAATCATGTTACAGTCCTTAGGCAAACAGAAATTAAGTTTCAACACAAGCTAACACTTGCTCGACGGCTAAACGCCTCGAAAGAATAATTTACAATAGAGTGAGAGAGCAAAATAAAAAAACCACTCGTTGCCAGAATAACGTCTGGTGTTCACTATCTGGCTGGAAGGCAAGAAGATACTCGAGTGCTACTCCGAAATCTAGCCATACAAAACTAGCTGGGTCAGAATCCAGAAGAGCAAGTGCCACAAGGGAGGCTCCACTTAGGAACTAAAACTAACATATAATAAACGAAGAACTGATAAAAGAGCATAGTTAAATAACATGAAAGACTGAGTTAACATAAGCTTGCAGTAGGAGGAACAAGAGGTGAAATATAATTTTCATGTTAATCATGAGACAATTCATTCCAGCACGGCCAATCAAGTCATGCGGCTTACTATTGTTAGCTAAGTAGGGTTATCACAAGCTTAGTTACTAACAAGATGCAATGATATGTTCCCACAGTCACAAGTCCTGCAGACTATCCAGGTTATCCAGACGAGGGTTACAATAGTTATCAAGATTACTGGTGTACTTTAGTGCTTATGATTCAAGAAGTGCAACACATGACAGTGTGCTGGAAATGAGCCATACTCGTCGGCAAGCTATAAGTCCACATGTGTGGTCGGGATAACTGGATTGCCTGTAACTGGAAAATATCTTTATATGAACTACTTGATCAATCTAGTCATTAATCTAGTCAGATTCGTTATGAATTCCTGACCGTGGTAACTAGGAATCCATGTCCTAGACTTATGCAAGATGAGACATTTAGCTTGTACAGGCACAATCAACCACAAGATCAAGGCAAGAGTTACCCTAGCAAGACAGGAATAGCCGTCGCAACAGCAATCAAGATTATACATGTCATGTCAGGATTATATGTCATGTCAAGAGTACTTGTCTAGAGTGCGCCTCGACGGGCCACTATCAAGAGTTATCAAGACGGGTTCATATTATCCTGTTCAAGTCAAGTTCAAGTCCAGTCAAATCTTATCAAGCTCAAGCTCTATCATGCTCGACAAGTTACTAAGTCGGGTCGTCATAAGGCAAGTCAAGTACAGGGTACAAGCTAGGATCACAATATTACACTAAGAACCATGAGAACAAGCATGGATATAAACAACAAGAATTATCATGGCAAGAAATGGCGTAAGGGTCAAAAGGGGCGCCTGGGACAACATGCGTCTGGGACAGCATGCACCGAGGACAACATGCGTCGGGGCCAGCATGCGCCGGGGCCAGCATGCACCGGGGCCAGCATGCGCCGGAGCCAGGATGCGCTGGGCCAAAAGGAGCCAGGGCCAGGATGCGCCAGCGCCAATATGCGCCAACGCCAGCATGCGCCAGCACCAGCATGCACCAGCATGCGCCAGTGCCAGCATGCACCAGCGCCAGCATGCACCCTCATGCGCCAGCGCCAACATGCACCAGTATGTACTACATGCGCCAGTGCCAACATGCGCCAGCGCCAGCATGCACCCTCATGCGCCAGCGCCAACATGCACCAGCATGCACTACATGCGCCAGTGCCAACATGCGTCAGCATGCACTGCATATGCCAGTGCCAGCATGCACTGCTCTTCTTCTCCAACCAGCCTCTAAATATTCATCGGAACCCATGAACTCCAAATGGCATAAATCCCTCAAATCAAGTCAAAATCTAACTTTTCAAAGGTCAAAATTGGGTAGAACGAGATTTCCTACAACATAAAACAACTAGTTTTCGAAAATACTAAGTTTTAATAGATCAAAACCAAGAAAAATAAGAAAAGATTAAAACTTAGATCTATAAAAATTCATCCATCAAAACCAAAAATACCAAGTTCTAAAAAGGATTAAAATCAAGTAAGGAAGAGAATGAAACAAAGAAACTTGAGATCCATTATGAAGCAAGTTGTACTTGCCTAGGATTTCCTGGGTGTATGTCACGACCCGCACCCTAGGTAGGGGCACAAGTGCGTGACAACGCCCAGCCTACACCGTAAAAACGGCGTAGAACGCTGGAGGTCTACTAGCTAACAAAACAGTATATAATAACCTGTCATCTCCACACGGAGGTATATAATATAAAATACTTATAAACTCAATCACAATCTAGAAGGAAGAAATTATGGCACGAAGACTAGATAGATATAAACATAAGTCCAAAATCCAGCTCAACAACGAGAGAGAGACAAAGAAATATAGTTATACAATCCCAAAATATAATAACATATGCATAAGTAGCAAGCTGGAGACAAGGTCCAGTCCAAACAACTCTAACTAAATAATAGGTAAAGTCTCGTCAGGCGGAGCTAAGCCCTGTTGAACCAAGGTCTCCAGGTCTAAGCCCACTACGTCATCCGGATCGTAGTAGGTACTGTAATCCTCCTCATCAGCATCTGTAATATTTTGTCAACATATCCAGTCAGTATAGAACGAGTACAATCGACTAACAACAGTTCACAAGATATGACGAAAGTTATAAGACTGTAAATAGAGAGTATATACAAGAAATTATGAAATGTACATGTGAGTATCATGGCAAGGTAAGCTGTAAATCTAGAACTAGAACAAGGCAAGTAAAACTGAACATGACATGTACAAGAATCAAGAATCATCTATCTAAGTGTGTGAGTACTAGCTACAACATGTGGCCGGATTGGGTCTGCACAAGGTTATGATCTAGCCAATCATACGTGTGGTGTAGGATTAGCATTCACAAGGTTCAGAATATATACAAGGCGGGTATTGACCACACATCTACACTAGTACTCCCCGTCCCCGACTGGTAGAGTGGATCCAAGCAAGACACGTTACGACACGGGATTCTACGAGAAGGGAGTAAGTCTCCTCGAGAATCGGTGTCCATATACTGCACAAGAACTACAAGAGAGCTTGCACAAGATATACCAAGATAACGAGGAATACTATCTCATATCGGGATCCATGAATACCAATCCGTGTGACCAATGTGTCGAGAACAAGCATATCTACACTAATTACATAAATTATAACAATAATCATAAATTAGAAAAGTGTCAGAGAATGTACTCGCCTGTAATGTGATGGATAGATCGACTGAGTCCAAGAACAGTACCTCGAGGACCTATAGATGTAATACTGTATCAATATAATGGTTTGGAAGTGAAATTAAGTCATACTGAGTCAAACTAGATCAAGACACGTCAAACTAAGTCAATATAGGTCAAACAAGGTCAAACTAGATTGTACATGGTCAATCTAAGTCATTATTGGGCCTAACTGGGTCAATGCAAGTCAAACGGAATTAAACTAGGTCGATTTAAGTCAACGGTTGACTTACAGTTGTGAGCACCCTGAATTTTGGGTTAATTTTTTTATATTTATTTTCTGATTGATTTTAATTTCAATAAATAATTTATTCTGTTATTTTTCCTTAAGTGTGCTTTTCCGTGCCATTGATATTTGGAGTGTCAGGGATGTTCAACTCTGGAAATTTTCTTCATGAGTTTTGGAGTGGACAGGATTACCTTCATGATGGTATATAGTGTCCCATCCAAACTTGTTCTCTTGCGCTCTTTTTGCTTCACCGAACTTCGGGTCGATTTAGACCATTTGATTATTATTTATTTTCCCACTCTTTTTCTTGATCATTTTCAGCGCGTTACCGTGACTTTTAAATTGGGAGCGCAAGACCAGTCAGTTTCTTGAAACCAACTTCTCATTGATGATCTACTCGAGACGCTCGTCACCCATGGCCTTCGTTTCCCACTCAGACACGTCATTTTGTGCTCCATTTGCTTCGTACAACTTTCCTGACGCGTGACCCGATTTTATTTCACTCCACGGCGTCACATTCATTTTCTAACTTGATTTGTGGGTCCCCTGTCGACCAAAACCTGTCAGCCCCAATTATGGACATAGCCCACATTGAGCCTACTATCCGTCCGCCACTTGTGTCCTATTTATTGGAATCCCCATGTGCTACTTATTCACTCATGATCATCAACGCCTAATTTTAATTTAATTTTTGCACAATGTCCGGTTTTGATCCAATCCGGCTCCACCGAGTCCAGTCCAGCTTTGTGTTGCCCTCCATCATAACACCCTCATAATTCTTGCCCAAAAATATCAAGTGCTTATTTTTCCCTATTTTTAATATTTAATGGGAATTTCTATTGATTTTAATCCTTATTGGCATGGCCTATTTTTGCCATTTAAATCCTAGCCACAGGATCCTTCCAATTAATCCTATCCTTTAATTCCCCATTCACTTTTCCCCAACCCCTTAGCAGCAAGTGTGCCGGCCCTAATTATGAGGAGAGCAACCTTTCTCTCTCTCTCTCTCTCTCTCTTTCTCTCTCTCTCTCTTCCTCTCTCATATTTATTATTTCGCTCATTACTTTCTCTCTCTCTCACTATTCTTTTTCCTACAACAACAGCAACAAAACCATTGCACCAGCCCGACCTCCTCCCCTCTTCCCTGGCCGGACCTCTCCCTCCGGCGTGGCTTCGCCGCCGGCCACCTGGCCAACCAGGTCGAGCTCCTCCAGCTCCTCCTCCTTCTTCACCTGGTCATCATCATCATCAATGTCACCACCATTACCATGGTCTTCACCACCACCATCATCATCTAAGCCTTAACCACCAGCCACCCCTGGCCGGCCTCCGCCGTGGCCAAGTTCGGCTGGCCATCTCTTCTCCTCCCTCCTCCTCTCATGTATCAAACCGCCACCACCATCAACATCAACCGCGGCCACCACCATGAACTAATCCACCTATCCACAACCCGACCGCCCGGCCACCACAGTCGCCCCGCCGTATTGGGAGGTGTGCCGCCGCGTCTAGCCAGGCCGCGCAGCCCCCACAGCGCAGCAGCGTGCGTTCCGCCGTGGCCGCCGCCGGCCGGGATGGCACAGCCGCGCGCCCCTTGCGCGCGAGCGCTGTCGCGTCGTCGCCGGCCACGCGCCGACGTGGCCGTGGCCTCCCTTATGACGGGCGAACTCCGGCGACCCCCCTGGGTCAGCCTCTCCTCCTCCAGCGCAACGTACAGGCGATTCGTGCGTTTTGCACGACGTCCCGTCGTGACGCGCACGGAATCGAGTTCATTTTGGTGCTCCGTCACAGCAACTTCGTGCACATTTTCCAGGAGATCCGACCGTTGGATCGGCGATTTCTTCACTCCGTCGCAATTTCGGTATATCCACCTTCATCTTTGTCAATTTTCGTCCGTTAATTTTATCGTTTGATACATCAAAACCGGCCACCAAGTTGACTGTTTAAATTGTATTAAATTTGGACAGTTTCGTGGGGCCAACTTCGTCAGCTTGTATCTCCTCCACCACAGCTTTGTTTGGTGTGCTACCAGTTCCGGTGCGAAGCTGGTATAACCCTCTTACTACCCCTCCAGTTTCGTTTCATTGTGAGCTTGTTTGATTGGTTGAATTCGACGCCAAAGTTGGTCGTCCGAATTCGTAATTTCCAACTTGTAAAATTCCATTTTTGAACACGGGACTCCAGATTTTATTTCTGACACCACCATTAGACTTGTGGCATCGTTCTGGCATGTTTTCATATAAAATTTGTTAGATTTGGAGAACGTGGGCCCTGACACGTTTTTCGGTGCAAAGTGTGTCCCACATTCTGGGTCAACGGAACTTTTTGATGCCGGCTCATCGGAATCCAATTCCGGATATACCGTTGAGTTTGTATCGTCATTCTGGACTCGTTGACATATAATTTGCTAGGTTTTGGTGGACATTGGATCGGACACGCATTTCGGTGTAAGTCGGATACCAATATCCGGGTCAACGGGTCATTTTGAGATCGGCTCATCGGAATCCAATTTCGGAGATACCGTTGAGTTCATATCATTATTCTGGACTCATTGACAGGTAGTTTGCTGAGTTTTGAGAACTTTGGCTCCGGCATGCATTTCCGTGCAAACCGGAATTTCAAGTTCTGGTCAACGGACCAAATTGAGATCGGGTCAACGGAATCCAATTCTGGAGATACCGTTGGGTTCGTATCGTCATTCTGGTTTTATGGACATATAATTTGTTATATTCTACAGACTTATTTTTTGCACGTTTTTCGGTGCAAAACGACTCCGACACGGACACCGTTTTGACCCGAAATTATCTTTTTGCCCTTGTGTCCAAATTGGACCATTGGGTAGGCTATCCTAGCTAATTTGACCATTCTGGACACGTTGGCGATGTTTATTTCATCGTCCGACAATGTTTGTTGATAGTTTCTCTGAGTTTAGCCTCTTTATAATTAATTAATAATTAATTTATATAATGTTCGTATTTCGGGATTAGTACAACGAAACTGAGATTAGCCAATTCCAGTGATCTCACATCGCTGAAATTGACAAGTTGGACACGTTGATCACTATAATAAGATTATCAACCTTACCGATAATCTTCTTATCTCGATTTGCGTGTCGTAAGTTTCGACGTACAAATAACGAAGTACACTTTATATTAGACTAGAATTGACCCTGTTTGACCAGAGTTGACCAGTTGACCCAAAGTCAACTTTAAGTCAACACTTGACCTAGTTTGACTAGATTATTGACCGGAGTCGACCTAGAGTTGTTTTGACTTAAAAGAACCTAGGATAAAATAGATTGTTTGTGGATTCATTTATTACAACTTGAACACCTTGTAACCTGTGTTGCTTTAAATAGGACTCTGTGGCTTTAGTCGGACCCCCTATACTTATCAGCTGTTCAGGTTATCAGGCGAGTACATTCTCTGATCATTTCATATCCTGCTTAGAATTATTTCCTGCATTAAATTACTTTACTTGTACTGTCACGTTGGTCACACGGGTTGGTACTGTACGGATCCCTTCTTGAGATGTTATCCTTAAGGAGCATCGGGTACTACATGTTCTGTGCGTTTCACTTACATGACGTATCACTATGCTTCACAGGTTCTTTGATCACTTGTGACATATACTCTTATGATCACAGAGTCTCCTAGAATCTCCTATCCCATTTACTGGGTATCCTAGAATCTCCTAGAATCCCCATTTTTGGGACATCCATGTATCACCCTTCGGGGGCTTTGCGTGGAATCATAACATAACTTGGTTGGATCCTTGTGTATCGATTGGGGGTACGGGGGAGTAGAAGTAGACATGTGAATAATACCCAAGTAGTGTAGTATCAGAATCTCTTCCATAGTGTAGCATCAGAATCTCCTATGCCATTTACATGTCTATATTGTACTCTGACTCACTAGCCACATGTTAGTTCTCTATTTATAGTAGATATTTTTATTACAGCTCTCTCTCTGTTTACATACATCATTTCTTTCAGTACCTGTATCTTACTTTACTGCATGATTATATTTTCTAACCTGCTATGAACTGTTGAGATGTAATGTGCTCGCTCCAGTCCTGACTGGACCTGTTGATAAATTTTACAGATAGCTTGGAGGTTGCCTGCTAGCCTAGAGGAGACACAATAGAGGTTGTTTAGATAGTTATTTCATTTTGTCTGGAGTTGTATTTACTTTGTGGATTACTGTATTTGAGTTTTGAGATGTATTTCTAGGTTTATGTATCTTAGACACTTAGACTTCTATCTCCTGTATCTCTTTTAGATTTCATGTTTTATCTATCCTTATCATGCTCTACCTTAGATGTGATTGAGTCTGTATCTGCTATGTCACCTCCATTCGGGGAGTATAAACTGTTTAGTCTTATACTGTTAGATGCATTGAGACCTAGGACAGCGTTCTACCGCCGACACTGCGGCGTAGGCTGGGCGTTGTTACGTTCTCGTGCCCTAACTCTAGGGTGCGGGTCGTGACAACAGTTGACTTTTGGTCAACTCTGGTTAACCCTAGGTCAACTCTAGGTAAACTTTAGGTCAAACTTAGCTAACATTGACTAACAGTTGACTTTGGGTCAACTGGTCAAGTTTGGTCAAGTTCTAGGCTATTTTAGGCTTCGGTTGACTTTTGGTCAAAATAGTCAACCGTGGTCAACCAAGGTCAAAGCTAGTCCAAGTCCACTATTCTTAACCATTACCAACCATAATAACCTAATTTTAACTATATCTTAAAGTATTAAACTCAAATGTTGAGAATTGAGTATTATTCCTACTTAACCCATTTACCCGTCTACTCTAATACTAAGGCCAAGTAGCTTTACCTTAGGAGTTTCACTCCCGGCTTCCTAGGGTAGTAGGATACTAGCCTACACTTTCATTACCTACCAAGCTTCCTAGGTAGAGTGGACATCCAGTCCATCTTACGGCATATGTTGTCGATTTACCGATTATCTTGAGTATCGCGAAATACTCAATGATATCGTGCGATACCATCATCCTAATCCCACACGAAATCCCAATTTCAACTCGGGAGCCTACCCACAAAATCTAATTCACATTATCTAAGTCTCATCCAATTTTGGACGCGTTCCGACACTTGGAACTCGAAATCACCCTTTCACTAAATTCCGACTCACTCACAAACTCTCTCAAAACTCACTCTACACACTCACTCATAGGACTAGTTTGGAGGATTATTTTGGGAGTACATAAGGGAGTATATATATATATATATATATATATATATATATATATATATATATATATATATATATATATATATATATATATATAAGTATATATATATAGAGGGGTTTTTAGGGGGGTTAATAGGCTAAAAAGGGGGGGGGGCTTTTGGTGCTACTGCTGCTGCTGCTACCTAATGCTGCTGCTAAAGCTAGCTGCTGCTGCTGCTACCTAATGCTGCTGCTGCTGTTCAGTTTCTGGGGAAAATCAAAATTAGGGAAGAACTTGAGAGTGGAGGTGAGTTGAATGAAGAGGGAGGGTGCTCCCATGGTGGCCGACCATGTAAGGGGGTTTGGAGGCATTTGGCTAATGTCCAAAATGCCCTCCAAGCCTCCTTTAGGGCAAAAATTGACTTAGGAATTTTTCGGGGTCGGAACGGCCAAGTTAAAATCTACAAATTGATCGATTAAGTCACGAATTTTTTTCTAAAGGTACCAAACTAATTTATGGGATTTTATGGGCCTTGTCTAACTTAAAATTGGGTCCCAATCAGAGTTTAAGCTACCCCGGGTCCCCGATACAAGTCGGAATGAGCTAAAATTTGAACCCGACTCTAAAAATCTCCAAATAACAATAAAATTAAATAAAAATTTCTAAAATTTCCAGAAATACAAAAATGACCATTTTACCCCTATTTGTGAAAAATGGGAGTGACAGTGTAAGTGGAGAGGAGTAAATGAATAAGATGAGAAGAAATAAATAAAAGTTATGGAGGAGATGTCACCCCCAGTTTCCAGAAACAGAGGTATTTTTGTCATTTTTTATTTTTTAAATTATTTTAAAAATTATTTATTTATTTACTGTAATATTTTGGGGTTATTTGAGTCGGGTTCGAATTTCAACTCATTCCGACTTGTTTTGATTTGTTTCGGGGACCCGGGGTAGTTTGACCTTAGCGGGCCCACACATTAGCTAGCCATGGCCCACAATATTACTATCAAAAGTTAGAAGAATTAATCATGACCCCATGGATTAGGTTAGACCTAATTAGAACATTAGATTTACATTTTTAACCCCCAAACCCTAAGCAACCTTGTAAGGAGCTAATAAAACAATAGGAGGGCAAACTTGTAAATAGTCAAAAAGGGGGTTTTAGACATGCTTGGCCGGCCACATTGTGTAGGGGTGGGGAGGAGAGAGAAAATCACTTTCTCTTGTTCTCATCCACTTCTTCTTCTTCTTCTCCAAAGGTTCCTTCCATTCTTGAGAGCTCCACCATTGTTCCTTCTCCAAAAATAGGTAAATCCCTTCTCTAAATTTGTTTTCCATTTCATGTAGAATGGTTAGGAACCCATAGAAATGTTGTCCATGGTTGTGTCTCCATTAGAGACTATTTTGTGTCCATTTGGACATTTTTAGAGGTGTCCAATAGGTAGGATCGTGTCCAAGTGGAAAAACCCCCAATTTGGACACATGTATATTGTTTGTGTATTGATTTTGTGTTGTTCTTACATTAATTCCAGATTTTACTATATGTTTGGGAAGGTATTTTCAATGTATCATATTGTATCTTTTAGTTATATATATGTATATGTATATATATGGATATATATATGTGTTACTCTATATATACATATATATGTATGTGTATATATTGGGGCTTATATATATATGGATATATATTATGATATGTGGTGTGTCATGTGTGTACATTTTGTGTTTGGATGGGAGCACTAGTGGGTTCAGCCAATTGGGAAGATTGTGTGTGTGTATGTGTTAGTTTAGAGGGGAGATTGAGTGTTTGAGTGTTTGTTTGTGAGAGATTTGAGAGGGGAATGAGTGTAGAGTATAGAGAGATGTGTGAGAGGTAGTAAGTGGTGTTAGGGGAGGGGAAACCACCCATTTTGCTGCTGTAAACAGCAGCTATACCAGACCCAAAACAGCCCCAACAGTCCACTTTTGGACTGTCCAGAAACACCCCATGGCTGTCCTCATTTACCCCTCAAAACAGTCCACTAATACACACTTTGAACCCCCAAACATAGCCCCTTGTATACCCTATACTTGGCTGTCCATACCACTCAAGAACAGCCCCCTAAAACCCATTCTTTGCTGTCCAGAAACACCCCTTGGCTGTCCTAAAAAACAGTCCACCATACCACTTCAAATCAGTCCTTTAATGTCCCATTTAGTCCCCTTAAAACCCTCCAATATCAGCCCAATAAACTCCCTAAAACCTATCTTAACACCACTCATTTTCCAGCCACAATAACCACTTCAAATCAGTCCCAAACCACCTTCATTTCAGCCCCACTTGCCACACCAAATCAGTCCATATGATTACCAATGTGTGTGCGTGTGTAGTTGTGAGTTTGTGTGGGTGTGTGAGAGCCTAGAGTGCATAGCTAGTAGCCTATATGATAGCCTATTGTCTAAACAAATAGAAAACCTATAGGAGAAGCCTATGAGTGTGAGAAATATCATGTGAGTGTTGTGTGTGAGTGAGTGGTATGGGAGTGTGATAGTGTTAAGGGTAAATTCATGAGATAGGATAGGTAATAGGGTAAATCAATACCCCGTATCCCAACATAGCCTAGATACCTAGGATACCCATTTTTTTGGTAGGTAAACCTTATATAGGTTGATATCTAGCTACCCTAAGAAGTCTAGGCTAGTACCATGGGTATTTGCGGGGTTTCCTTGGTATTGGGCAAGGTATCGGGATTTACCTTAGAAGGGTAAATACTAGTTTTGCCTAGAAATATGATATTTGTGTTAGAAGCCTAAGATAGAGTTAGAACTTGATTCCCGTGGTTGGTAATGATCAAATATGGTACTCATAGACTAGTTTTGACGTCGGTTGACCTTTTTGACCAAAAGTCAACAAAAGTCAACCGAGAGTCAAACTTAGTCTTTAAGCGACCCGATTTGCCCGAAACCAACCCAGAGTTGACCAGTTGACTGAAAATCAACTGTTAGTCAACATTAGACTAGTTTGACCTAGGGTTGATCCAGGGTTGACTCAGTATTGACCAGAGTTGACTTTTTGACCAAAAGTCAACTGTAAGTCAACCTTTGATCCCGTTCGACCTAGTTTGACTTGGATTGACTCCCAGTGACCTAGTATGACCCAGTATAAGCCAGTGTGACCTAGTATGACCCAGTATGAGCCAGTATGACCTAGTATGACTCAGTTTGACCTAGATTGACCTAGTTTTGACTTAGACTTGCATTCATGGATTATATTAGCTTCCTTTTTCAGTATTTAGTCCTGTTTGACTCATAGTATCTTATCTTAGGTCTGTGATCGCTCTGAGCGTCTGTTCACCCTATCAGCTCAGGACCACAGGTGAGTACATTCACTGATAGTTTTCATTGTCTTGATATCTGCTATATCCGATTCAGTCGTAGTGTCTTACTTGATTTCCAGACACGATATTTTACGGACTAGTATATGTCGGATCCTGTCATGAGATGTTGTTCTCGGATTACTTGGTATATTAGTACATGACTCGATTTGTTACTTGTACTTGTATAGACATGGACTTGGGAGTGGGCTGATCACCTGCTCTTAAATCTCGTGTCATGACGTGTTATGACCGAATCTTTTATACTATTCGGGGATGGAGAGTTATTAGTGGTTGTGTGATCAAAATACCCACTTGTTGTTTCACACTTGTACTCGACACTTGTCCATAGCTACTTGTTCACAACTTTCCATGGTGACCGGCCTTATCTTCACACTTGTTGTTTCACACTTGTTATTTGGTTGTAGCCGGTCAGATGGAAAGCTTGAACATGTTTCCCAAAACGATCACATGACGCACTAATAATTCAAGACACCTTTTATATTTATTATCCGTGGTGACTAAGTTCTGTTCGGAAGAAGGGTTACAGCCCCAGTCCTTGTTTGGTTTAGGGGTTGTAACTCGGCTTTCCGAACAGTTCCCAAGTCGCCCTATTTACATTCATATCGTCGTCCTTTTCAGTACTCACACCATTATATATATTTCCAGTTGATTTGTCTTGTATTTTATTACAATGTCTCTTATAGAATTTATCAATTCATATGGAACTGCTGTTGGTGTTTGTACTTGCTCATTTTCCTGACATGATACCGTTGACAAATTTTATAGATGACTCTGAGACTGACTGCCCGACCTACTATGGGGTTGAGTCTGATGGACTAGATTTAGACCGTGGCTTATTGGTAGAGCCACTGGACTTTGCTCACCCTGAGTAGCATAGTTTAGATAGGTTTGCCTGGCCTGCGAACCAGCTAGTACATTTCAGTTTGTAGTATCTTTATACTTATATTATCTGAGACTCTGGATATTGTGTTAGCTCTGACTTGTGGATTTTGGACTCGTTTCATGTTTTATCTATCGTATCTCTTTTCATGCTATCTACCTTAGTTTTGATTATGTGATTGAGACTGTATTGCTATGTCACCTCCATTCGGAGTGTATATACTGTACAGGTACATTTATCTGTTTAGTCGTAGTATTTACAGACCCTATATACTGCGTTCTACCGCCGATTCTGCGGCATAGGCTGGACGTAACCACGTGCTCGTGCCCCTCTAAAGGGTGCGGGTCGTGACAGGAGAGGGAGACAAGTTGACTTAAATACCAAACCTCTCAATCTCAAGCCAAGCCAAGCCAAGTCATATTGAACCAAACCAAATAAACCAAGGCAAGTTTAAACCAAGATCAAGCTAAGCAAGACAAGTCTAACTACGGTCCACCTGACAATTGCTAGAAATTCGTACACGTATACAGAAAATACGTATAACGGGAAACGGGAGTGACAGTACCGCACGACGGGCCGTGAGGTCGGCCGTCGTTTATACCCGTGGTAGAATGGTGCTGGTCCTCGACCGCCCGCGCGGTATCCTATCAGTTGAGTTTTCATGAATGGGCGCCCCATTATGGTCCACACCAGCTCAGATCATGGCCATTTTTTGTCAATCCTTCGACGTTGGCGGTGCCCCGCACCGCGCAGGCCAGGTTCATCATCGCCTGACATCACATTTATCATGTTTAGATTATGGCAATGTAATTAATGATGATGTGATAAAGTCCTAAGGTAAAAGTAATAGATTTTCTATTGTCATCAGATGACTCGGATGAGATACGAATGCCTTAAGATTTGCTCTAAATATATCTTCATGGTCATATGTTCATCAAAGGGAATATTTGTCACGACCCGCACCCAGTGTAAGGGTACAAGAAGTAGGTACGTCCAGCCTACGCCGCAGTGTCGATGGTAGAACGTTGTCCTAGGTCACAACATCTAACAATATAACTGTACCTGTACAATAATATACTCTCCAAAATAAGAACAACATAAAAGGTACAACTCAATCACAGAATCTAAGATGGAAATAAAGGAATAAAAGATGGATAGAAACTCAACAGAGAACTACAACTGAAAGTTAATAAGTTTGGATGTTTAAACAACATCAAAATCCAAATAATTGAAGTACATCTCAAAGACAAACATCTAAACAAAGAAACTAGTCTAGAAGTCTAAACTAGACAATGGGCAAGTCCTCAGCCACTGTTGGATCCTCCTGAGGGTCCAAGTCACCGGTGTCATCTAAGCCAGTGCCATAATAGGTAGGGCAGAACTCCTCTTCATCACCTGTAATATTTTTAGCAGTTCAATCAGGATGGAAACGAGCATAATATATCTCACGCAGTTCATATCATGACAGGAAATATAAAACATACGATACAATAAGATACGTAAAATGTTGTAAGAAATAAGCATGAAAAGAAAGAGAGAAACTGATAAACAAAAGCTATCTATTGTAGAAGCATGGAATTTCAGGCACATCTATCGGCCAGAATTCCTATGCGCTCAACCCAACCATGCGATCAACTCAAATGCGCCAGGAAGCTCAAACAGATACTTGGCACAACAAAGAACAGTACAAGTTTAAAGACATTAAAAATAAGGCTTTTATTTCATATGAAAGTCTATTACATGTCTAAAGAAAGGCTTTACAAAGGAGAACTTCTACAAAAAAATCCTAAAGCTACAGCCAGGCGCAGCAACTGCTATACGCCCCATGCCAGGCGCATCATCCGTCAGGCACATCACTCTGATGTCTCATCCAGGCGCATCGTCTCGTCATTAAGGCACAGGCGCATCAGCACTAATCAGCCCTTGTGTAGCAGGAGGAGGAGCTCTCCTAGCTCGACAAGGATCGCGGCACAATGCCCCGTTCTTCCGAAGCAACAGGCACACTCGACAGCCTGTGGCTCTGCCAGCATAACGAAAGATGGAGCACGGCCACCCTGATCTTTGGATGCAACAGGCACCATCGGCCTGTGTCAGGACTCGACGATCTCGATATTTGGATGCAACAGACACTATCACAGAAGCTTAGAGCGACGAAAAGACTGGGGCAGCGCATCTTCTCCCTCGGGAAGAGCTCGAGTTCGGTTGTTCGCCAAGGCGGAGCTCCGGCCAAATTCATCTTTATATCAAAATGAAGAATGAAAGCAAAACTTTCCCTCATGCGATTTTTTATAAGCACGGGCAGCCTACACCCGAGTGCCAATTGGCCAACGTTCTAAATTCTATGCAATAAATTTACATTAATAGCAAATGCATCCGTCTCCTCGTATTCGGCTAAGTCAAAGCAGCCATTTACGCCTCGAAGAACTCAACAGGCGGACCAAAGTGGATGCGACATATTGGCTGATACACCGTCGATATTATGCGCTCCCCATGGATGCGCCTAGCGGGCCATTGCCATGCGCCCAGATTGGCACTAACCAATGCAACCCTCTCCATCAAACATTTAGTGCTGAATGACAAAGGCGGCAATGCATTCTAAGAGACGTCTAATCAGTTGTGCAGAAAATGAAGCGCCGCTGATGTCAACACAATCATTACACCTTGGGTCGACAACAAGCCACGTGGCCGACCGATCATTCGTATGCGCCTTATGTCCATGCGCCCAGAAGACGACATGTGCCCTAGTAGACATACGCCCCCTCAGTTCACTTCTGATATCAAGCAACAGAAGACAAAGCTCTGCATGCGCCTGGACTTGCTCATGGCTCCTAAAAGTCATGAAACCAAGTCACCTCCCCTGCGCCTAATTCTAGGCACACCCTGATGCGAAGCTCTGCATGCGTCTCAAAAGCCATGCACCCAGACTCGTCTATGATGCCTAAAACTCATAGACTAAGTCGCCTCCATGTCCACCGATCCTAGGCGCACCTCGACAGATCACTTTTCTCCAAAACCGAGATCTTTGAGCCACAGGCATACGCCACGCATCCCTTGACTCAGTTCTGTTCAAAGAATGGGTGCTAACCATCCAAGATCTCAGCAATAACCAAATCTCGGTACTGCCACGTGTCAGCTCCTCCGTAGCCTGACAAAGCAGTACGAGCAGATTCCACTACAACTTAGGGCGCATCGTCCATGCACCCCCGCCAGCATCAGCCACGTGGCGTCCCCACGTTCAGGCGCATCCGACAAATGCGGCATGAGTAGCCAGCCTGCTATCTATAAATAGAAAGATCGCTCCTTCATGACAGAGGCACAGAGACAGACAGAGAGAGAGAGATATACAGACAGACTGTTATATCCATATACAGAGGTCAGAAGAGACACTTAACGTCCGCTTCTCCTCACAACGCTCCGGCATCCAGAGCAACCCAGACCTTCAGAGAGTTCAAGATCGTCGTCAGATCGTCAATGGAGTCAACTCATTACCACTCGCTCTACCGATACAGTTCCAGATAAAAACAAAAGTGTACTCCTAGGATTATGTCTAATTCCTACATTGTATATTGTTCTGTTTGTAATTGAAATACCAAAGTTTTAATCAATAAAACTTTATCGTATTTTTGATGGCAAACAAGCTGACGACTCTGCTGGGGCCCTCTTTCTCCTCCAACGAGAAAGCTGTGTCGCAATCTGACGACATCAAACTCGGCTCCTTCCATAAAATACTTGTGGTGCGCCTCAATCAATAGGCGTATAAGGAGTTGTAAAACCCCTATTTTATTTATAATTATTTTTTTTATTATTTTATTAGACTTAAAAATGAATTTATACAATTTATGGTTTTATTTATTTTTTTGATGACCCGGGTTGGCCAATTCAGCACGAACAGGGCCCGAACAAATTTAAGCCCATGTGAGCATGTGGGGTGACTAAGGTGGCCATATAGGAATATTTTGTGTATGTACAAATATTTTTAAATAATTTTGACACTTGTTGAATATTTATTGACTTTTGGTACAAAATTTATGTTTTATTAATAAAATAATATTTTACAAGATGGTACAAATTTTCTGGACCCATACATGGGTGAGCGGTAAAGTTCACCCCTTGGGACGATTTTTATCATTTTATTTAAGTTATTTTGTGGAGATTTAATAAACATGTTTTCCTATTTAAATATTATTATTATTTGAGTTAATTTATTAAGGATTAAATTTATATATATATATATATATATATATATATATATATATATATATATAATATATATATATATATATATATATATATATATATATATATATATATATTTACCTCGTGCCACCAAAGCACGTTAAGGATTAAATTTATATATATATATGTAGATATGCTCAATATATTAAATAATTGGATAGTTGAATTTTAAAATGGTATTTAAATTTTAAAATAATTTTTGGTGTATTTATGGATATATACATATAGATATATATATTTTGAAGGTTTAAAAGATAAGAAAGAAAAAGAATACATATATATATATATATATATATATATATATATATATATATATATATATATATATATATATATATATATATATTATATATATATATATATATATATATATATATATATATATTTATATATATATATCCCCACCACCTGGCCGACCACTCTACCACAAAGAAGTATAAGAAATAGCAAGTTGCTTGGAAAGAGGGAGGGGGGGCCCGACCCCATTAGCAAGCAACCAACAGCATTTGTGCCCCCCCTTTTACAAAGAAATTAGCAATAGCAGCAAGCAACCTAGGCCGACCCCTCCCTGACATATATATATATATATATATATATATATATATATATATATATATATATATATATATATATATATATATATATATATATATATATATATATATATATATATTATATATATATAAGTATTGGAAAAACCCTACAATTTTCTTCCACCTCCTTCCTCTCCTCCTTCCTCCTCCCCACTCCACGGCGAAGCTCGGACGCACCATAGCGAAGCCATGCTCGCGAAGAAGACAAAGGAACCATCGACAAACGGCAGTAGTAACGGAACAACGAGGTACCCACCTTCTCTCCTAGTTTTCTCCCATCTAGTTCGATCATTTTTCGATCTACGAATTTCTACGCGTAGCCCCCATGACCCTCTTCAAGATCCCCCAGGTGGATTTTGACATGGCCATCCAACTTGCTTGAAAAATCGAGACGAAGTTGGAGAAAAACCCACTTTTCTGAATATTAAAAACTATTTTGAAACACCAACTTGTCGGCCACTTTTCTCGCTGTCTATTAAACTTTCGTAAAAACTAATTGAAGACAGTCAAAGACAACCTAACCGAGATTGTAACGCACCTTTTGGATTCACTTTTCATCTAGTATGTAGAAAGTTACACGTTGTTAAAGTTTCACGAAAAATTGCAAATTCTGTTTTCAAAAGAGTGGAAAAACACCCGATACGGCGTGCGCCCCGACAAACCGGGCGACGTGGTCGCACACTATATGCATCGAAAGGCGCGTATGGATGTTGTCGACGTGTGGGAACTGACGGAACCCGATTTCGTTGCATGTGTGCGATGAAATCAGTGCGTATCCGTCGAGATACCCCCGTACCGACCCTTTGCAAACTAAGTCACAACTTTGTGCACACTCATCATATCGCGATGAAACTTGCGCCATTGGACTCGAAATATTTTTCTGGTCCTGTGAGGCAAGTTTGGTCTGATTCTGAGACTGTTGATCGGGACGCTATTTTGGCGGCCCCCAATCCCACTCAATGGGCGATTTTGTGCACAGCCCACCGAAATTTAAAATTGGACATACCATTGGGTTTTTCTCATCAAAACAAATCTGTAGACATGTAGTTTGACGACTTTAGAGACCGTAGATATTGGCACGCTTTTCGATGCAAAGCGGGTCCAATGGCGGACATCGTTTTGATCCGAAATTACGATTTTGCCCCTGTTCCAGAATTTATCTTTTGGACAGGCGTTTCCTAGGCATATCTTATATTCCAAACTCGTTCGTGATGTTTGTTTCAGCATCCAGAGCTTCTTGTGGATTTTGACTTTCGTGTTGACGATTCTGATTGTTGGATTTTGCTGTTTCTCGCACCACCCTCAGGCAAGATACCTTGCCATTATACTGTTTATATTCAGTTACATTTTATTACATATCACTGTTTATTTATTTCCAGTTCTTATAGTTCTTGATTACTGTATGCTCAGTGATATTAGATATACTTTGTTATTATCCTTTGATTGCATGTGGACTTAGAGTTAAGAGACCACCGTCTGTAGTGTATTGCATACCCCTTGACACATTTGTACCACGAGGATGTGTGAGATGAGTAGCATGTAGAGGTACATGCATGTGGGCTGATACCCCATGTGCATGCGTTAGGGCTAACTGCTAATAGAGGCATGTTAGGAGACTTAGCAGTTAGTAGAGGTATATAAGACATGGAGGTGACTCTGTTAGACATTGGGTGGGAAGAACAGTTTCTTAACGTATGGGCCAAGTATACACTTCCCTATTGCCGGTTATCTTCGTGAGAGATACGGTCCTGGATCCTGATACTGATTTACTGCTGGCCTCTGAAATTTGATGAATGTTATGCTTTGAGGTCCCTGGTATCCTGATGGGCCATACCTGAGATTACTGTTACTGAGCCAGAGTGCCCATACATTGGAGGTTTGTTCTTAACTGCATAAACACTATAGTACGGTTAGATTACCTTATTGTCGTCTTGTCACTTTATTTCGGTTTGTGACATATTATATATTCAGTTTATTATGGCATGTTCTTTATGTATCTTGTTACGTCCCTCTGAGGACCTGGTTATCTTTCCAGGTGTGTGCTTCTGTGAATTTGCAGGTGTTCTAGCCAAGGCCGTGATCTTCTCCTTTCTTTCGAAGACGATTGCGCTTGGTTCGTCTCGTTATTCTATCGATAACTTCTTGTACATTTTATTTGAGGTAGTTGGTAGTGGACTTTGTCTCCGCCCAACGATTGTATACATGACAAATTCAAAGTTGCTTTTATATCATTTATTTATCTAGTGGATGAGATTTTAGTTATTATGGTTCTACTGCATTTTACAGCTTATGTATTCATACGAGGTTTCCATATATGGAAGTATACTTCGTATGTATGCAGCTGGCATGGATACGTACCTAGTCCTAAGTGTTTTGGGACTGGGGCATTACATGTTTTTGTGGTGGCCCATGCAGGTCAAGTTTGTCATTTCGGTTACGTAATTGTACCGATGTGAGCCTGCAACATAGGATTAGAATCTAGGAATCTCATCCATACAGCTTGACCTCTTTCCTTGGCTTCAAATTTTGAACTCTCGTTCGACTTCCTTGAACTGCATCTTGCTTGATTCTTTTCTACCGTCGATTCATATTTTCGTGCTTAGTATCAACTAGGAAGATGACTACACTAGTATATGCTCATAGGTCAAACACATGGCTAGAATGGTTATATTGGCAATTGGAATACATTCAAGACTAATTGAGTTAAAAAGGGGCTTTTTTGTGTGAATTAATGATAAGTAATTTGTAAAGTAGGATACTACCAAGGAAGGTTTTTATCTTGAGATTTCTAAATAGTAAACACCAGAGGATTTATAGAATTTCATACTTGGTTTAAGAAATTGATTGGCTTTTTGAGATTTGATATTTATGATTCATTGGGTTATAGTTATACATCCTTGCACAAGTATAAATTGATTTGCTTTTCGAGTTGTGATATTTATAAGTTTTGGGTGATAGATATACATCTTTGAACAAATATAAAATTTATTTAATTTTCGAGTTTTGATGTTTATGATTATTGTATTATAGTTATACACCTTTGAACAGTTATAAATTTGGTTTGAAAATGATCTTAGCTTTTAAAAATGGCCATAGGAATTATTTAAATTTGAGTTGTACAACTTGCGATTTTCGTGTTTATTAAATTTTGAATTTTAAGTGGAAGTAATGACGGTGAATTTTGGTTTAAAATATTTAAAAGTTTTGAAAACAATTTTTGAGAATTTTTTATTTTAAATGGTGTCCTATGATTGAGGATTACAAATCTATATAGATTTTGGTATATATATATATATATATATATATATATATATATATATATATATATATATATATATATATTTATATATATATATATATATATATATATATATATATATATATAAAATATATATATATATATATATATATATATATATATATATATATATATATATATATATATATATTACTGATAAGATTATTTAAAAATTTAGTTTAATGTGAGATTGCTAATATTAAAATTTTTGGATGAATTTCGAAGGATGTGATGGAAAGTTATTTTGATTGATTAAAGGAAGTTACCATTTAAAAGTTGTGATTTTGTTGGAATAACTTAGCATGAATATAAGTTAAAATTGATGAGAGCATTGGGCTAAATTTTTGAAATTTGCTTTTAAATATGCTAAGAGTTTTATTGTGAGTTATTTGAAAATTTTAGAGTGTGAAATTTTTGATTGATTGTGAAATTTTTATGGATTCGTAAATTTTGAACTCTTGAGTTAAATAGTTGAATTTAAACGTTAATTTTGGAAAAGGTTAGTAGTAACGTGATAAAATTTTGCTTTGAGATTTATGAGAGCGATGTAAAAATTTTTATGATAAATTTGAATGGCTTGGAGTGAATACAAATTTTGGTGGTTTATTATTGAAAGTTTATTTTTGAAACTTTTTGGAGGAAACTCGAGTTGAAATATTAATGGTAGGCCCCAAGATAACCCTACTAAGTATTCTACACTAATTGCCATGGCACTCATTATCATGATAGTAGTATATACACAAGTGTTGTTAGTCATCTACCCAGCTATGTGACTGTATTTCCACCTTGACTTAGTCGACCTTCCTTCAATTCTAGATCATTTAATTGCGACCTTCTAACCCATTTGTAATTTGAATAATGATTTAATGGTTCCTTAACTGTATTCATCTAGGAGACTATCTTCTCTCCGGAATTGTGTTCCTAAATTATTTGTAATGGATTCTTTAATTAATTTTATTTCATGCTTTAACTTGATCTTCTTTATTTTGTGCATTAATTATCACCTCATGAACTTCCACTTCCTATTTTTGATCTTCTGGCGTCCCCTACCGTGACTTAGATATTTGAAGTACAACACTAGACTTTTCCTCTAACAAATTTTACATGTAAGACCTAGACAAGCCCACCTTCATGTAGATATATCATGTCCCACCAAAATCCATCTCCTTGTACTCTGTTTCTTGATATGACCTTATGGTCAAAATGGCCAAACTATAATCTTTGCCATGATGCCGATATATTTTCATCCACGGATAGGGATTCAACCTCGACTCAATTCTTTCGACCCGATATGTGATTGTGTTCTACTAAATTACTTAAATGCTTAAATTTGTACTCTATCTTGATTGCTTGACCCATTGTTCCATGATACTATTAGTTTAACTCTTGTAAGTTGGGTAGAATATCTCACCACCTAACAAACCTTTTTTCTTGTGAACCACATTGGTAAGTTCACTTAGACTATAAATTCAGAGGACCCTACCTTATCCAGTCTACCAAGCCATAAATGAAGAAACACTAGGACAACTGTATAGGCCCAAACTTCGGACAAGCCTTGATTTTAAAAGATTTGGGACTATTTAAAATTTCCTTCATCAGTACCTCCCTTGTCATATTTTGACTATCTCACGCTGCTAACTTAGCTTCAGTTTTGCAAGCTTATTTCGTTATCAAGCTTGATCATGACATATTTTATTGGGTGCACCCACTAACATATTGTCTAATCAGAGCCGGTGCATGATGGTCTGATCAACCTATTCCACTTTGGTTCGCTTATCATAACTTATTCTATGCAGATGGAGACATAGTAAAACTTGCCTTAGAGTCTCATCAGCGACCGCCTTGACAATTCTCTTTTGAATTATTTTTGCCGCCTATGAACCCCGTAATTCGTACTAAATATATAACACTGTCTTTGAAACCTTTGTTGTTCTTGTCTTTTACTTATTTTGGAAAGACAAGGCACTGTACTTGCTAAGATAGACTCAAGGTATCATCCTTGGTTGCCCAATCGGTTAATTATACACAAATATAGATAGCCACCGACCGACTCATGTGGCTATATCCTCGCCTTTAACTACTCCTCATTTCTCAAATCTAGAATTATTATCATGTCCTTCCAATTATTCTTGAGCACTCGAGAATGATTCTAATCATTCACTTAAATCAAACTCTCAATCGAGACATTAGTCTCCAATTTCTCTAGGAACCACATCTCCCAAATGTCTAAATTATTCTCTTTGATCTACTCAATTCCTTTTTACTCTCCAAATTGGATTATCAAAATTTTATTACCTTCACTAGCAATTCTTATTTGAATTCCATAACCATGATATATATTTCTATATATCGAATCCACAATTTTCTATTGTATGGTGGTGTTGAACGCCGTTTTATCGCCTCCTCCAAAATTTAATGGTATTTTGGTATTGACGAACTCTTCCTATCCCTCAACTCTATCTATCCTATTAATCCTAAATTTCGAGGACAAAATTCTTGTAAGTTGGGTAGGATGTAAAACCCCTATTTTATTTATAATTTTTTTAATTTTATTAGAATTAAAAATGAATTTATACAATTTATGGTTTTATTTATTTTTTTGATGACCCGGGTTGGCCAATTCAGCCCGAACAGGGCCCGAACAAATTTAAGCCCATGTGAGCATGTGGGGTGACTAAGGTGGCCATATAGGAATATTTTGTGTATGTACAAATATTTTTAAATAATTTTGAGAGTTGTTGAATATTTATTGACTTTTGGTACAAAACTTATGTTTTATTAATAAAATATATTTTAAAAGATGGTACAAATTTTCTGGACCCATACAAGGGTGAACGGTAAAGTTCACCCATTGGGATGATTATTATCATTTTATTTAAGTTATTTTGTGGAGATTTAATAAACATGTTTTCCTATTTAAATATTATTATTATTTGAGTTGATTTATTAAGGATTGAATTTATATATATATATATGTAGATATGCTCAAATATATTAAATAATTGGATAGTTGAATTTTAAAATGGTATTTAAATTTTAAAATAAATTTTTTGTGTAATTATGGATATATACATATATATGTATAGATATATATATTTTGAAGGTTTAAAAGATAAGAAAGAAAGAGAATATATATATATATATATATATATATATTGAGTGGTCGGCCCCACCACCTGGCCGACCACTCTACCACAAAGAAGTATAAGCAACAGCAAGTTACTTGGAAAGAGGGAGGGGGCCCCCGACCCCATTAGCAAGCAACCAGCAGCAATTGTGCCCCCCCCTTTTACAAAGAAATTAGCAATAGCAGCAAGCAACCTAGGCCGACCCCTCCCCTGACATATATATATATATATTATATATATATATATATATATATATATATATATATATATATATATATATATATATATATATAAGTGTTGGAAAAATATTAAAATTTTCTTCCACCACCTTCATCTCCTCCTTCCTCCTCCCCACTCCACGGCGAAGCTCGGACGCACCATGGCGAAGCCATGCTCGCGAAGAAGACAAAGGAACCATCGACAACGGCAGCAGTAACAGAACAGCGAGGGTACTCACCTTCTCTCCTAGTTTCCTCCCATCTAGTTCAATCATTTTTCTATCTACGAATTTCTACGCGTAGCCCCCATGACCCTCTTCAAGATCCCCCAGGTGGATTTTGACATGGCCATCCAACTTGTTCGAAAAATCGAGACGAAGTTGGAGAAAAACCCACTTTTCTGAATATTAAAAACTATTTTGAAACACCAACTTGTCGGCCACTTTTCTCGCTGTCCATTAAACTTTCTTAAAAACTAATTGAAGACAGTCAAAGACAACCTAACCGAGATTGTAGCGCACCTTTTGGATTCACTTTTCATCTAGTATGTTGAAAGTTACACGTTGTTAAAGTTTCACGAAAAATTGCAAATTCTGTTTTCAAAAGAATGGAAAAGCACCCGATACGACGTGCGCCCCGACAAACCGGGCGATGTGGTCGCACACTATACGCATCAAAAGGCGCGTATGGATGTTGTCGACGTATGGGAACTGACGGAACCCGATTTCGTTGCATGTGTGCGACGAAATCAGTGCGTATCCGTCGAGATACTCCCGTATCGACCCTTTGCAAACTAAGTCACAACTTTGTGCACACTCATCATATCGCGATAAAACTTGCGCCATTGGACTCGAAATATTTTTTTGGTCCTGTGAGCCAAGTTTGGTCCGATTCTGACACCGTTGATCGGGACGCTATTTTCGCGGGCCCCCAATCCCAATCAACGGGCGATTTTGTGCACAGCCCACCGAAATTCAAAATTGGACATACCATTAGGTTCGTCTCATCAAAACAAATCTATAGACATATAGTTTGACGACTTTAGAGACCGTAGATATTGGCACGCATTTTGGTGCAAAGCGGGTCCAACGGCGGACATCGTTTTGATCCGAAATTACGATTTCGCCCCTGTTCCAGAATTTAACTTTTGGACAGGCGTTTCCTAGGCATATTTTATATTCCAAACTCGTTCGTGATGTTTATTTCATCATCCGGAGCTTCTTGTGGATTTTGACTTTCGTGTTGACGATTCTGATTGTTGGATTTTACTGCTTCTCGTACCACCCTCAGGCAAGATACCTTGCTATTATACTGTTTATATTCAGTTGTATTTTATTACATATCACTGTTCATTTATTTCCAGTTCTTATAGTTCTTGATTACTGTCTGCTCAGTGATATTAGATATACTTTGTTATTATCCTTTGATTGCATGTGGACTTAGAGTTAAGAGACCACCGTCTGTAGTATATTGCATACCCCTTGACACATTTGTACCACGAGGATGTGTGAGATGAGTAGCATGTAGAGGTACTTGCGTGTGGGCTGATCCCCCCATGTGCATGTGTTAGGGCTAACTGCTAATAGAGACATGTTAGGAGACTTAGCAGTTAGTAGAGGTATATGAGACAAGGAGGTGACTCTGTTAGGCATTGTGTGGGAAGAACAGTTCCTTAACGTATGGGCCAAGTATGCACTTCCCTATTGCCGGTTATCTCCATAGGAGTTACGGTCCTGGATCCTGATACTGATTTACTGCTGGCTTCTGACATTTGATGAATGTTATGCTTTGAGGTCCCTGGTATCCTGATGGGCCATACCTGAGATTACTGTTACTGAGCCAGAGTGCCCATGCGTTGGAGGTTTGTTCTTAACTGCATAAACACTGTAGTACGGTTAGATTACCTTATTGTCGTCTTGTCACTTATTTCGATTTGTGACATATTATATATTCAGTTTATTATGGCATATTTTTTATGTATCTTGTTACGTCCCTCTGAGGACCTGGTTATTTCTCCAGGTGTGTGCTTCTGTGAATTTGCAGGTATTCTAGCCAAGGCCGTGATCTTCTCCTTTCTTTCGAAGACGATTGCGCTTGGTTCGTCTCGTTATTCTATCGATAACTTCTTGTACATTTTATTTGAGGTAGTTGGTAGTGGACTTTGTCTCCGCCCAACGATTGTATACATGACAAATTTAAAGTTACTTTTATATCATTTATTTATCTAGTGGATGAGATTTTAGTTATTATGGTTCTACTGTATTTTACAGCTTATGTATTCATACGAGATTTCCATATATGGGAGTATACTTCGTATGTATGCAGCTGGCATGGATACGTACCTAGTCCTAAGTATTTTAGGACTGGGGCGTTACAGGTGTTCATCTCTGAAGGCAGTGTGAGTCCTTCGAAGCGGCAGCCAAAGAAGACTCGCCAAGTCTGGGTGCGCAAGGCCGATGCGCCTGGCACCATCACTAATGGGGATGCGCCACTGCAGTTGGCCCTTCTTGCTGACGTTTTCAGCAATAAGGATGCGCCCACTGGTGCCGCACATTTGTCTGGAAAACGCAGTATTGACTGCATTCTCCAACCGTCTTCTTTCCAGCCGAAGAAGATGCGCCAACAGAGCAGAGGTGCAACCAATCTCGAGCACATGAGCTCTGGTGCACAGAAGAGAACGTCTGTCTTCAACAGACTCACTCGCTGTCATGGCGAGACACAATTGGATTCTGAGTACTATGCACCTTCACGGGCTAGTACAAAAAAATCCAAGGCAGCACAGGCTATGCGCCACGAATGTAGCAAACCAGAAGCATACGTTCAAAATCATGCGTACTGCTGATGATAAGCTGTACATAGTTGAATCGGGCACATCTTTGCCAAAAACGGGTCGACTCTCAAAGTCTCTGTCCCGCTTGGGCACATCTACTACGTTTTGAATTAAGTCTGGCTGGACAACTGCGATGTTGAGTCCATGCGCCCACTTGGGTGACGCACAAGAAGTGGAATCAAGTTGTCATAGATGCTGTTCCTCTACCAATGATCTGGGCGTATCTCATGCGCGTGAACCTGATCAGGGGGTACAGTATTCATATGACCACCCCGGTGCTTGGACTTGCCATGCGCCTGATGAGGGTATTAAAGTGAAACTCTCCTATTATAATTTGCGTAATATGATCAGTCACAAACGCAGATCAGAAGAGCTGACCAATAAGCACAGTGTGCCCCTCGCTGGGCATACATGTGCTATGGTCACCATCAACTGTTGTTGTTGTAAAATTGCGGTTCCACTATAGAGGCAGTCCGTGTTTCAGACTACAATCTACGGCACCTATCCGACGTTGCCTCGAAAAGAAAGTAACAATTGAAGACGAAGCGGAGCCCAAGATCGCTTCTTGTCATGTTGTCTCCAATTCCCACTCATCCGTGAGAAAGACGACCACCAACTCCTCAGCCTCTGCATCCAAGACTCAGCTGAGGAAGAGCAAAATAGTAGACCCGTCCCCAGGGGTATACGAACGCATCCGAGCAAGGAGCAAGGCCCTGGCGGAAGCAACGGTCGGGGGTAGTCAAGTCTCTGACAACCCTTCCTTCGAAGACGAAGAAGCGCTTCGTCAAATCGACCTTGACGTAGCTGGGGGTAGCCAACACGAGACCTCAAAAGAAGAAGTCCCGCTACAGAAAAGCGAGGTAGAAAGCGAAGCCTCGACCGATCCATCCACTTCTACCCATGTCATGACAGCTTACATGGTAGGGGTGGTGTTGAAGGAGAATCAGACGCTCCAGCACTAGACATCATGCAGCGCATAGACACTCTTGAGGGGAGTCTCAAGACCCTCTTTTCCTCCATGCAGATCCTGACCCAGGCGGTGTTCGACATTCGAACCACTCTGGCAAAGGCACCTGTCTCCACCAGCCCAGATTTAGAGGCCAACAGAGAATCAAGTATACCCCCTCAACGGGTATCTTCAGGGGCGGAGCACCAGACTACACCGCGAGCGTCAGCTCCCTCCAATATCCAACTTCAGGTCGTACCGTCTTCACCTGCTCCCAGCTCGACAGAAGACTTGGTCGAGATGGTTATAGACCGGCACGAGCATTTTGAGGCCCGAAGTAGACATGAGGATCGCCAGAAGATGGGACTCCCGCAGCCTTACCCCCTCGAATAGAACAAAGTGGTTTATCCACCCAAGTATAAACCATAAACACTGATACTATACGACGGGAAGGATTCTTCTTGCCAGTACCTGACCTACTTTCAGTCTCAGATGGGGCATCTCCTAAAAGAAGACGCCTTGCTCACGAGCCTGTTTGTCAGGGCTCTGAAAGGAGTCGCCTACGACTGGTACTGCAGTCTCCCTGACAACTCCATATCGTCCTTCGATGACTTGACACGCCTCTTCCTTGATCGGTTCTACGACGGAGGGAGGGACATAACCGTGTCATCTCTCATAGAAGCGCGACAGACTGAGAGTGAGACCGTTTGAGTCTTCATCGAACGTTTCCGACAAGCATGTCTAAGGTTGCCTCCGAGCATGCCGGAACACGCACTCATCGAAACATGCAGCATGAATATGCTCCCTGCAATCCAGCTCTGGCCCAACTCCACTCCTCCGTCTGATTGGAGCGCATTAATCATTGAAGCCGAAGCTGTTGAAAAGAAGGCGCATAATGTTCGCATTTTGGGGGTTAACTTCCCCACATTCGACGACAAAGGAAAACTGCCTGCAACTAGTAGTAGCAGCCGCGAAGCGAAGGAAAAACATGCATTGACTGTCAATATGTCTAATAACATGCAAGGTCCTGCCCAGAGGCCTCCTACCGCACTACGACCGAAGATGGTCTACTCTTTCCACGATGAGGATACCTTACAGCTCTTCGAGATGCTGAAGCAGGGCGACAAAAGCAAGTTTCCTGATCTCAAGCGTCCTGACGAAGTAGGCAGAGTCGTCCACCCGAGGTATTGCCACTACCATCGGTTCGTTGGACATCCAACTAAAGACTGCTACATCCTCAAAGACTATATATAGCGCATGATCAATGCGAATGTCATCTCAGTCGATTACGAGGAGAAGACAGTCTCGGCCAATATGGTGTCGCTCCAGTTCGGCACCTTACCGTCTACCACAGCACAAGATGGTGTCGTCCCCATCCCAAAGGCGACAATGGAAGTAGCCAATCTTCCACCAACCCCTGACAACGTGGGTGGGCTCACAACATTCACAACATCCAAGGGAGAGATCATGTGGGTTCACCCGGATCTCGTTCCAGAGCTGACTCAACCGGGGGTAACCTCTACCTCCAAAAGCAAAGGCAAGAAGACTAAGTCTTGCCGAATGGTGACTTCCTCCCTTGAAGAAGCATTGCCCGTGCAAACGCATTCACAGCAGAACGCTCAGTCAAAGGAGGCTCCGTCCGAAGTGACGCCTCATAGCATCACCACAGCTGTCCAAGGAGAAGGTTCATCCCAACCTCCTGCAGCTGATAAATAAAAGCAGAAGGATGTCCGCTTCGACAGGCCTCTTCGTAAAGACAATACTCCAGGGTTAGCCAAGCCCCACAACTTCGACATACTGGCACAACTGGCTAGTACTCCATCACGGCTTTCCCTATTCGAGCTCCTCCGCCTATCCAAAGATACTCGGGAGGCTCTCTACGAAGCCCTGAAGGACGTTGAGTCTTTCATCAGTCAGGTCAAGCAGTCTGACAATGATACTACATTATGTCTGCACTGCCATAATGTGGGGAAGGTCATCCGCAACATCATATTCACTCAACAGGATATGTTGTTCAAGAACAACAGGCACAACAAACCCCTGTACTACACAGGATATGTCGGTGCCATCAAAGTAGATCAAATACAGATCGACCCTGGGTCTTCTCTCAGCATCATCCCCCGAACTCTACTTTAGACGTTGGGGATCCCGATGCATCGCTTGATAGCGTCTTACCCTACCATCAGTGGCTTCAACGCCAGTAAGAGCGAGCCGCTGAGGAAGATCCGTTTGAAATATCACATCGACGATCTCCAGATCGAGGTGACTTGCTACGTTGTGGATGCAGACGTCAACTACAATATCCTGTTGGGACGACCATGGATACATGAATATATGATGGTGCCATCCACCCTCCCTCAATGTATGAAATCCATATCCACCAGCGACATCATCCGAACAGAGTTTGCTGATGTCGATCCCTTCAAAGGGATTGAAGCCTTCTTCACCGACGCTGATCTGTACAAATCAATTTATCTCGAAGATGAAGATAATGATGCTGATGATGTGACAGAAGCTGAGATCGAAGCTGACCTAGGGGTGGACATGGCAATCAACGCGCCCCTAAAAGTGCGACTCAGAGGAAGGCCACCTCAAACACCGGCTCCTATGGTAGTCAAACTTTGCGAAAAGGCGTCAGCTTCTTCGGTAATGAAGCTCCATTGAAGATACACCTCCAAGGCAAGCCCCCTCAAATGGTGGCTCCTCTCGTAGCCAAGCTACGGGGAAATGCTCCAGCTCCCGGCACACCAACCGAGGCTCCCCTCAAGGTGCGGCTCAAAGACAGACCTTCTCAGTTGTCGGCACCCGTCAGGCCACAAGAGAAGACCTCGACGTCCTTCTCAGCACAGTCACAGGAGCCAGTACGGGGCAAGCTCCCGAAAAACTCTCCTGAACCTCCCAAGGCAGCTCCAGTTCTCACTGATGAAGAACTTAGAGAGTACATATCGGCTAATATCGATGCCCCATCCCTCGATGATGTAATCACTCGGGACCAGATCCCGTATTTTATCAATAATAGAGTATCTTTCAATTATTATAGTCTTCCACATTGAAATATCATGTACACTCTAGATAATGCTCTACAGTCGTTGCAAACACAAATAACGACTGTGAGTTATATAAATCGAGTCATCCTGTACTAAGGAGTCTGTTACATAGTCCCACCTCGGAACAAGGACGAGAAGCCTATTATCTTTGGCAAAGTCAAGCGTCACCAAGACCTCCCGCCGACGGAGTCAGAACCCGACACCGGCAGAATGCAAATCTACCGGTACAACGATCGAGCTAAGTATCTTATCCAAAAGATGGGTTACAACTTGAAGAGCGGCCAAGGTCTAAAATATGACAAAGGTCGACGCCTCCCCCCTACGACTTCCAGTGCCAAAAGGAAAGCCGCAAGACTACTATCACCGTACCCGACGGGGGGGGGGGGGGGTAGGCTGTATCATGCCTCCAACAACTCCAGAAGAATCATAAGCAGAGGATGTCATACATTCTCACTCATCTGAAACTTTAACTTGGGACTCCAACACCAGTATCGGCTCAGTCTTCAGGAGGGTGCTGTCAGCCAATATGACAACCATACATCCCATCAACGATAAATCCTCAAAAAAAGTATTATTCTTGACCTCTATCGAGAACGTACTACCTCTCTCCAGAGAGAGGACTGGTGAACTTGACCAAAACAAGTTCACACCCCTTCTTTGACAAATCATATGCTTCTGGAATCCAGCCGTTTCATTGCAATCTATCTCCAGTAGAAGAACAACTATGTCTACAATACCTCTGAGTTGCTTCTCTATACCCCATCAAGAAGGATCCTACAACCTGTAAGATTATGCTTAAGGCAATGTTTACCACGTCCACATCACCTCTGAATAAATATTCCGTACGACAATTCCTGTGTTGTTGTACCACAGAACATCCATGTCCATATTACCTCTGAGTTTTTCTATAAACACCCATAGAGTTCACTCCTACCATATCTATATTACCTCTGAGTAGGAAAACTCTACCATTTTGAGCCCATATTTACCATGTCTTCCTTACCTCTGAGTAAATATGTCGGTCCTCTCTCTCCACTTATTATCTGTACCTAAAATCAAGGTACGCTAAGGATAATAAGTCCACATAAAACTCCCAGGAAAAGTATCCTATGTTTACTAAGTCCATATTACCTTTGAGTAAATATGATGGGTCATCATACAACTTATTATCTGCACCCCCAAAGTGCGCAACAGATAATAGGTCCACAAAAATCACAAAAGTTTGAACAAAGCAAAGGGTTCTTTATTTCTTCAACAAAAGAAAATAACAGAGCTATATTTTTTTTTCAAAACCTACATCAAAAGAGAGACAGAAGTGTCTCCAAAACAAAAAAAAGAACTAAGGATCGGCAATCAGTTCGTCAACCCGACGTTGTAAGCCTTGAGCTTTAGTCTCCACAGTCGTTAGAACGCAACGCTCAGCTTCCTGGCGCATTGTGTGCCTGGCCTCAGGAGGTTGACATTCAGGGAGGTTGCTCCACAAATCTGTGCATCAACTTCCGTGAGGTTGACTTTCAGGGACTCTCATAGTTTGGCCTTCTCCTCCATCAACGAGGATAAACTCTCCTTCTTGTCTACAGCATCGACCATCTCTTGCGCCCAGGTAGCCACAGTATCCAAGTGAGCCGACTCAACGGCAGCCTCCAGCTTGTTCTGCTCTTCTTCAATTAAAGCAGAAAAGTCGTTTTACCAAATGTTCCGGAGTTCTGTCAAGTGAAGATCGAGCACAGTCACAGAGGCTTCCAAGATCTCGGCCATATGATCATGGCCTTGGTAACTACGGATCTATTGGATAAATGGGAGCGCCATGCACCTAGTAGTCGTAAAGCTTTCACCTTCGTCCAACACAGCCGACACCCCTATCGCAACATCTTGTAGACGGCCTCGACCATGAATCTTACGTATTCATCTGCATCAGCAAGCACATGAGGCGTCATCACAGGAGTTTTGGAGCCATTACAAGAGCCAAGGAAGCAACTCCTATAGAAGCTCCCACACCTGAGATTGAGGGCGCAGTCGTCGCTTGGCTCGCAGGAGCCTCATATCTTATATCTTCAGGAGAAGAAACTGGAGTCTCGATAATCATGACCCTGAACTTCCCTGAGGACCCGATACCTCCCCCCCAGTCAGGAGGGAGATAGGGTGCATCTTCCACCAGAGGGCGCTTGCCCTTATTTAAATGGGCATCAGGCAGCCTCACAATAGCTGAGCCTACCACAGCAGTCTCAGCAACAACATTGGCAGCAGGAGCGCATCCTTCTACCGTCAACGAAGGGTTTTCGGCATCGGGCGAGAGAGCAGATCCTCTTGCCACTTTCTCACTTAAAACTGGAGTAGGACTCGGCAGTCGAGTTACTCTCCCTTCATCAATATCAACTCTAGGGACATGAGTTGGACTCGGTAGGCGAGTCATGTCACCCGCCGGGGCAAGAACAGAGCTAGACAATGGAGCAGCCTTTGAAATTGGTCTCTCTAAAGCCTTCCCAAGAGAGGGTTCAGCGCCCGACTTCTCGGCACATTCCTTCCTGCTTATTGCGGGTTCATCCCCAGCAACATCTTCTTCAGGAGCGCCGTCTGGGGAAGACGAGTCCCATTTCTTCCTCTTCATTAGGAGGGGTTTGTCTGACAACTTCTTTTGAGCCCCCCACGTCAACCTTGGAGGACTCCACAATAGATTGCTTCACTTCCTGTGAAGACTTTGCTCTACCTCTCTGATATGAAAAGTCAACATCCTCAGGTGCCACTCCACCTGCAGTATCATCTCCACCATAGCCCAAAGTACTGGGGACTACCACGGTGACAACATCATCCAAAGTCTCCTCTACAGGAGATGGCACGATCGGAGGGATACGCTCATCAGACGAGCTTGCCACTTCCTTTGGTTGACTTGGGCCTGGTTTTGACGACCGGGGTTTCCTCTTCTCCTGCAAAAGAAGCGACATATAAGCGAAAAAGGAAAGAACCGAACCAGACCGATGACAATGCACATACCGCTGCGGGAGCTGGTTCTGCAGGAGCTGTCGAAGGCCGCACCTGCGTAGCTAAAGCCTTCTTGGGCCTCTTCGGGTCAGATGAATATGCCTCCATCGCGACACGTCTCTCGATGGTTTGGCAGAGGGGTCCTCCTGGGAACTTCCTGCCGGTGCCACAGGGGTAGTTCTGTATGCTGTCACTTCAGGAGGATGATAAGCTCGAGCCGTTGCCAGCATGCCTTCCGAAACTTCGAGCTGCATGCCGACAATAAAAATAGTCTTCCGGTCAAATCCAACGGGAACGGTATTCATTGCGCAGTAAAATTTTGTGGCATAATACAATATATGTGGCTGGGGATTACGGACCAGCAGCGTGAATCGCACCCCAGTGCACCCGGCATTGTGATACTGCCACCCCCGAGCACCATCCAGTAAACTCCCAAAGAATCCCAGAGAGCTACTGGGGTTTTTTAATATTAGTTGGGTATAGTCGAATTGGCGTACGAAGCAACTGGGCAAATATAGCTCCAAGAAGCAGCAGTTCTGATTCCGATACACAAGATGTGAAGGTCGGATGCTCTGCAGCCAGTGGAACCCCCATAGAGCTAAAGAAATTGCATCTTCGTCGACATCTTCCAGCTCCTCATCCATCTCACAACCAGCAAAGGTTGGAGCGACCTTGGTAATCTCCCATCCTTGGAGATGTCATGCCCTGCTCCCGTAGGAGCGATCGTCCTCGCTAAGGCGTGATGCCGTACGAGCTTAGATTGCGCTCGTGTAAGGCGGGTTCCATAATGGTCGATTACAGCGGCTGCGACGGGGTCGTCGCACAGAAGTCCCAAGCAGAGACATTGAACAATAGCAGCAAAAGTTTGAAGCAGAACACAAGTCATTGCAAAATACTCTTTATTGATATTGGAACAAAGATTATAATGGGGCACAAGGCCAAGATTATAATCACTCAAGCTCACTCTTCTCACATTTTACAAGTTCACTTAGCTCTCCCTCATCTCTCAATACAAGGCTTGAACCAGCGGATGCTTCGGAAGGCGATGCCCATATATTATGTCCCATATAAGTCCAGACTCCACACGGCCGTACGCCTCAAATCGCCAAGGAACTCCGTGCCTTAACGCATCCAAGCGAGCTCCGCGCCACGAGCTTCTACCTGTGCATGCACATGAAAACTGTATGGGTGTCAGTACTTAACTATACTGGTGGAATGAGCTACTCGCCCACCCATACAAAACCAACATGTTCATTTACTTTGTGTAACATAGTCCCTTTATGATTGTCTTTCTACTCTTACCTTAAGATCAATTTTAGGACAGACGCCTTGGCCTATTTTGTGTCTCAAGATCATCTTGTGCTTGAAACAACGCTAACCTATCAAGTCATGCTAGCCTTTCGGCCCGTAATCAAAGACACAACTACTCGGTGAACTCCATTTCCGTGTGATCGTGCTACCTCCTTGAGGCAGTGCCTCGCCACTTACTGACTTACCCATACTTGTGTTATGACAGCACGGTCGTGCCTCATATTTTGAGGTCGTGCCCTACAACTCAAGATAACATAACCAAACTTGCCCTACGGTCCTTCTCGACTTGACTCAAAACAACTCAAATCTTACTTATGTAACTCTATGTCGAGGACCTAATGCTCGACGTCACATCTCGTACCGAAGCACGGGTCCTTGCTATAGCCAAGTCCTAGGCTCTTAAACCATGGTGCAAGCCGTGCACACATACCTTATCAATACCACTCGTGCCGTGTTTACACAAAACTTACTATCACCTTCCCTGTTAGTTGATAATAATTTGTATTAGGTGTATTACTCACAGGTCTCTGGCATAAATAAGCCATTCTGGACATAGCCTGGTAAACGGGATCCTTGCACCGTAAGTAGCAATCTCCGATGCAAGTCCCCAAACTACCGGTTACTGCATACTCAGCTCGACTATTACCCCGTTTCCTCCATGGCCGGCATCGGTCCCCTGGCCTAAGGCTTTCCGATCCGAATAAACGGTAAAAATACCCCTTGTCGACAAGTCGTCCAACGATCGTGTTATGTTAATAAGGTATATATATATATATATATATATATATATATATATATATATATATATATATATTAGGGTATCATTGGCATTCGTTATTAAATCGATTCATTTACTTCTTTCATTTTTCATACTACTCTTGTAGAGCCCAAAGCAGGGTTGCCTCGGCGACTGACCTACAGTCCTGACATATTCCTCTCAGCGACTAACCATCGCTCTGACTTAACATTGTTTGAACTCAAAAAATAGCTATTGCATAGTATTTCCACTTAACTTGAACATAATATTGTAGGGCCTAAAAATCAAGTTGCGCCATGAATCTACTAACCAGTGATCAAGTTGTGCCCCAAAAATTAGGTTGTGCCACTGATATGAAGCCCATAGAATGAACTGTGAACAGGTTGCGCCTGATATCAGACTGCACCCAGTCTTATTGTGCCAAAATCTACGTGGCGTCTGACATTTAATGGCCATCATTACCTGACAACACTGACAACTGACACCACAGTGAACGAGGAAAATCTTTTCGAATCCCGTGAATTATGCTGCTCGAGGGGAGTTGGTTGACAGCTGTCCTGTACACTTTGTAAATTGTGCCTAAGTACAATCCAGACAAAATCTTTAGTTGCGCCTAGGCACAATCTGAATGACTTCTGCTCAAAAGCTGCCACGTGTCTAGGCGCGGCTCAATCAGGAGCAGTTGACCTAAGCTCGCGCAACCTGATAAACTTGAGACAATTTTTATTTATAAAGCAGGATGACGTGGCACACATGTCACTAATCTTTCAAGACGTGTCTACTATCCTGTACATGACCACGCGTATCTCATTCACATGATGCCACGCGTCTAAATACAGTTAGTACATGACTTATAACCGAGTGAAAGTTGGAGCAACAGGAGGTCGGCGCAACCCAGTATGGCGTAATCTAGCTTCGCGCACATCAGAATAACTGCTAAAACAGTTATTTCCTGAACTCTATAAATAAAGTTTCCAATCATTGTGAAATGATCAGATACATACGCACAGAGATCAAGAACTCTTGTAAAATTGCTGCTGCATTCTCCAGAGGCTACAGTCTTCAAGTTCACATAGTCCAAGGGATAAAGTGATCGTCTTCTGATCAGATTCCTACAGTTTTACTTTCCCAGAATTTATTGTACTTTGTACTATTCTTTTACAAGTTTGGAATAAAATTTTTTGTTTTTGCAAACAAAATGACGACTCTGCTGGGGACGACTTTCTCCTCCGACGAGAAAGTGACAACTTAATGTGACACTGCATTGATCGGCAAGACGCAGAAGACTCTGGTTGTTTAAGTCAACCAGACAGCCTACGAGAATATGATCAACGCCAAGATCAAGAAGAGCACTGTGGCTATCGCCAAGAACAGGACTGTGTTGACTCCTAAATCTCCCGCAGTTGGTGTTGTCCAGGCGCAACTTGAGTGCTCAGTGGCCAAGGCACAATCCGCCTCAGTGGCTCCGACACAGTCTGCTTTTGCTGCCAGGCCACAATCTACTCTTCCTGCTGCCCGCGTGCAGTCTACTACCCATGTTGCTGCCAAGGCGCCACCAGTAGCCTATATTACTAGGGTGCAACCAGTAGCCCGTAGGACTATAGCGCAACCCAAGCAATCAGTAACTCAGGCGCAGTCTGCTGCTTTGGCACAATCCAAGGGAACTAGTCTTTTGGCTATTCCCTCTTCCAATTCTCAAGTTCTGAACTTGGAGAATCAATGTTCTAGTACCAATACTAGACAGAACAAAGGAAAGAGTCCTTTGATACTCCCTTAATTGGCGCAATCCGTGCCTAAAATGGTCTCAAAACAAAACAAAGAGGAACGCTTCTTAGCTAATCCTCTACAAAATAAAGGAAAGCACCCTTTGGTCTTTTCTCAAACTTTTCTGGTCTATGACTCAGAGGAAGACACATCAGATTCTATTCCTTTAAACAGAGGTCTTCGGATCTCTGATATCGGAAAGAATACTGATCAAAGAGGTATCTTACCTACCCCTAGGGGGTCTGGTCAAAACCTTCCCACCTTGCAAATTTTAAGATCTAAGCAAGGAAAATTGAGCGTATCACAAACAGAGACACCTAGAGCAGAATTTTCTGATTTACGCGCTTGTCTCAATAGGCGTCAACCAGTATCAACTTTGGTGAAACGTAAGAACCCTATGCCAAAGGCCAATCTATACCAGAAGCCAAAGTTTGAAAAGAAGGACCAACCACTTATGCTAATGAGTTGAGTACATCTTTGTACACTCAGGGAACAAAACATCTGAATAATAGGAGACATGTTCCTAACATCATTAAGGAATATATTCTTCCAACTTTTTCTCGTCCTGTAGTTGTAACTGATCTCCGGCAACATCTTACACGAAGACGGAAGATTACAAGGATGTCTTCCTCACCCCCAAATCATGCTTCAGATTGCCACTGCCTCTATAAAGTCGTCATCAACTGTTATTGCCAATCGGCTCGGCGATCTGTCTTCGATTATCTGAACTATGCTCCAACTCCTGAACATATAATAGAAGACGAAGAAGGGCTAGTATATGCTTCTATTAACATGACTTCTCAAGGCACTGGAGGTGGAAAACGTACAAGACGTAGTGCATCCCGTAATCCCAGTCAGCAATACTTAGATCAGATTCATGCATCTAGTGAAGGTGTCTTTCAATACACTAGATCGAAAAATCAATATTTGAACCAAGGTGTCTTTAATCAAGAAGATCTCTCCATCACTAATGTAGGAGAGGACTCTTTTTCAGAGTTTGATGCAGATAGTGAAAGTTCTGAATAGACTAACTCATCAATAGCAGCAAGAGAAGGGGCGACTTATACCATTACGGAAGATCAAGGTGCCTCTACTTCAACTAGTCAAGGGCAACGAATTATTGCACTAGAGGACAAATTAAAGACAATGGCAGAAATGGTTGCTACCATGCACACTATAATCGTTGCTCAACATACAGCGCCATCGATTGTAAATCCTGCTATAAATCCTGAGCTTATAGCATCTTCTGTACCTGTTAGTCTGAGGGTACCACCTCCTTAAGTTGCCTCTGTGCCAATTCAAGCTGATCCCAGTCAGTCTAGTGCTGGGGGTGGTAATTATCACGCTGTTCCTCCTCCTAATACTTCTAACCAACCCATCAATTCCCAAATATCAGGGGATGCTAATGAAGCTGTGAAACTATTATGCACTCAGATTGAGGCCTTCAAGAATAGGGATGGCCTACAAAGACTGGGCATAAAACAACCGTATCCTACAGAATGGAAGGAAGTTCCATTCCCTCCTAAATACAAGCTTTCCACTATTATGTTATTTGATGGCAGTACCTCTCCAAGTCAGTACATCAATCATTTTGAGGTGATGACTGATCAATTACAGCCAAATGATGCTCTCCTTACCAGAGTGTTCATCGGTTGTTTAGCCGGCGCAGCATATGACTGGTATCGCAGCTTGCCTGATGGCTACATAACTTCTTTTACTGGTTTCAAGCAAATGTTCATGGAACGGTTTTATGAGGGAGTCAACGATATGACAATGTCTGCCCTCATTAAGATTAAACAGAGGCACAATGAATCCACGGAAAGTTTTATCGAAAGATTCTGCCGAGAGGCACTCAAAATGTCTTTAGGAACTCCATCTGCTGTAACAATAGACACTTGTAAATCAAACTTGTTGTCTATTATCAGTATGTGGATAGGATCTACACAATTCCAGGATTTGCCTTCTTTCATTATAAATGCAAAGGCGGCAGAGGTTAGTGCCGAAAAGTTTAAATAGTTAGGAGTTCAGATGACTCATCCTAACCAAGACGAACATTCTACACCCGGGGGTAATAATCACCAGAATAATCGCAAGGATAAAAAAACACTGGCCATCAATCTCAAAGGCAAAGAGTCTTTGGCTGTCAACGTAGCTCAGACAGTGCCCACTCCATCAGCACCACCACAAAAGACAACTCATCCAAAGAAAGAGTATTCTTTCGATGAAGGTGATACTTTGAGCATCTTCGATTGCTTGATCAAAAGCAATAAACTTCAACTTCCAGAGACAAAACCGCCAGAAGAAGTGGGTAAAAGCGATCACCCTAAATATTGTGTTTATCACAGATTTATAGGGCATCCCACCAGAGCATGTTATGTGCTTAAGGGCAAAATCCAGGAGTTGGTCAATTCTGAAGCAATTACTCTTCAGCAGGACGAGAAAACAGTGAACGCTAATGTGGTTTCTCTACAATTCGGTAATTTTCTACCACAACTTGTATAAGATGGTGTTGTCCCCATTCCAAGGACTACTCTTAAGATCGTGAATCTCCCACCTCCTCAAAATGAAGGTCTTGTTCCACTATCGACTGACAGAGGAGAGATCATGTAGATTCATCCAGATTTGGTAGCAGAGTTTGAAACGCCTTCCTCTTCTAAGCAAAAGAAGCACACCAAATCTAAGAACCGTAACATGGTATCCTTTGAACCAGTAACAGAAGAAGAAATTCTAATGGGCACTAGATCTGGAAACCTTATCTTCGGGAATATCCCAAAAATTAAGAAAATCCTGCTCCATCTCCTAATGCTCTTCCTATATCATCTTCTCCTGCTGAGAATATACCATCTACATCCCTGCCTGTGGTTGAACCATCTCCTCCTAAACCAACATCAGCAGATAAGGGGAAGCAACCTGTTCGCTTTGACAAAGCACTGAAGAAGTCCTCATCAATTGGCCAATACTCCAGCAAGATTGTCAATCTTTGAACTCTTACGTCTCTCAAAAGAGACTCGAGAGACGTTAAGTGAAGCTTTGATGCAGGCTGACGCTTATCTTACTCTTCTCAAGAAGCCTGAAAAGGAGCCAGTCAGTTGTGAACATTGTCATAGTATATTTGAACTAATGCCCAATATTACTTTTACACAAGATGACATGTTATTAGAAGATAATCGTCACGATCGTCCTCTCTATTTTACGGGGTATGTAAATACTATGAAAGTCGATCGCATTATGATTGACCCCAGGTCTGCACTTAGCATCATGCCGAAGTCTTTACTGGATGTTTTGAAAATCCCAGTGCATAACCTCTCTACAACTATCACTACCATCTTGGGATTCAATCAAGGAAGAAGTGAACCTTTGGAGAAGATACGCCTAAAACTTTAAATTGGCAATCTTCGTACAAAGGTAACTTTCTATGTTATCGACAATCATGGCTCATACAACGCTTTGTTGGGAAGGCCATTCCTCCATGAACACAATATTGTACCTTCTACTCTCCACTAATGTTTCAAATATATGGATGGTAATGGAGAAGTCCAAAAAAAGGTTGCAGATCTGAATCCTTTTAAAGGGGTTGAAGCATACCGCAACAATTCTCGCATGTACCAGGAAGAATTCATGAAGGTGGTACTAGCAATGGACACGGATGAAGAACAGAAAAATGTGCCGAATGATACACTGGTGATCCCGGTCAAAGGACGTACCTCTTGTCCTCAGTCTTTCAAACCACTGACTATCTATCTTCCTTCCCATGAGAAGCAGCCCAAGGGTGATAGTCGGGAACAAAGGGAGCTCACCTCTTCTGAGCCGCTTGTAATCGATCTTCGTCGTAAGAAGCCTCCTCCGCCTTCTCGTTCTTCTCCTCCTCTTGTCATTAATCTGACTAAGCCTGCTAAGGCTAAAGTTCCTGTTGTAAATAAAGGTATAAAAATAAATAAAGCATCTCCTTTGCAGTATACTGATGTCTCTTACTATACTCAGTATTATTTGGACATGCTAGATAGCTTTAAACCACTTACAATAGAAGTCGTATCATCTTTTCGAAATACTGTATCACTGGATTCACTACAAGAGTTGTACTTCTTAGTACCGTCTCGAAAGAAAGATGAAAAGCCTATATTCTTCAACAAAAGAGAGGAGCCAAAAATCATGCTCTATAACGATAATAGAGATGATTTCGGAAGGCTACAATTATGTCATTAAAGTCCTTAATCCAAAGCAATCATTCGCAAAATGGGTTATGATTTCAAAACTGGCCTCAACAACGGTAAAAGGAGGCGAACTCCTCTTCGTATTGCTGTGCCAAAAGAAAAATCACAACAATTCCATAGTAAAACGAAACGGGGACTAGGTTATGCTTCACCACTCCTAACTCCAGAACCTTCTGAATCTGATGAAGAAGAACGATCAAACTCTTCTGATTCTATTTCATGGGATTCTGACACCAGCATTGGTCATGTTCATAGGGTGATAATATCTCCTAACATGGTGTCTGCCGAATTTTTGGAAGATGATGAAGATGATATTGAAGAAGCTCCTGAAGTGGACCCTTGGGCACAAAAGATGGACAATCAGTGGAAACTTCGTTTTGAACAACGAGAGCCACCTACTGAGGATCAACTAGTCCAGATCGATATTGGAGAGGAGGGCATATCACGACCAATCTTCATTAGCAAAAATCTCCTAGAGGATGATAAACAAGAATTGATTCACCTTATTCGTAAATATATTAATGTCTTCGCCTGGAGTTATGAAGATATGCCGGGATTAGATCATCAAATTGTAACTCACAAGCTTAATATCTTGTTGAATGCCAAGCCGGTCAAACAACAACATAGACGATTTAAGCCTGAAATGATGGATGCAATTGATGATGAAGTCAAAAAGCTTATGGCTTGCAGTTTTATCAGAGAAGAACAGCATCATGACTGGGTAGCCAATGTCGTCCCAGTCCTGAAAAAGACCTGAAAGGTTCAAGTTTGCATAGACTTTCGGGATCTTAATGATGCTTGCCCTAAAGACAAATTCTCTCTCCCAATTACTGATGTCATGATCAATAATACATGTGGATTCGAACGAATTTCTTTCATGGACAGGTTTTCTGGATATAATCAAATCCGGATGAATCCTTAAGATGAGAAACATACTTCGTTTCGTACTCCTCGTGGAGTGTACTGTTATACAATCATGCCATTTGGTCTTAAGAACGCAGGTGCAACTTACCAGCGGGCTATGAGCACTATCTTTTGGGATCATCTACGAAAGACTGTCGAATGCTATGTTGACGATATTGCTGTCAAAAGTCGTCTCAAGGAAGATCACATTCAAGATTTAAGAACTATCTTAAATCTAATACGCCAGCATCAACTCAAAATGAACCCTACCAAGTATTTCTTGGGTGTCTCTAGTGGTAAGTTTCTCGGCTTCGTCATTACCTCTAAGGGTATACACGTTGATCCCGAGAAGATCAAAGCCATTCAAGAGATGCGTTCTCCACGCAACCTAAAAGAGATAGGAGGATTCCAAGGTCAACTTGCGTACATCAGACGGTTTATTTTAAATTTATCTGGACGTTGCAGACCATTTACTCAGTTAATGAAGAAATGTGTATCTTTCGTTTGGACGAAAGAATGACAACGAACATTTGGCGACATAAAGCGGTATTTAATAAGTCCCCCAGTTCTTGTACCACCAATCTCAGGAATACCTTTCTTAATGTATGTCCGGGCAATAGATCATTCGTTGGGAGCTTTGCTAGCTCAGAAGAACAAGGAAGGTCATGAGCAAGCCATCTACTATCTTAGCCGAATGCTGATTGGAGCTGAACATCATTTTAGTCCGGTAGAGAAGGAATGTTTAGCCTTAATGTTTGCTGTTCAGAAGGCAAGAAATTACATCATAGGCCAAACTATTCATGTCATATCCGCGTCAATCCTCTTCGAGTCTTAATGAAGAAGCCAAGTACACTCAATTCTAGGCTTGCCACATGGGCCATATTACTAGCACAATATGATATGGTTTATGTTCTTCAAAAGTCTGTAAAGGGCCAAGCACTTGCTGACTTTTTAGCAGCTTGTCCTGTCCCTGAGACATCTAAACTCTATGATAAAATTCCTGATGAAACATTGGAATCAAATATGATCTAAGAAGAATTTCCTACCTGGAGGTTGTTCTTTGATGGAGCTTCTAGAATTGGACCTGGAGGTACTCTTGTGGCTGGAGTGGAAATTGTTCTCATTTCATCCGATGGATTAGCTATTCAAAGGGCTTATTCTTTAGACAAGTCATGCTCTAACAATGTCGCAGAATACAATGCCTTGCTCATCTGACTCCAATTAGCCAAACGACTGGATATCAAATATATCGAAGTATATGGCGACTCTAAGCTGATTGTTAATCAGGTTAGAGGCATATATGAAGTCCGACATCAAGACCTGGTACCATACCATGAAGCAGCAATCAGAATAGCTTCTTCGTTCAAAGGTTTCTTCATTGACCATATATGTCGCGCATGCAATACAGAAGCTAATGCCTTAGCTAACCTAGCTGCAGTATTGGCAGTTCCAGTCAAAAGACAACAAATGGTTGTTATCTCTAATAGAGAACTATTTTGTGTCAAAAACAACCACAACATTGAATTCAGCAATCTAACTGAAGTCAACGTCACTTGCGAGGACTGGAGAGCACCTTTCATTGATTTTGCAGTACATGACATCTTGCCAGAAGATCCTAAGGGAGCTACAAGTATCCGTCACCGATCGCTTCGATTCTACTATAATCATACTACTAAAATTCTCTATTGAAGAACTTTTGATGGGTTACTCTTGAGATGTCTCGCTGGTGATGATGCAAAGCAAATATTATGCGAAGCTCATGATGGTGTTTGTGGAGCACATCAGCCTGGTCCTAAGCTACAGGATCGTATTCGACGTATGGACTACTACTGGCCCTCTATGGTATCGGATGCTATTGACTATGCAAGGAAGTGTCGTGCATGTCAAATTCATACAAATTTCATCCATCGACCGTCGGAATTTCTTCATTCGACTGCTGCCTCATGGCCTTTCGAAGCTTGGGACATGGATATAATTGGCTCTATCAATCCTCCTTCATCTAAAGGGCATCGGTTCATTTTGGCTATAATCGATTATTTTTCTTAGTAGGCAGAAGCCATACCTCTGGCTGAAGTTAAAATGAGTAGTGTCATCAACTTCATCAAATATCATGCGATATACAGATTTGGTGTCCCTCGCCGAATCATCCATGATAATAGGCCACAATTTATCAGCCAGAAGTTTAATAGATTTTGTGATGACAACAGAATCAATAATGTTGCCTCTATGGCATATAATCTTGCGGCTAACGGGTTGGCTGAGGCATTCAACAAGACCATTATCAAACTCCTTAAAAAGTTTGTCTCTATTAACAAATATAATTGGAGTAATAAACTTGGAAAATGTTTATGGGCATATCGCACTACTGTCCGTAATCCCACAGGCGGTACACCTTTTTCTCTAGTATATGGATATGAAGCTATTCTGCCTCTGGAAATTCAGATTCCATCATTGAGAATCGCCATTGCTAATGAGCTTACTACAAAAAATAATAATCATCTTCGACTTCAAGAATTGGAGGCACTCGACGAAAAAAGGCTATTAGCTCAACATCACATCGAACTTTATCAAGCCCAGATTTTAAAAGCTTTCAATCGCAAAGTTAGAGTGCGAATATTTCAGGAAGGCGAGTTAGTTCTTACAGTAAGACGTCCTATGACTATGACACATATGAGCAAAGGCAAGTTCGAAGTAAAATGGGAAGGGCCGTATGTGGTAAACAAAGTTTTCTCAAATGGAGCCTATCAATTAACAGATATGGACGACAGAGTTGCTATAATGCCTATTAATGGCAAGTTTCTCAAGAAATATTATGTATAAAGTCAAAATGTACTTTATTTTCAAAGACATGATGTAAATAAAAGTTCACTTTTTATTCAAAAGCAGAGTGGAGTTACATAATATTAAGGACGGGGAGGAGGCCCTGATCCTTCATGATTAAATATATAGTTTGCCAACAGTTCAAACATCTCATTGTCTGAACTCACAAGAAATTTGCAGGCAGCCATCCTCAATGCCTCTTCTTTGGCAGTCTTCCCAGGCTCCACTAGCTTGGAAATCAAGTCCTCTCCTGGTGCAGGAACAGTTGAACCTTCACCCCTTTCTTTCTGAGGAGGCACTGGAGGCTCAGCAGGAGGCGTCTCAGTCTCTCCTTCAATCTTCGGGGTGAGCGAATCTTTGGAAGACATTTTGTATAGAAAAGAAAGAAAGTGACGATATCTACAAAAGTTTTGTTCTATTTATAGACAAAACAATTAGACAGTCAACATCGAGAACTGATGTGACTTTTTAAAAGAAACCCATCTGTTCATTCATTTATAACTGTTCGTTCATAACTGTCCATTCAGTTTCCTTTCTTAAAAAACCGATATGATGGTTCATTCATTTATTCTCTTCCTCGAAAGTTGCATTAATTGTTCATTTATTCAGTGTCCTTTCTCGAAAATCGAAGTGACTGTTCACTTTTCATAACGAGAGTTCATATTCTTCCTGCTTTTGAATCCAATTTATTTATACCAGCAACTTTTTCTCTCCACATTTCGCTTTAATTCTATTTTCATTATCACCACATCAAAATCAGATCATAAAAGAGGAAAAAAATCATTCTTTATTTCCTTTTTTAAAAATATAGATTCATCTTAATGGAAATCTATTACATCTCGAATTTTCGTGCTAAATATAACATGGAGGTCTATTACATCTTTGAATCTTCTTATTTGTTGATGCTAGTTCCTTGTCATCTCGACCTGAAGCATCGAGCCAGACAATGGAATCAACTCTGGTCTTCTCTCTCAGAAATACGAGAGGAGAACCACAGAGTACATCAGCCTAAAGATGAGCTGTTGTCAATACAACTGGTGGAGAGAAGACGACCCGCCAGGGGAAATATGAACGAGATCACCCTTGTGATATGATTCCTAATTCTGTCTCTCCACCATCCAACTCTCATGTGTATAGGCTCTTCCTACCATCTGAGGAAGACCCTTCTGGAACACGGAGAGTCCTGAGCTGTCTGATTTGAGTGTCAGAATCACATGAGCTGTCTGATGTGGGTGTCAGAAGAATATTCTCCATAGCATCCAGGTCACCGATGCCAGTTTTGAAGAAGCTTGCCAACCGAACTTCTGCAAATATGGACAAAGAAAGAAAAGTCAGACCTATCAAAACTGTGCACGCATCAACAGTGTGCACCGACTAATAGGCGCATATCAGCAATGCGCGCATATTCTCAGAAACTCAGAAGAAAATCAACAATGTGCGCCTATTTTCAGAAGCTTAGGCGCATATCAGTAATGTGCACCTATTCTCAGAAGCTCAGACGCATCAACAGTGTGCGTCTATTCTCAAAAATACAGGCGCATCTCAACAATATGCGCTGATAAACAGGCGCGTGTCAAAACAACATACTGATCAACAGGCACATATCAGTAGTGCGCGCCTCTGATTAAAGCTAAGCACTGGACCATAGTGCACTTCTATTATCAGAAATAGTTAGCACATATTAATGAAGTCTACAACATACAAATCAATATTTATCTTCAAAAGTGGCACAAAAGAGAAAAATATATATACTATTGATCCTTTGTTGAGACTTACCAATTTCTGAAGGCACAGTAGCATCAGGACGAAGTGGCACAAGTGAACTTATAAATAGTAAAACCTTGTGTGAAATCATTTGTTTTGAGAAAGTATGAATGGCGCTTTCGTTTCTGATGTCCTTTTAAAGGGGTTAAAGATGAAATTGGCGCATCATTCTAGGAGCCTATTTTTGGAAAAGAACAAAATAATAGGTGATAGAAACCATGTGATGACTGCCATGTGTCCTTCAACGAAATAGTAAGTATTTGAATCAGCTGAAGTAACGCATCTACGTGCACTTTTTTAAATCATAGCCACACAATGTATCAGAAATTTTAGATTTCATAAAAGTTGGGTGGACCCCTACAGACAAGGACACAAAAAAGAGAATAAAAGTTGTTATACAAAAACATTATTCCTCTTTCTTGTCTTCATCGGCCAGACGAAGAGCGGCGTTCAGTTCTTGTATGTTACGGATTCCCGAGCGACGCATTAGATTGAGGAATCCCTCCAAATCGTCGCACTCTTCAGAGGATGGCCCACCACTCGAGCGATTAAAGACAGTTGGGGTTAACCCGAAGCAGTCTAGAAAGTTCGTCGCCCTCAGTGCCGGGTCAGCCTCCAGTAAATAAGTCGAAGGCATGACGTCGGGTTTCGCTTCAAGAGACTTGATATTGGTGACAACATTGGCCTCTGTCTCCTTCTTAGACGCCATCAGAATTACAGAAGTGAAGAATAAAGTATAAAAATCAGCCCCTACATATATATCACTAAATTGACTCTTCATATTCCTCATGGGAAACTGAAAATCGGGAAGACGAAGAGGAGATTGAATGTTTTCGAGAAAGAAATATAATTGTGATGACCGGGCATTGACTGGCGCAACTTAACTTAGTCAATACTTTTATAAAGTTCAAAGTATTTCAAAAACTTTAAAATATTTTTAAGTTTTAAAAACTTTGAAGGGGGTCTTGTAGGGCCTAAAAATCAAGTTGCGCCATGAATCTACTAACCCGTGATCAAATTGTGCCCAAAAAATCAGGTTGTGCCACTGATATGAAGCCCAGAGAATGAACTGCGCCGCTGAATAGGTTGCGCCTGATATCAGACTGCGTCTAGTCTTATTACGCCAAAATCTACGTGGCATCTGACATTTAATGGCCATTATTACCTGACAACACTGACAACTGACACCACAGTGAACGAAGAAAATCTTTTCGAATCCCGTGAATTGTGCTGCTCGAGGGGAGTTGGTTGACAGCTGTCCTGTACACTTTGTAAATTGCGCCTAGGCCCAATCCAGACAAAATCTTTAGTTGCGTCTAGGCGCAATCTGAATGACTTCTGCTCAAAAGCTGCCACGTGTCTAGGCGCGGCTCAATCAGGCGCAGTTGACCGAAGCTCGCACAACCTGATAAAGTTGAGACAATTTTTATTTATAAAGTAGGATGACGTGGCGTACATGCCACTAATCTCTCAAGACGTGTCTACTATCCTGTACACAACCACGCGCATCTCAATCACATGATGCCATGCGTCTAAATACAGTTAGTATATGACTTATAACCGAATGAAAGTTGGCACAACAGAAGGTTGGCGCAACCCAGTATGGCGCAATCCAGCTTCGCGCACATCAGAATAACTGCTAAAACAGTTATTTCTTGAATTCTATAAATAATGTTTCCAATCATTGTGAAATGATCAGATATATATGCACAAAGATCAAGAACTCTTACAAAATTGCTGCTGCATTCTCCAGAGGCTACTGTCTTCAAAGGGATAAAGTGATCGTCTTCTGATCAGATTCCTATAGTTGTACTTCCCCAGAATTCATTATACTTTGTACTATTCTTTTACAAGTTTGGAATAAAACTTTTTGTTTTTGCAAACAAACGTGTTCCTTATGTGTCGACAGATCGCGACTAACTTCCCACTGAACCAACTGTGGCTCGTGCCTTAAACCAACTCATGTTCTACGCGACGCAATCGCCCAAGTCATACTTTATATGACGGGCCTTGAGATCATGGGACAATTTAACTTGACAACCGCAGAAAGAGCGGGACAGTACTTGGAATGACTTAGGTCGACCAGCATAACTTTGCCTAACTTAATCGAGCCTACAACTTAACCCAAGGAACGAGCAAAGGCTATGCCAAGCCTTGCATCGAAGAAACGTGTATGCTTTATCGGGCATTTATGCGGGCGACGCCTATGACTTAGGCTAATTCATGGTTTTGTATCGAAGACCAACTTTTTTTCTTCCAAGTCGCGGGACGAAGGAACGAGTGTCAATTTTCAAAGCCACCGTACAACGATTCTAAGCCGACCGTGGGACCTTTATTCATGTTCTAACACAATCGACCCAACTTGAAATTGTTTCCTTAGCTATGTGGATTCGTCTCTTTTATTATCAAGCCTACTTGTGTATTTGAAAACTTTTATTTTATTAGTGCGAAGGCCAAGCTGAGACAAGTTCACCGAAGCCACCCACCTGAGCGAGGAGTCGCCTAGACCGAGCGGGCTTTCGACTCGCCGTTGCATGGCTAAGTCCGAACGCCGTTTGTGTTTCGATTCCTCCGATTGACTGAGCGTGACGGGGCACTACATCATACACCACTCAAAAAAAGTTTCATTATCGAAACTAACTGAGTACACTTATCGACTTATACTTGATTCAACATTCACGGACTCTCGCACGTACTACTCCTATGCGTTCCCTCAATTCGAGCCACGCTCGTGCTTATCGCTAACTTAGTCGTAGGTCACACCAACCGATCAACCAACATTCAAGTTCGTCTCAATTCAATGATCGCATTACCGTCATCATTTCTTCGAAACTCTATTTCTAAATCCTTGACACTTTTTCATTCCTCTAGTCTCACTTGATTCAACGTATCACTTAGTTGGATCGTGCACATATTCCAGGCATCCCTAAAATACATGCATTTCAACCAAGCCTCATGATAGAGAATCTGCTATCACTGCTCGAGTCAGATCGTGCACATATTCAGGCGTCCCCAATATACATACATGTCAACCTAGTCTCGTGAGCGGTACCTCCATAATTCCTATCTCTTCGCGTCGAGACGTCTGCCTAACCGCTAGGCTATGTCTCTAGGCTAAAGTCATCCGTCAGTATTGGCATCATAGTTCCCAAACAACAATATTAATACTGACCCCATCCTAAGGTCAAACCAAATTGATAGTTGTCATGCCCCAGAACCAGAATACTAGAGAGCGGGGGCATACATAGCCAGCTACGCATAATGAAACGAACTCCATCTCACCATACGGTCACGGCTGTCTAAATATATGAGGGTTTAATTACAATCCATCAGTCTCCTATGGTCATGAACAAGCCTAATGTCTCAATCGCAAGCAAGTAAGTAAGTATTGCAAGATGTAAGATCACCAAATACACAATAATAAGGCGTCCCAAACATTACATATTTAGTTGATCATGAAGCTAGTCGTTAGAAAATGTCAAGACTAGCAAGAGTTTCAGTCATACATAATCAACCCTAGGAATTGTCAATCATGTTACAGCCCGTAGGCAGACAGTAAATAAAGATACAAACGACCTAACACGTGCTCGTCGGCTAAATGCCTCAAAAGAATAATTTACAATGAAGTGGAAGAACAAAAGAAACCCACTCGTTGCCAGGGTTACGCCTGGTGGTCACCATCTGGCAGGAAGGTAGGTAGAACCTCTGGAGCTGCTCCGATATCTGGCCACACAAAACCAGCTGGGTCAGACCCCAGAAAGGGCAAGTGCCACAAAGAAGGCTTCACTTAGAAACTAAAACCAGCATATCACAATAGAATATTAAAGATAATAAATAAAGAACTGATAATAATAGAGATAACAACAGTAAACTGAGTACAAGAAAACCATTCAAGCAGCCAGGTCACAACCCTTAAACCAAACAAGGACCGGGGTTGTAATCCTTCACCTGAATAGAAACCCGTCTCAAATACTATTGGTATAGTATAGACAATAAACGAAGAGAGGACACAGAAATGCTCCGGGAGCCAGGTTACAACCCTTAAACCAAACAAGGACCGGGGTTGTAACCCTTCGCCTGAACAGAACTGGACCCCTGATCTTTATTGCTAAGGCCAGTATAAATAATCATGGTATTAAGGTAAGGTAAAACATGGCAAATATGGCATGGGGTTGCAATAAGACAATAAACGAAGAGAGGACACAGAACTGCTCCGGGTGCCAGGTTACAATCCTTAAACCAAACAAGGACCGGGGTTGTAAGCCTTCGCCTGAACAGAACTGGACCCCTGATCATTATTGTTAAGGCAAGCATCAATAATTATGTCATGTCACCATCTTGTACATGATAAGGATAAGATTCAGCTGGAATAAACTCTATCCAATCAATCACGGCCGAGCAAGAGTACGGCTTGATACTTTTAACTAACTAGGGTTATCACAGGCCTAGTTACTAGCAAGATGCAATGAGATTATCCCAACAGCCACAAGCCCTGCAGACCATCCGATTATCCAGGTCGAATGTCCGTTTATGAAGAATGCAATACGTGACTGTGTGCTAGAAATGTGCCCTACTCGTCGGTAGGCTACAAGTCCACTTAATGCGCCCAGATAACGGGATTGCCTGTAGCTGGGAATCTCTTCATGTCTACTAAATTATTCTAGTTTATTAGCCTTAGTCAATTACTGTAGGTATCCCTGACCGTGGTACTCAGGGATTCTTATCCTAGACATGATGCAAGACAGTACTGGTTTATTTATACAAACACAATCGTCCACGGTGTCCAGGTCAATCATTCTTGTCAGGTCATGTCATGTCATGTTAGCCATCGCAATATCAATTCGAGATAATCATGTCAGGTATACTTATCATACCATGCCATGTTCAATTATCATTTCCAAACATATTAAATAAATTCGTGATTATCAAGTTCATGACAAAAGGCATAAGGATATAAAATGGGCGTAAAAATATAAAAAGGGGTAAGGTGTACGCCATAGGAACTCAAGTCTCTACGCGCGTACTACTACGCTAGACCAAGGGGCCTTCAAGCGTAAAGTGGCTTACGCTAGCAAGAGCAAGGTAAGATAGCTCTACGCGAGCAAGGGTACATGCGGATGGGGTTTTACGCTAGCCGGGCTTTATGCTCGTAAGATTTTACGCACGCCAACTCTCGAGCAAAACTCTACGCGAGTGAGTTCTACGCGAGGAAATACTCGGGCAACTTTACGCTCGCGAGAGTCTGCTCGAGCCCAGTTTTTTTACGCGAGCACGATTTTACGCGAGCGGGAAGGCCCCGAGCGTAAAATTCGTAGGAACTCAGCGTAAAATAGAGTACGCTGGTACGCAATGCGTGGGCGTAAAAAGGAATATTACGCGGGCACATGAAAACATGTGCGTAAAAGGTTGATATAACACGCTGACACGTAAAACGTGGGCGTAAGGGCTAAACACTACGCTAGCACGTTAGAACGTGTGCGTAAAACTTCGTCTTCTCCCCATGGCCAAAGCAAGTAGGCGTAAAAAGCTCAAGAGCTCAGAAAAGCCCCATCTCGGCCACGACCCAATGAAACCCACCCATTCAAGAGCCAAACTTGTGTGAAATCAAAATCCCTACTACATGGAACTCTCCATTTCAGAAACAACCAAGTTTCGAAAGATCAAACCATGAAGACAAAAAATACTAAAGCTTAGATCTACATGAAATGAGCCATGGTATTCGAAATTGCTAAATACTAAAGTGACTTAGAATGTTGTGAGAAAGAGAATGGAACAATAAAAATCGGGTTCCTCCATGAAGCAAGATGCACTTGCCTACGGTGGGGGTTCGATGAGGAAGAAGAAGAAGAAGAGCAGTAATGAGAAAATTGAATGAAGAGAGAGAAAGGTGGTAGTAGGTAGGGGTTCTCCACTTGGTTCATGATGAACCAAATAAGCAAACCCAAGCCTAGCCGAACCAATCCCAAGGTGAACCAAGCAATGAAAATGTCAAATAAACCAAGCAGGAAGACATGCAATACGAGTCAAAATACGTACACGTATACCAAGATACGTAATACGAACCACAGGCATTACAACTCTACCCACCTTAAAAGAATTCCGTCCTCAAAATTTAATCAAGAGACTAGAGATGCAAGGACAAGCTATATTAATAATAGGCAAGCTATACTAGTCAAGCAATCAAGCAATTAATCATGCAAGCAATGAATCGAAGCCATAAGGCATAAGGAAGACATTATACCTCACGAGTCAAACAGGTCAGGATATCGCGACCGGATATCATCCTCACGCTCTCACGTTGACTCACCCAAAGAGTGATGACCCCAAGCAACACGGACTAACTTGATAGTCTTATTCTTGAGTATCTTCTCTCTTCGGTCCAATATGGATACCGGCCTCTTCTCATACGAAAGGTTGGTGACAACAACCAATTTCGAATGATCAAAGACATGATTCGAATCCTGGATATACCGTCGTAGTTGGAATACATGGAATACGCCATGTACCTCGCTTAGCGATGACGGAAGAGCGAGACGTTAGGACATATCTCCTACTCGCTCCAGGATATTGAACGGCCCTGTATACCTAGGACTAAGCTTTTTCCGTATGCTGAAACGAATGACGCCACAGTTAGGCGAGATCCTCAAGAATACGTGGTCGCCGATAGAAAACTCAAGGGGACGTCGATGAGAATAGGCCCAATGACGCTGGCGATCTTTGGCAACGCGAAGATGATCCCGGACTCTCCTGACCACTTCGATTGTCTGGGCAATAAGTTCCGGACCTAGCATCTGTCTTTCTCCAACATCGTCCTATGCTAGCGAGGATCTGCACTTCTTTCCATACAGTGCCTCGAACGGAGCCATCTGGATACTGGCTTAAAAACTATTATTGTACAAAAACTCCACCGGGTGCAGGTGATCTTCCTACGAACTACCAAAGTCGAGTGTATATGACCGCAACATATCTTCAAGGGTCTGGATCGTGCGCTCCGACTGACCATCTGTCTGCGAGTGATAAGCTGAACTGAACTGGAGACAGGTCTCCAAACTCTTCTGGAGACTCTGCCAAAAGTGTGAAGTGAATCTGGAATCTCGATCCGAGGTGATACTGACTGGTACTCCTGTTTGCTATTAAAATCTTTTGATTGCAAATTTCAATTACAAACAGAACAGTGTTACAATGTAGGACTTAGACGTAGTCCTAGGAGTACACTTTTATTTATCTGGGTCCCTTGTGCTGATGGAGCGAGTGGTAATGCGTTAACTCCGTTGACGATCTGACGACGGTTCTCGGTTCTCTGAAGGACTGAGTTGCTCTGGGTGCCGGAGCTTGCGGAGAGGAAGAAGACGTTGAGTGTCTGTATCTGCCTCTCTGTATATATTTGTCGATGGTTGTGTGATGTGTGTGTAAGAAGGAAGTGATCCCTCTATTTATAGCTTTACAGGCTGGCTGCTCATGCGCGCATATGTAGGATGTGCCTGTACGCGGGGACGCCACGTGGTGGTTGCTGATGGAGCACATGGGCGATGCGCTCTGATTGAGGAGTCGAACCCTTTCTGTTGCCTTTGTGGGATGCGGCCGAGCTGACACGTAGCAATGAAGAGGATCTTTTAGTTGCTGAGATCTTGGGTGATTAGCACCCCTTCATAGGCTGAATCAAGTCAAAGGACGCATGTCGTAGGTCCATGGATTGAAGATCTCGGATATGGTGGGGAGTGATCTGATAGGATACGCCTAGCATTGGGCGCATGAGGAGACTTTGGCTCGTAACCTTTAGGAGTCACGAACCAGTCGGGGCGCATGGCTTTTGAGGCACATACGGGGCTTCAGTAGTGACTTTACTTCTGTCTTTAGGGATCAGAGAAAAGTCTGAGGCACATACAGAGATTTAGGCGCATGGCTGCGGAGGCGCATGTGAGATGGTTGGGCGGCCACGTGGCTTGTAACCGTCGAAGGAAAGCAATAATGATGCTGACGTCGGCGACGCTTCGTCTTCTGAAAAAGCTGTCAATCGTTCAGTCATCGGGGGACGTGCTGCCAACTCTGTCAGACTTCAGCATTTAATGTTCTTTGACAGGTGATGGGCTATTGAGTGGGCACATCGATCGGCATTCCACTTGGCGTATGGGGACGTATGGGGGCGCATCCTTATGAGGCGCTTGGTGTTGATGGGCGCATCAGTATGATGTGCGGTCTGGCCGGCACATCTGTTTATATATACGTCTTCATGGGCCCGACTGTTACGTTCTTCGAGTGCTTTAAATAGCCATTTTTGACTTGGCTGAATTCGAAGCGTCAGGTTCATCACCATTAATGCAAATTCATTGCACGAAATTCGGAGAGCCAGCCACTTGGTGCATGGATTTGATTTGCCCGGCCTATAAATAGTGGCATGGAGAGGGTTTGCTTCTCATTCTCTCACGTCCTCCTGAAATGAACTTGTTTGCCCGAGCACATTCTGTTGACGAGATGCTCCCGAGGGTGAAGATGCGACGCATTGTCTTCATTGATGCACTTGAAGGTGACTGTTACATCCAAAAGTCAGAGTTGAGGGCTTCTGAGGCAGGCGGAAGGTGCCTGTTGCATCCAAAGATCGGGATGCTCGAGCCTCATCTCCGTTATGCCAGAAGAGCTACAGATCGGAACCGATCATCTTCCTTGGGCTTTGGGAGAGCTCCTCCTCCTGCTAGAGTGGGTGTTGCCCATTATGGTTGGGTTAAAAGCTGCTCCTTTAGCTACAGGTTGATTTGCAGTGCTGTTCTCTTTCTTGGTTTGGAGAGCTCTTCTTCCAGCTAGAGGGTTAATTTCCACCCTCGTTCTGCTCAATAAATGCTTCATTAGTTGAAGCATTTGATGGTGCATATGCTGACACTTTATGATGTGCCTGACTGGGATGTTGAAGGGCGGCACATAACTGAGCTGCTGAAGGGATGCATATAACTGAGCCATTGAAGGGATGCACATAACTGAGGATGCACATAACTGAGCTGCTGAAGGGATGCGCCTGGCTGAGCGCATGACGAGATACGCCTGTTTGAGTGCGCATGGTGGTTGCTGCGCCTAGCTGTAGACTTAGGGTCTTTTCTTTGTAGAAATTCTCCTTTATACAGCTCTTTTTTAGACATGTAATAGACTTTTATATGAAATAAAAATCCTCTTTTAATGTCTATACTTTTGCTTTGCTGTGCCAAGTACTTCCTCTGAGCTCCCTGGCGTATGTAATATTTGGCACATAGGATTTCTGATCCTGAAATTTTATGCTTCTACAAGACCCCCTTCAAAGTTTTCAAAACTTTTTGCCAAGTTTTGGAATACTTTGAATAAGAAGCATGGTAGTATTTTGAACGAGGAGCATGACTGTTCGGGTGCATGATTGCTCCACGCATCAGTGATGGGGCGCATGCCCCTCTCAGTAAAAGCAAATGATAACGCTTCGATAACCAAGAAGATTAATGATGGTATTTTTGGATTTATTTGCAGTTATCACCTCACAGAACCCGAGGCGGCGGCTGAGGTCACACTTCATCGGTTCATGCGTGCGACTTAGCCTATAAATAGGCGTGAGATGGAGAGAGAGAGAGAGTTCTTCCTCTGTTTGCTTTCTTTTTTTTTTAGAGTTCTTCATTTGAAAAAAAAAACTTTCTTCTTGCAAGAAATGGCTCCCAAGACTCCTCGCGACGGTGCTGGACGAGGACGAGGCAAAGGAAAAGAGCTTGTAGAGGCTGCCGTGGATGATGTTCCCCGGCCGCCCGTCGACGTTCAGCCGGCGGTGATTGGTGGGTTTCAACATTCTTTACCATATGTTTTTTCCGTCGACGCACATGGGTTTAAACCCTGATGATGCGCCGAAGCTCCGCTGCTGACGCGCATGGGTTTAGACCCTGATGATGCGCCGAAGCTCTACTGCTGACGCGCATGGGTTTAAACCCTGATGATGAGTCGAAGCTCCACTGCTGACGCGTATGGGTTTAAATCCTGATGATGCGTCGAAGCTCCACTGCTGACGCGCATAGATTTAGACCCTGATGATGCACCGAAACTTCTTTTCAGATGCACCTGAGCCTTGGTTCAGGCTATGCACTTTTGATGAGAACATGGCTCACATTCTTTTGTTATTCTAACATATCGGAATCTTTGCCTTCTTTTTTTGACCACCAGTGTCGATGACTGTCCCGCTCTTGAATGAAGTGCTTCTGGATGCTGCCCTCTGTCAGGTGGGAGTGGATTATAATGAGGAGGTGATAAACCCTGCCCAAGCTGCCATTATACTGGATCAGCCTCCCGAAAGAATGACTCATATCCGGGAACAACAGCATGGGTTCCTCCAACGGATGATGGAGCGTGGTGTTTTGAAATCTGCCACTTCTGATAATGTGACTTTCTTGAAGCCTGAGTTCCTGTTTGGGGACCGCCTTACTTCTATTGAAGCAAAGGTGTTAAAGGTCAAGGAAGATTGGTTCTATACAGCAAAGGGGATGTATATGACTGTTAAGCAACTTGAGCGTCAATGGCCTTTGACGGCTTTCTGTCGTCTTGCTTCCAAGAGGAGGATGGCTTGGAAGCTAACCCCATCTTGGGGGGGAGCGGTGGCAGGCATCATCAAGATCGACTCTACCTCCGATCAGAAGGATACTTTGACCGCCGTGCGGGCTGGGCCTTCTTTCACCTGGCGGACTCTCCATCCTAGGAGCATTTATGGTGACGTTCCCATCAACACATTTGCTTTTAGCGCTTCGACTTTTGCAAATTGTATGCTGTTGTTGGAGCGGTTGTACCCGAAAGGTGAATTTTAGATAGGGGGTTGGTGTCACTACGTTTCCAAATGGGACAAGCTGACACTCTGGATTCTGTCGCGGTTTCGAACCGAACTCCGAGAGATTGGGCTGACTGCCGCAATCCGTGCTACTCAGGTAGGTGTCGACATCAACAGACATATGTTCTTCGCACTTCTGGAGATGTTTAACACCCAGACCGGGACTTCTTTCACTCCGGTGGGGGAGCTGGGACTCGCACTTCATGAAATATACGAGGTATCAAAGCTCCCTTGGGGATCAGAACCTTATGAGGAATACTTCCCGACCAATGAGGAGTTCCAAGTACTGGGGGACAAAGCCGAGGAGATGATGGCCGTCTTCAAGGAAGTGGCGAGTCATCATTATTATATACAGAAGAGGGATAAGGACGGGTCACAGCCTCATGTGACCGCTTGGAGAGATTACGTCTTTAAGCAAGACAAGGAGGATCCCCCTCAGTTTACAACTCCGCCAGCGCTTTCCAGTAGCGTGGTGCTCTCCGAAATGAACATGTTAAGTGAGAAGAATCCCCGGGAAAACGAGGACCGGCAGTCGGACGAACGCTCCTATAGCTGTTTCTGGCACCTTACTCATCAGATGTCGTCAAAAGCAGTGTTAGCTGCGTATCTGATGATTTGGCTTCGGGATTATGTCTTCTCGGGCGGGTCAGGCTCTGTGGAGAGGGTGATCCGAAACCTAATCCTGCCAGCTGTGAAGTTGGTTTTTGGCCGTCGCCTGGCTCTACTCCCCGCAATGGTGTGTAACCTGCTGCGAGGTTTACGAGAATTTGTAGGAAATATGGTTCATGAACGAGGTAGGAATGACAACTTCTCCCGTGCCGAACTGCCGTTTTATTATTTGATGGGGTGGTTAATTTTACACCATCCCAATGTGATGAGTCCGGGCTCGGAAGAAGACCACAGGGCCGGAGATGCATTCCTCCGCCATTTTCACCAGAGGAGCTGGTCGCATACTGGTGTTCCTATTTGTAGGAAAGTTTTATCCCACCTTCAGGGGTGGGAGATCACCAAAGTTGGTCCCGTCTTTTTGGGTTTTGAGGCCAATAAAGATTTAATGGATTCGGGTAAAGATACCACCACTCTGCCTCCGTGGGGATTCTGCTGGTTGCAAAGTATTCGGCCGTCCCATCTGGTGTACCGGAATAGGAACCAGTGTTACCTGGAACCGTATTTGCTGAGCCATTTTGCACGACAATTCGGCTATGATCAGTTGATGTTGGATAACCCTAGTATCAACCTGGGGTATACTAGAAGTTTGCTGGATGGTGCACGAGCTTGGCATTACTACAATGCCGGATGTACCGGAGCTCGCTTTACGCTGCCTGTTCAGAATCCGCGGCCGCCGATTCTTTTCTCGGTCGCCAACTTTTACTGTGTCATGAACGCCGTGCCCTCCGGAAATGATCGGAAGACCAGTTTCATTGTCGGCACCCAGTTAGGGACAACTGGGAACATATTGGTGAAGGCTCGATCGTACCGTCCGCCAGAGATGGGTTATCGAGGTACCCCTGCCGTATCCACGGGGGGTCAGGCAGAGCCTTCGGTCGATCAACCGAAAAGACGTACTGATGCCGAGGTTGGATCTTCTGCGCCAAAGAGGCACAAGAAGGCATTATCACCGACAGTGTCATGAGACTCAGCACCTGCGGAGGTAAGGATGTCCCATATAGTCTGGTTAGGTTCAACATCTTGTGACCTATGCTTTCTTTTTTGTAGGAGCCGCTAAAAAGGAGACCCCGTACTCCAAGATCTGGTGCCAGCAGACCAAAGGAGGTGGCGGGCTCATCTGAAGAGCGCATTCCGCCGATTGTGATGTCTCCCGGAGAGGAGAACCCGGACGATGTCGTTCCGGTGGAGATTTCAGTATCTCCAGATTATGTTCGAAGGGAAGCTGAGGTTGAAGCAGTTATCGAGATGGTACAAGCCGCCATGGGGGCCTTGGACGTTGAGGGTCCAGCAAACACGGGGCTTCCAGTTGAGGAAGTGGAGTGGAGTTCGTCGTCTTCAGATGACGTTCCTCCAGAGATACGTGAGCCTGTTATGGGGGCAACAGACGTGATTGAAACAGAGAAGAGGATTGATTCCCCTCCTTGTCATGATGAGGGGAGGTCGACTGCAACGTTGCCGAGCCCTACCCCAGACTCAGCAGCGGAGGCCGAGGTGGCTGCCGACCGGGAGATAGCGACATATTCTATTCCTGCGGAGGGATTTGATGGTAAAAATGAGACTCGTCCGTCGATCCTGACTCCAAGGGAGCCGAGTCAGGAAATAAGTGCTGATCTTGCTGCTCTGTCGGAGGGGGAATGTCACGTACGGCCTGCTGATAGAGTGCTGGAGGTCCCTCCGAGCTTGAGAAGGGTAAGGGTTTGCTGGAACCCTCTGTTGCTCCTTCTACTTGGGGTACGATATCGATGCCTCTCTCGGCTCCTTCTGTCCTTTTGGCTCCTCGGGCTAGTAGTCAAGCCCCTGTTGAGGAAGAGTCCGTTGATGCTGAGGTTTCAGCCTCGCAGACTGAAGCCGGCGGGACTTTTTCCGGTCCGCTGTCTAGAGCAGCTCCTCCAACTCCTGCTATGATGCCGCAGGAGCTGACGGATGCAGATGAGTATGTAAAGTTTATTATTGAGGCAGTGTATAAGATGCTACAGAGGGGCGTATTGGCAGTGATAGATGCCAATGGGAGTTTTGCGACGGCAAAAACTCTGGCACTCCCTCACATCGATCTGATACGTTCCCACCAGGGCCATGATCATATGACCAAGATTCTGGAGGCCTCGGTGGCCGAACTGGACCAGCTGCTTTCCGAGTTTCAGTGTATCCAGCGAAATGATCTCTCCGCCCTGATAAACGCAAAAAAAGGAGAAGTTGATCGCTGAGACTGAGTCCTCTTATCAGGCAACCATGGGTGTCTGAGAATGTGAGGTGGCTGAAACTGAGGCTGCGATGGAGAGGTTATCTCAGTCCATGCAGGAGAAGGTGGAGTTGCGAGCTGCGTTGGGCGCTAGTATAGCGGAGGTTGATGCCAAGATTCGCCTCCTTGAAGACCAGCGGGCCCAACTTTTATTAGATGCTGAGCGAGTCCAGGATGAACATGTAGCATCTAAGGAGGAGAAAGCAGCTTTTACCCGCCGGGCTCTTACCCTGGCCCAACAACGACAACAGTTGGACGAGAAGCATGAGGATGACACTTCTCCTGAGGCTATAGAAACGATGCGTCAAGAAGCCGAACGTCGGGTCCTGGCGACCGTAGAGACTCGGGCGGCAGATTTGAAGCGTCGGATTGAAGAGCTTTCGGCCAACCCTAGGGATGTTTAGGGATTGTAATCTCTTATTTTTTTGTGTAATTTACAACTCTTGCTGGGGGTGTAATCATTTACTTTTGAATAAAGAATACAAAGTTTTTGTGGTGTGTTCATTTTTGTTATCATGAACTTGATGATTTGTGTGGGCCTATTATCTTTTATGCACCTTGGTTTTTAGGTACAGATAATAAGTTCGAGAGAACCGACATGTTTGCTCAGAGGTGATGTGGACGTGGCAAATATGGGATTTAAATGATGGAATCTTCCTACTCAGAGGTGTTATGCACGTGGTAGGAATGACTCTGGGGGATACGCAGAACTACTCAGAGGTAATGTGGACGTAAAAGTTCTGTAATCAATGTACGGCAACGTAGGGGTTGTCTGTACGAGATGTTTACTCAGAGGTAATGTGGACGTAGTAAACATGATGGGTAGCATAGTCTTACGGAGTGTAAGATTCCGCTTTGTAGGGTGTAGGGGAACAACTCAGAGGTAATGTCGATATGGTTGTTCTTCTACTGGAGAATAGAATGCCACAGAACAACAGGGTTCCGGAAGCGTAAATTTTGTGGAAGGGAATTATATGTGAGCCCTGATGATTGGGTCCGCAGACTCCCTTGTTGGGTGGAGATAGAAGTACATGTCTGAAGGATGTCAAGAGTAGTACTTCTTTAGGAACTTGCCGTTGATGGGCATCATGAACAAGTCCCCATTGGGTTTGGCGAGGCGGTAAGTACCGTTTGAGTATACCATCTCTATGATGAAAGGTCCCTCCCACTTGGGTTCAAACTTTCCTGGTGTCTTGTGAGTCAACACCATCGGCCTCCTGACTGCCAGAACCAGGTCGTCTACTTGGAAAGTCCTCTACTTGACCTTCTTGTTGAAAGCCTGTGATATACGGGCTTGATAGAGTTCGATGCGCTGTTGAGCTAGAAGACATTTTTCGTCAAGTGCCTCCAATTCTCGCAGACGGCGATGTTGATTGTCTTCCTCTGTTAGTTGATTTGTGATTGCTACACGGAGTGAGGGTATCTGGATCTCGAGAGGCAGTACCGCTTTGCTTCCGTAGACCAGGAAGAATAGTGTATTGCCTGTCGGGGTCCGTACCGTTATACGGTAGGCCCAAAGGCATTTGCCGAGCTTTTTGTCCCAGTCGCGTTTGTTGGATGACACGACCTTTTTGAGTAGCCTGACGATAGTCTTTGTTGAATTCTTCGGCCAATCCGTTTGCTGCCGGATTGTAGGCGGTTGATGCCACGTTTTGAATGCGATTCTTGTCACAGAATCTGCTGAAAACATGGCTGATGAACTGAGGACCGTTATCGTAGATAATCCTCCGAGGTACTCCGAAACGATAGATGACATGGTGCTTGATGAAGCTGACCACCCTAGAGCTCTTCACTTCCGCCAGTGGAACTGTTTCTGTCCATTTGGAGAAGTAGTCGGTGATGGCTAGGATAAAGCGGTGTCTCCTTGATGAAGGAGGGGTGATTGGTCCTACAATGTCTATGCCCCAGGCTTCAAAGGGACAGGAGGCGACCGTAGGATGTAGTGGTTCTGACGGTATATGGATGAAGTCAGCGTGAAGCTGGCACGCATGGCACTTTTTAGCATAGTCGACAGCATCGACTGCCATGGTTGGCCAGTAGTAGCCCATGCGTCGTAGTCGATCCTGCAACTTAGGGCCAGGTTGATGGGCCCCGCAGGTTCCATCGTGAGCTTCTCGAAGGGGTTCGGCTGCTTCTTCGTTGGATAAACATCGAAGGAGAAGTCCATCGTAGGAGCGTCGGTACAGCATTTTAGTAGTTGTATCGTAATAGAATCGAAGGGAGTGCCTCCTGACTGAGACGACTTCTTTCGGGTCCTCTGGGAGAATTCCGTAGAGAGCAAAGTCGATGAACGGGAACCTCCAGTCTCGGACATTAACACCAGCACTTGTTGACATGGCATGGGCCATTTGTGAGCATAGGTTGTTTTTAGGACAGACCAAGTCTCGACCAACTACCGTGACGTAGTGTTGAGTCCCGAGGGGTGCTGCCAATGAGGCTGCGAGGCCAGCCAGAGCGTCAGCCTCCAAATTTTGTAAACGAGGTACATGTTCGATGAAAAACTTGGTGAAGGTTGAAATAATGTTCAATGCAACTTCATAGTAAGGAATCAGATCTTCATGGCGAACTTCGTATTGCCCTCTGATCTGGTTAACGACGAGTTGTGAGTCACTGTAGGCTTCCAGATGATCCACCCCCAGCTGTTGCGCCAGCTAGAGTCCCATAATGAGAGTATTGTACTCGGCAACATTGTTGGAGCACGGCTTCGAAAGGGAGTAGGCATGCTGGATGACCAGCTGATCGGGGGAGACTAGGACTACCCCCACTCCTGCAATGATTTGGCCTTTGGGGTCTGTTCTTGAAGCGCCATTGAAAAACATCCGTCAGACGGAGCTTTCTTCGGTGACGTTTGATTCTTGGACCTCATCCGGAATGTCTTCATAGAGTCTTGAGGACACTGGGATGGGGTGTGCAGCTAAAAAATCGGCCAGAGCCTGACCCTTGACGGCTTTTTGTGAAACAAACACCATGTTGTATGGCGTTAACAGGATCGCCTATGTAGCTAGCCGGAAGTTCAATGATCCTGGCTTCGTCATGAGAACTCTGAGTGGATTGACTCGGAAAATGACATGAATTGTCTGGCCCGAGACATAATGGCGAGTCTTCTGGATGGCAAAAACTAAAGACAAACACTCTTTCTCAACGGGGTTGTACCGGTGTTCGACCCCGATCAGTGTTCTACTGAGGTAGTAGATAGCTTGCTCATAGCCTGTATCGCTGTTCTGAGCCAGCAAAGCGCTGAGGGAATGATCCATGGCACGGACGTAGAGGAGAAATGGTTTGTCGGCGACGGGTGCCACCAGGACTGGTGGGCTCGTCAAGTAAGCCTTGATATCGTCAAAAGCTTTTTGGCATTCCTCTGTCCAGACGTAAGAGACCCCCTTCTTCATGAGCTGGGTGAAGGGTTGACATTTTTTGGAAAGGTTTGCTATAAACCTCCGGATGTATGCCAGACGCCCTTGCAGGCCTCGAAGTTCTCGGAGGTTCTTCAGAGGGTCCATGTCAAGGATAGCCTTGGTCTTCTCGGGATCGACATGAATGCCTTTCGCCGTAATAATGAAGCCCAGGAACTTTCCGCTAGAAACCCCAAGAAAGGATTTAGCGGGGTTCATCTTGAGTTGATGTGCTCGCATGAGATCGAAGACTGTCTTAAGGTCTTGTAGGTGATCTCCTTTGAGACGGCTCTTGACTGCGATGTCATCAACATAGCATTCGACTGTCTTGTACAGATGTTGATGGAAGATGGTACTCATAGCTCGTTGGTATGTAGCACCAGCGTTCTTCAAGCCGAAGGGCATCACTGTGTAACAGAAAACCCCTTTCGGAGTCCTAAATGACGTGTGTTTTGCGTCATCGGGAAACATCTTGATCTGGTTGTAGCCCGAATACCCGTCCATGAAAGACATGCGTTCGAAGCCACATGTGTTGTCGATCATCACGTCGGTGATTGGAAGTGGGAATTCGTCCTTCGGACAAGCAGTATTGAGATCCTTGAAGTCGATACAGACTCGTATCTTCCCATTCTTCTTGGTGACAAGGACGACATTGGCCACCCAATCCGGGTGTTGTTCTTCACGAATAAATCTGCTGGTCAGGAGTTTGTCTACTTCGTGATCGATAGCATTCATGATGTCAGGACGAAAATGTCGCTGTTGTTGTTTTATAGGCTTGGCATCAGGTAAGATGTTAAGCCTATGCATCGCGATCTGGGGATCAAGTCCCGGCATGTCTTCATAGCTCCAGACGAAGACATCGATATATTCTTTAGCCAGCTGGATTAAAGATTCTCGGTGTTCTCCTTTTAAGCTTTTGCTGATGAAGATGGGTTTGGAAGAAGATCCATCCCCAAGGTCGATCTGCTCGACTTCGTCTTCGGTAGGGGGTTCACCTAATTCAAAATGAGACTCCCACTGTTCTTCTAGGCGTTGAGCCCAGGGTTCTTCTTCGAAGAATTCTGGCGTTTGGTCTTCGCCTTCATCTTTCTGAGGTTGTGCAGATGCCATGTTGGTTGATAGCACTTTCTTGAAGACTGATCTGATACTGGTATCGGAATCCCAAGTTGATGCTTCGGATGAATGAGAATGTTCTACCTCTTCTGCCTCCGAACTCTCTGGAGTTGACGGCGGTGTGACATAGCCCACCCCTCGTCGAGTTCGATGATAGTAGTCCTGCAGCTTTTCTTTAGGTATTAGAAGCCGGAGAGGAAGACGTCGACCCTTGCCGTAGTTCAGGCCTTTGTTGCTTTCTAGGTCGTAACCCATCTTTTGGATGAGGTACTTTGCCTTGTCCGTGTACCGATAGCCTTGGTTCTTGCTCGAGTGGCGGAAGGTCTTTATGACGCTTGACTTTACCGAAGATGATAGATTCTTCGTCTCGATTCTGCGGTGGGACTACAAAACAGACCCCTTCGGATGGGACAACTCGATTTACATGATGGACGATCGTTATTTGTATTTGCAACGACCGTAGAGTGTTATCTAATGTATACATGGCATTCCAATGTGAAAGTCTAGAATAATTAAAAGACACTCTATTATTGATGAAACATAAAATTTTGTCCTGCGGGATTATATTGTCAAGAGAGGGTGCATCTACATCAGCAGAGATATATTCCTCTAACTCTTCATCTGTGAGTACCGGGGTTGGATCGGGAGAGTCCACCACAGCTTTGATCTTAGGGTCCGAGAGGGCTATGTGGGCCTTCTCCGGCAGCTTGGATAAGAAAGATGATCGCAACGGCTTGCCCTTAAGATGCACCTTCAGAGGTGCCTCAACTGCGCTTTCGGTGATTGGTGCCTTCCCCTGTAGTTTTGCCACAAGGGGAGCCGATGTTTGAGGCGGCTTTTCCTTGAGTCGTATCTTCAAGGGAGCTTCATTAGGTGTTCTACCTGGAGCAGTTGGTGCTTTTCCAGGTAGCTTGATGTTCATGGGAGGCAACGTCTGAGGCGGCTTCCCTTTGAGTCGAATTTTTAAAGGAGCGTCGGAAATCATCTCTGGCTCCATGTCGGGCTCTGCTGCTGTTTCTGCTTCATCGTCAACATCATTGGCTTCCTCCTCGTTGGGTGATTTGTACAAGGTAGAATCAGTGAAGTAGGCTTCGACCCCCTTGAAAGGGTCAATGTTCGCGAACTCCGTCCGGATGATGTCATTGGTGGACACGTATTTCATACATTGGTGGAGTGTAGATGGCACCACCATGTACTCATGCAGCCACGGACGACCCAGTAGGAGGTTGTAGTTGACATCGGCGTCCACGATATAGCAAGTCACCTCGGTTCTGAGGTTACCGATATGACACTTTAGCCGTATTTTGCCCAGCGGCTCGCTTTTGCTAGCATTGAAGCCACTGATTGTTGTGTTGGAAGGCGCCAGTCAGTACATTGGGATCCCCAGTATTGAGAGCAGCGTCTTCGGAATGATGCTGAGGGAAGATCCCGGATCGATCTGAATCCGCTTCACCTTGACGAAACCGATATACCCTGTATAATACAGTGGCCTGTTGTGTAAGTTGTGCTTGAGCAGCATGTCTTGTTGGGTGAAGGTTATGTCGGGGATAACTTCATCCGCACAATGACAGTGCACACATGTAGCCGTAGTATCCTCAGACTGCTTGACCTGACTGATGAAGGACTCAGCATCCTTTAGGGCTTCACAGAGAGCTTCACGAGTGTCCTTAGAAAGATGAAGGAGCTCAAACAGAGATAGGCGGGCAGGAGTACTGGCAAGTTATGCCAGTATGTCAAAGTTGTAGGGCTTGGCTAGCCCCGAAGCATTCTCCTTTCGCAGAGGCTTGTCGAAACGGGCTTCTACTTGCTTCTGCTTATTGGCTGCTGGGGGCTTAGATGGGCTCTCTTCCTGGGCAACAGGGACGGTACAAGGAGGCACCACCTCGACGGCAGCTTCGTTAGGTTGGGCGTTCTGATGCGAACGCGTCTGTACAGGAAGTACCTCTTCCACAGAGGAAGAGACCATGCGGCAAGACTTGATCTTTCTATCCTTAGTTTTGGAGGCAGAGCGTACCTCTGGTTGAGTAACCTCGGAGACGAGGTCAGGGTGAACCCATAAGACCTCTCCCCGAGATGTGGTGAGTGGGATGAGTCCACTCACGTTGTCACGAGTAGGTGGTAGATTGACCACCTCCATTGTCATCTTAGGGATGGGGATGACGCCATCTTGTGTTGTGGTTGGCGGCAAGGTGCCAAATTGGAGTGACACCAGGTTGGCCGAGACCGTTTTCTCCTCGTAGTCGACGGAGATAACATCTGCATTGATCATGCGCTGGATGTAGTTTTTGAGGACATAGCAGTCCTTAGTTGGATGTCCGACAAACCGATGGTTGTGACAGTACCTCGGATTGTCCACTTTCCCAACCTCGTCGGGATGCTTCGGGTCCGGCAATTTGATCTTGTCACCCTGCTTCAGTATCTCAAAGAGTTACAGGGTATCTTCATCGTTGAGAGAATAAACCTCCTTTGGCCTTGGTGCAAGTTGAGGCTTCTGAGTAGGTGCTGATGCACCTTTGGAGGCATTGACAGTCAACGCCTGTTTCTCCTTCGTCTCTCGTCCGGAGTTGTTGGCTGTATGCCATTTTCCCTTGTCCTCAAAGGCAGGGAAACTAACTCCCAAAAGGCGAGCATTGGACGCCTTCTTTTCTGCTGCTTCGGCTTCGATGATCAAGAAACTCCAGTCGGAAGGAGGAGTGGAGTTGAGTCAGAGTTTGACTGCAGGCAGCATGTTCATGCCGCAGGAGGAGAGGAGTGCGTGTTCTGGCATGCCCGGGGGTAGTCTGAAGCAGGCCTGTCGGAAGCGTTCGATGAATACTCGAACTGTTTTCTTCTCCTTCTGGCGTATCTCTATGAGGGACTCCATTGTCATGTCCTTCCCGCCGTCGTAGAAACGGTCGAGGAAAAGATGCGTCAGATCGTCGAAGGAAGATATGGAGTTATCGGGGAGACTGCAGTACCAGTCGTACGCCACTCCTTTCAGTGCCCCGATAAATATGCTGGTGAGTAGTGCGTCCTCCTTTGGAAGATGTCCCGTTTGAGACTGGAAGTACGTCAGATAACGACGTGGAGAGTCCTTCTCGTCGTATGGCGTCAGTGTTTGTGGTTTACACTTAGGAGGATAAACCACTTTGTTCCATTCGAGGGGATAAGGTTGGGGATCCCCATCTTTTGGCGCTCCTCTTGTCTGTTCTTGGACTCAAAGCGCTCGCGCAAGTCCCTGATCATCCCGACCACGTCCTCCGTGGAGCTGGGAGTTGGGGAAGGTGGTACCGCCAAGAGTTGAGCATTTGAGGGCTCCGACATCCGTGGTGCCTTGCGACGATCTTTATCCAAGGATACCCGTTGAAGGGGTACGCTTGATTCTCCATTGGCCCTGGGGCCAGGACAAGTAGACGGTGCCCTGGCCAAAGCTGATCGTATCTCAAACACTGCTTGAGTCAGTGTTTGCATGGAGGCAGAGAGGGTTTTGAGTCCTTCCTCCAAGGTATCCATGCGCTGGACGAGGTCTGCTGGTGGCGCATCAGGATCGGTATCACCCCCAGTCATGTATACTGTCATGACACGGCTGGAGTCGGATGGATCAGTTTAGGCTTCGCTTTCGGCCTCGCTCTCTTGTAGAAGAGAAACTTCTTCCGGAGCCTCGTCTTGGCTACTCCCAGCTACATTCTGGAGGACATCCTCGTCTTCAGGAGCATCCGCCAGGGCCTGACTACCCCCAGTTCTGTCTTGGAGGACTTCTTCGTCTTCGAGACGCAGGACCACAGGGCCAGACTACCCCAGCTACGTCCGGGAGGCTGACTTCCACTCCAGGATGAAGATCCACCCCAGCTGTGCTCTGGAGGACATCTTCGTCTTCAGAAGGAGGATCAACAAGGGCTTGACTACCCCCAGCTTCCTCCAAGATCTTCTTTCTCCCCCGAGTGCCTTCAAACACTCCGGAGGACGGGACAGTTGTCTTGGTTTTCCTCGGCTGGCTCTTGGACTAGGACGAGGAATTGCCAGTCGCCTTTCGGACTGACGAAGAGTTAGAGATTACGTTGCATGAAGCAACCTTTAGTTCTGGCTCCTCTTTTATTGACACTTTCTTCCCGAGCGACATCGGAGGGGTGTTGATGATTGCAGCCGCTGGAATACCGACTGTCTTGGTGGAACTGCTGCCTTGCAACAACAGTTGATGGTGACTACAACACATGTGTGCCCTGTGAGGGGCGCATTGTGCTTGTCAGTCGACTCTCCTGATCGGCGTTTGTGAGTGATCACGTTATGCAGATCGTTGGAGGAGAGTGCCACCTTCGCACCCCCTTCAGGCGCATGGCAAGGCCAAGCGCCGGGGTGGTCAAGTGAATACTGCGCCCCCTGATCCAACACCAAACAGGCGCTCGAATCAGTAGTGGGGGAACAACATTTACAGTGACTTGAACGAACCTCAGACGCACAACCAGTGGAGGCATGGAAGTTCAAGACCATAGCGTTTGCCTTGCTCGACTTGGTTGCAAACGCAAAAGATGCGTCCAAGTGAGACAAGGACTTTGAAGGTCGACTCATTTCCGAAGCAGAAGCACCCGAGTCGACCTTATACAGCTTACCATCAGCAGCGCGCATGATTGTGAGCGCATGCTTCTGATTTGCTGTCGGCATAGCACGTTTGAGGCGCATGGCCCGTGCTGCCTTAGACTTTTTCGCACCAGCCCGCTGGGGCGTATAGTACTCAGAGTCTAAATTCTCCTCGCCACTACAGCGAGTGAGTCTGTCAAAGACAGAGACCTTCTGTGGCGCATCAGAGGTGATGTGTCACGACCCGTACCCGCTTTTCGGATACGAGCTCGTGAGCAAGCCAGCTACGTATCGAGCGGACTCCAGCCCGACTCGAGTACGTATAAGCTGTCAAGATCATGGTATCATATCTAATCTAAACTATATCTCAATCCACATGAATGATATAAACAAGAATGAACAAGTATGGGTCATGGTCTGCAGCCCATTAGCATATTGTTCGATTAGACTCCAAGAATGATATGAGTCTATAAATAAGCGGAGTATATCATGGTACAGAATATAAAGCACGAAAAGATAATAAAGAAATAACACAAACAACTACCTGTATCATAGATCGTAATCCTCCACCATCCCGCTCTACTAACTAACTCCATGCAATCGCTAAACCTGAAGAGATCATCAGGTCCTCAGAGGACTAGCAAGATACATAAAACATGCCTATCTAACAGTTTAATCATACAATAATATATACAGGGTGTAAACATGAACTAGACAGGAGACTGACAAGTGGCTACTGACAGGTAACTATGAACTCGAATACGGGATCAAGTATGCATAAATGAACTGCTGGTAGATCAATGGATACCAACCCTCGCCCCGATTGTGGACTCGCAGGTCAGTTTCAAGACAAGTCACCCTCGTCCCGATTGTGGACTCGCAGGTGCAAAGGACAACCCTCGCCCCGATTGTGGACTCGCAGGTTGTTTCAAGACAAATCACCCTCGCCCCGTATGTGGACTCGCAGGTGCAAAGGCAACCCTCGCCCCGTGTGTGGACTCGCAGGTTGTGGGAAAAACAAGGAATAGCAGTTCACTCATATATACTTGCAGACACGACTCAGTCAAGACACAGGTGAAGACACGACACGACCCAGTCACGATACACGAGAGAACCAATCCAATACAAACTACAAGGCTAACCATGTACATAGACTATATCTATACTAGCAAGCACGATATACGAATCACATGTAAATAACCAACTAGTAAAACTATGTAATAATAGAAATATGCATGTAAATAAACTGTAGAGGGAGGCAAGGTATACTTGCCTGGTGGCAGCACAAAGAACCAATAAGATACCGTCAACTAGTACGCCAAAAAGTCCAAGTCATCACAACTGTCTCCAAAAGCTGAAACAAATATTACCAACATTCTCAGAATAGTCAAATTAGCTAGGATTGCCTGTCCTTAAGTCCAATTCTGGACATAGGGGCAAAACGATAATTTCAGGCAAAAACGGTATCCGCCGTTGGACCCGCTTTGTACCGAAAAGCGTGCCAGAGTCAATGGTCTCTAAAGTCGTCAAACTACATGTCTACGGATCCGGTTTTCCGATATGAACCCACGGTATATCCAATTTTGGATTCCGAGGGGCCGTGCACAAAATTGCCCGTTGAGTGGGACCGTAGGGCCCGCAAAACGGTAATTTTACAACGGTCTCAGAATCGAACCAAACTTGGCATACAGAACCAAAAAAATAACACGATCCTATTGGCACAAGTTTTATCTCGACTTGGCAAATGTACACGAAGTAATTGAGGTTTCACTGAATATGTGCAACTAAAAATGTCTAAAGAGAAAAGATTCTCTTTCTTTGGCCTAATTACAAAGTAGTCATATGCTTAGGGGGTTATGTGTAAGAATCATATACTATTCTGTCTTGGGAAGAAGAGGATTTTGGTCTGTTGATACTTTACTTTATTAAATTATGAGCAATTAATGGAATAAGAAAAATAGGAGGGTTTAAATGAAATATATTGTAAGGGTGACTGAGTTGTTGCCTCTTCATGTATTACATATGGCCGGCCATGCAAAAACTTATATATTTTTGAACGACAGGGAGAAGATGGTATTACCAATATTCCCTTCTGCTCCGCGAGTCAAGGAGATGGAAGAAGCTAGTCGGGAACTTCGGGAACTTCTGTTGCCAACTCCGCACCTCTTCTTCGGTTGAGCTTCTTCTATGGTTGGCGCACACGCGAACTCTTGTCGACATCAAAGCACATGACATCTCAGCAGTTGCTAGGGACGGGTCCGTGGTTGGTCGATGACTAAAGGGGTCGCACGAGGGACGCTGAAGTGATGGCACGAATCCAAGTGGGTCGGCGCTTGGTTCGGCCGATACTGTAGGAGGCCGACCTTTACGCGACGGAAAGGCTCCGATGGTCACGCGGAGATGGGTTGCGCGCTTGGAACATGCCCAATCCTGTACGGTTTCTCCGGATGGCTCGCGGAGGCGAGTCGGCGTAGCAATCGAGCATGGGCTCGTCCGATGTAGGCTGCGTTGTAGTGCGCACCGCCCAGCACCAGCGGCGGGGCCGGTTGAAGATTCGGTCGGAGATGCTAATGATGGTGATGTCGCTGGTGTTAATGGCGCCGCAGAGTTGATGTCGGATGGGGGTGGTGCCAGCCGGGGACGAGCGAGAGCTCGAGAAGGAGGGGAGAACGAGAAGCCTCTTGTGGCTAGGGCTTTTATGTTTTTTTTCCTCTCGTTCTCTGAACTCTCTGCTATATATATTTTTATACCTTTACGTATAGCTCTATCTCTTGGGCTGGCTTGGGCTTTTGCTATGGGCGGTTTGGGTTGAACCCAATGGCGTGTGGTTATGGGTAAGGTTGTACGTGTGTGTCATTTATACAGACATTGAAGTTATGGGAAGCATATAAAGGTTAACAATCACCTAATATGCAAGTATCTAATGAATCAATGGTCTCACATTGCTAGCCTTTTGTGTTTTCAGTACCTTCAGGATTCAGAAAAAGTATGTCTTGATTGGATAAGATCAAAGTTGGAATCAATAACAAGTGCTCATCATGAAACCTTCAGAGAGAGATCGAATTTTCAATCATCAAATTGATAACTTAGCAAAGCTTACAAGATGAACCTTAGAGCCATGCTTCCATCATAGTATCATCGTCATCAAACGGCAACCATATTCAAACCTACCACTAATACCAGCAAATAATCATGACTTTCAAGACCCAACTACCAAATTTAATTTGCAGCATGGAATTTCAATCTCGCTTGAATTAGTCCAGACACTAGACATTCTTTGAGAACTTATAATAAGGAGTTTGAACAAAGAATGGAGAGCCTAAATTAATGTATAGAAGTTCTCAAAGAGCTTCCACCTGTACAGGAATTTAGTCAATATTCCCAATTCCTTTAGTTAGATCCAATGACAGAGTATACAGCATCCAAATTACAACCCCAAATCTATCATGTTCCATGTGCAGTTTTATACAACAAAGCAATACAAGACCAGAATCAAAAATCCTTATAGAAATACTATGTGGTTTGGCATATGTGGAAGTGTGGTCATGGTAGTAGTTAAAATCACCACAAAATAATAATAAAAAAATATTTCAAAAATTCTGGGAAGGGAAGCTACATGATGTACGGGGCATTAGCTGCGCCCCTGCTCCGTCGACGCATCTTCCTCGCCTGAGAGGGAGATGGCTGGGGAATGTGGTCAGCCGCACGTTTTCCCGAGAGATGTGCTGCACCGGTGGGCACATCTTGGTTGCTGAGGACGTCAGCAGAAAGGAAAAGCTGCATTGGCGTATCCCCTTCGGTCGTGGTGCCAGAGGTGTCGACCTTGCGCACCCAGACTTGGCGAGTCTTCTTCAGCTTCGGCAGCCGCTTCGAAGGACTCGCACTGCCTTCAGAGATGAACTCCTCATACGCCTGTTGATTGAGGCGTACGACCAGCGTCTTGTGGGAGGATCCCACATTCACGTCGTCGGATTGCGATACAGCCTTCTCGGTGGAGGAGAAAGAGGTCCCCAGTAGATTCGCCAGCTTGTTTGCCATTAAAATTTTTTGATTGCAAATTTTAATTACAAACAGAACAGTGTTACAATGTAGGACTTAGACGTAGTCCTAGGAGTACACTTTTGTTTATCTAGGTCCCTTGTGCCGATGGAGCGAGTGGTAATGCGTTGACTCCGTTGACGATCTGACGACGGTTTTCGGTTCTCTGAAGGTCTGAGTTGCTCTAGGTGCCGGAGCTTACGGAGAGGAAGAAGACGTTGAGTGTCTGTATCTGCCTCTCTCTATATGTATGTCGGTGGTTGTGTGATGTGTGTGTAAGAAGGAAGTGATCCCTCTATTTATAGCTTTGCAGGCTGGCTGCTCATGCGCGCATATGTAGGATGCGCCTGTACGTGGGAATGCCACGTGGTGGTTGCAGATGGAGGCGCATGGGCGATGCGCTCTGATTGAGGAGTTGAACCCTTCCTGTTGCCGTTATGGGCTACGGCCGAGCTGACACGTAGCAATGGAGAGGATCTTTCAGTTGCTGAGATCTTGAGTGATTAGCACCCCTTCATAGGCTGAATCAAGTCAAAGGACGCGTGTCGTAGGTCCATGGCTCGAAGATCTCGAATTTGGGGGGGAGTGATCTGATAGGATGCGCCTGGGATTGGGCGCATGAGAAGACTTTGGCTCGTAACCTTTAGGAGTCACGAACCAGTCGGGGGGCATGGCTTTTGAGGTGCATGCGGAGCTTCAGTAGTGGCTTTACTTCTGTCTTTAGGGATCAGAGAAAAGTCTAAGGCGCACGGCTTTTGAGGCGCATGCAGAGATTTAGGCACATGGCTGCGGAGGCGCATGCGAGATGGTTGGGCGGCAACGTGGCTTGTAACCGCCAGAGGAAAGCAATGATGATGCTGAAGTCGACGATGCTTCGTCTTCTGAAAAAGCTGTCAATCTTTCAGTCCTCGGAGGACGTGCTGCCAACTCTGTCAGACTTCAGCATTTAATATTTTTTGACAGGTGATGGGCTATTGATTGGGCACATCGATCGGCGTTCCACTAGGCGCATGGGGACGCATGGGGACGCATCCTTATGAGGCGCTTGGTATTGATGGGCACATCAGTATGATGTGCGGTCTGGCCGGTACATCCGTTTGCATGAAACGTCTTTATGGGCCCGACTGTTACGTTCTTCGAGTGCTTTAAATATCCGTTTTTGACTTGGCTGAATTTGAAGCATCAGGTTGATCACCATTAATGTAAATTCATTGCACGGGATTCGGAGAGCCAGCCACTTGGTGTAAGGGTTTGATTTGCCCGGCCTATAAATAGAGGCATGGAGAGGGTTTGCTTCTCGTTCTCTCATGTCTTCCCAAAATGAAATTGTTTGCCTGAGCATATTCTGTTGATGAGATGCTTCCGAGGATGAAGATGCGATGCATTGTCTTCATTGATGCACTTGAAGGTGACTGTTACATCCAAAAGTCGGAGTCGAGGGCTTCTGAGGCAGGCAGAAGGTGCCTGTTGCATCCAAAGATCGGGATGCTCGAGCCTCGTCTCCGTTATACCGGAAGAGCCGTAGATCCGAATTGCGGTGCCCCGATCATCTTCCTTGGGCTTTGGGAGAGCTCCTCCTCCTGCTATAGTGGGTGTTGTCCATTCTGGTTGGGTTGAAAGCTGCTACTTTAGCCGCAGGTTGATTTACGGTGCTCTTCTCTTCCTTGGTTTAGAGAGCTCTTCCTCCAGCTAGAGGGTTGATTGCCATCCTCGTTCTGCTCAATAAATGTTTCATTAGTCGAAGCATTTGATGGCACATATGCTGACACTTCATGATGCGCCTGACTGGGACGCTGATGGGCAGCACATAACTGAGCTGCTGAAGGAATACGCCTGGCTGAGAGCGCATGGCGAGATGCGCCTATTTGAGAGCTTATGGTGGTTGCTGCGCCTAGCTGTAGACTTATGGTCTTTTATTTGTAGAAATTCTTCTTTGTTCAGCTCTTTTTTTAAGACATGTAATTAGACTTTTATATGAAAATCTTCTTTTAATGTCTATACTTTTGCTTTGCTGTGCCAAGTACTTCCTCTGAGCTCCCTGACGCATGTAATATTTGGCGCATAGGATTTCTGGTCCTGAAATTCCATGCTTCTACAACTCCATGCATCCTGACTATCAACCTGAGGTACATCTCTGCTAGCTGAGCCGTCGACTGACCTACTATGAACGGGAGAAAGTGAGCCACCTTCGTGAGCCGGTCAACTATAACCCAGATAGCATCTCTACCAGCTGGGGATCTAGGTAATCCAGTCACAAAATCCATGGTTATATGCTCCATTTCTATTCTGGAATCGGCAAGGACTGAAGAAGTCTAGCTGACCTCTGATGTTCAGCCTTGACTTGTTGGCAAACCAAACACCGAGAGACAAACCGGGCTATCTCCCGCTTCATGCCATTCCACCAAAAGTGCTGTCAGATGTCACGGTACATCTTCGTACCACCAGGATCAATGGAATATTGTGAACTGTGAGCTTCTGCCATGATCTCTTATCTGATATATCCGTTGGGTACATAAAGACGCTTACCAAGTCGAAGTAAACCATCATCATGAATGCATAACTCTGGTCTGTGTCCTGTCTCACACTCTGCTCTGAGTCGCTGAAGCTTAGAATCTGCTGACTGCGCCATCCGGATCCTCTCGACTATAGTGGACTGAACTTGCATGCTGGCCATCAATACCGTATTGGTAGGAAGGACAACTTCTATGCCCATCCCCTGAAGATCCGCTAACAACTCTAGCTGCATTGTTAGAAGATAAACTCCGGCACTCCTGCTCAATGCATCTGCTACGACATTGGCCTTCCCTGGATGATATTGCAAATTGATATCATAATCCACAAGAAGCTCCAGCCATCTCCTCTGACGCATGTTAAGTTCTTTCTGAGTGAATACATACTTCAGGCTCTTGTGGTCGGTGAAAATCCCCACCCTATCTCCATACAAGTAGTACCTCCACAACTTAAGCGCAAACACTACTGCTGCCAGCTCCAAGTCATGGGTTGGGTAATTTCTCTCATGAACACGAAGTTGGCGTGACGCATAAGCTATTACCTTCCCATGCTGCATTAGAACACATCCTAAACCTCTGCCTGAAGCATCACAATATACTGAGAATCCCCCAGTTCCATCTGGATGCGTGAGAATGGATGTCGTGATCAAGCCTCACTTTAACTTCTTAAAAGAATCCTGGCACTCTGCTGTCCAAGCAAACTGCACATCCTTGCGGATCAACTGGGTCAATGGCGCTGAAATCCGAGCAAAGTCTGAAACAAATTACCGGTAGTAGCCGGCCAATCCAAGAAAGCTACGAACTTCTGCAACTGTGCTAGGTACTGGCCATGATTCTATAGCCACGATCTTCTGGGGATCCACTTCAACTCCTCCCTTGGTGATGATATGACCCAAGTAGAAAATGCGATCAAGCCAGAACTCGCATTTACTGAACTTGGCATACAATTGGCGCTCTCGAAGAATCTGGAGGACAACTATGAGATGCTGCTCATGCTCTGTTTCACTCTTACTGTAGACCAGGATGTCGTCTAGGAACACAATCACGAACTGATCCAAATAAGGCATAAAGATACGATTCATGAGGTCCATGAATACAGTCGGCGCATTGGTTGCTCCAGATGGCATCACAAGGAACTTCCAATGCCCATACCTAGATCTGAAAGCTGTCTTCGGGATGTCCTGCTCTCTGACTATGATCTGATGGTATCCTGACCGTAAGTCGATCTTCGAGAATACTGTTGCCGACTTGAGTTGATCAAACATGTCATCTATCCTTGGAAGAGGGTATCTGTTCTTAATTGTCACTGAGTTCAAGGTACGATAATCTACACATAATCTGGACGTACCATCCTTCTTTTTCACAAGAAGCATTGGGGCTCCCCTGTAAAACCCCTAAATTTCTAATATATTTTTAATTTTAATTTGGTACTGATTTAAAACTTTTATTGTGCGTCGCGTAGTCGTACTGTATGTCGCGCGCGATAGGTCATTTTTCGTAATGGCTCGACGAGTGCGAATATGTTCGAGCATACATATTTTTAGAAAATACGTTTTTCCATTTTTAAAATCATATATATAATAATTATTTTGCTATAATTTTCAAGTTGCTATTTTATTTACTAAAAGCCTTCGGTTTATACAGTTATAAATAATAAATAATATTTTTCGTGCATACATATATTCATAAATATTTTATTAGTTTATTTTTAATAATAAATGTAATTTTCGAAATTATTATGCTATTTAAATAAAAAGGTAGTTTGAAATTTTTTTCCTAGTGATACTTAAATATTTATTATGATTTTCGTAATTAATTAATTAGTATTATTTATAAAAAGATATTTTGAATTTAATTGTGATAATTTAAATGATGATTTATTTATTTTAAATAGCTAAATTTAAATATGTAAGTTATCTAAGTAAATTTGGGTTAGATTTAATTTTGCTTTAAAACATATATTCTAAATTATCTAAAATCAGATTTAAATTATAGATTGAACCCAATTTGGATTTAAATAATTAAATGGGGTCCAATCCTTATCCAACTGGGAATTCCAACATCCTATAAATAGGCAGGTACTCCTCCATAAATTTCTCACATCCACAAATTTCTACAACCAACGGTGCATCGTGTCCGTGTCCATCACCACCCCTACCACTATTCTTTTACATTTACAAATTCTTTCTCCGCGGTGTCGACAACACGACACAGCATAATCCCCAATCCCCAAGTCCTTATTCTAACCCTAACCCTAACCCTAATTTCTCTAGACGACCACGCCCGCTGTTCCTGCCAACCTTTGTTCCGACCATCCGCGACAGCCCTCACCCGACCTGTTCCCTGTCAAACCGACACCACCGTCGACACCCACAGCCACCATCACCATTCCCCTCGTCCCGCCTCCTACGACCATCACCAAAACCACCAGCATAGTACCAAACCCCAACAGCCCCCGTCGCCTCCGTCTCCTCCTCCCACACAACCAGAAACCCCACAAACAACACACAACGACCCGACCGCCCTACCTTCCCCGGCCACCAACTACCACCACCACCGCCAATGACCCTGGCCAGTGTCGCCACGACCATAGCCAATACCACCACCATTACAAAAAAAAAATAGAAGAGAAAGGAACCCTAACCTCCACGGCCGCCCCTCTCCTAGCCGTGCGTGCACCGTCGAGCCTCCGCGTGGACGTACGCTGCCGTGCGGCGCCGCCTTGTCGAAGCCTCGACCCCGCCCGACTGGAACCGCCGTGCGTCCCCACGAAGTGCCGCCCCACTCCTCCGCCGACCGGAGCCCCCGGTCGGACTTGACCACCGATGACCTCCCAGACCAGCCGCTAACCCTCTCGTCTTTCCCGACCATCTCCGCAGCTCCGCCCTAGCCTCTGACCACCGTCGCGCGCAGAGCCCCGGCCGAAACCCCCTTCGACGAATCCCGACCGCCGCGACTAACCCTCTCGCCGCCGGTCGATCCGCCCCCTCTTTATTTCTCCGCCGAGCACAGACCCCCTCCGCCGCGCACGCAGCTCCACGCTCCGACTCCTCCACAGTTGTGCCACCCCGGCCCTGTTCCCTCCGCCGAGACCGCTCATCTCGCCACAGCCCCTTTTTCCTCCGACCATCTCTCTGGCCTCGCCCCTCTATTACTCTCGCAGCCTCCATCGAGTCCCGACCGATCTTCGCCGCACCCGGACCCTCGCTCACCGCCGCGCCCAGGCCGGAGCGCCGACTTGAAGCATTTCCTCTCCCTCCTTCCTTTTTCCTTCTTCTCATTCTTTCTGATTTTCCTTCTGATTTTTTTGGAAGCTGAAGAGAAACAGCTCATTCCTTTATTATTAATATTATATATTTTTCTTTTCTTTCTTTGTTTGTACTTTGGCTTTTAGGAAATACTTTTGATAGTAACATTACTATTATTATTATTATTAACTTAATACAAAAGAGAAGTGTAAGTGTTGTATTATTATTATTATTATTATTATTATTATTATAATTGTTATTTTATTTTTATTTCCTTTTTGTTAAAATTATTTAATTGTCAAATTATTATTATTATAGGAATTGGATTATTTATAGTGCTTTTAGATATTTTTAAAGTCAATCTTGACCAAAATACTGTACCTTATCAAAAAGTAGGATTTAGTCCAAATGATTTTCTAGACTTTAAATAGTTATTTAAAAATCTTTTTATATAATATAGCATCTTAAATAGTTATGGGATTATTTACCTATTTTAAAATATAGTTTTCTACATAAAATTTATATTTTTAACGAACTTAGATTTTTAGTAAAATGGGTTCTCTTATATTTTAGTATTATTTAAAAACTATTTAAACTATCGAATATAGTTTTCAAGGATTATGATCAGTTTTCAAAAATCTTATATATATATTATTTACCTAATTTCCTTCGACTATCCTCCTGTCCGTGACTAGCCTATTATTCCTATTCTCCCGCCAATCTAGACTACCTTATGACCGCCCTAACTAAGTTGACCGTCCTGGACACAATGGAACCGTCCGTGCCACCATCCGAGGTCACCTTGTACAGTTGTTGCACCGGAGTCGCAGATCGTGCCACCTTGATCATTGCAGCACACCAGGCGTCCGACCAGGCAAGATACCTTGCCATCTTGTACTTATATTTGATTCATGATATTTTATACGTTTCTAGTGTTTTTATATTAGTAAGAGTATGTCCAAGTATGACTTGGGTGCCATCGATATGTATATCGATGTTTGTGTGTGTGCGTGTGTGTGTGGACCATATGTGGTAGCAGACTTTCCCGGTGTGTTGAAGTTATGCTTCATAACTTCTTTGACTTGTTGACACGTCTCATACACGACACATGAGTGAGGATCATAGAGTCGGCACGAACCTACGTATTCGACTTGCTACTGATACGGGCGGTTCGTGTGTCGGTTCATTTATGGATTAACGGAGTCTAGATAGCGACTTGTATAGAGATATGGATCGCCAAGCCATGGATATGACTTGTGTGACACATGGGCAGAAAAAACTACTGGGACGTATGAGCTAGCCCAAAGCCTTCTAGTTGCCCGGTTATGGGTTCATGGTTTCCCTGTTATGGGTGTATCGCTAGAGGATATATCCATTGCACGGCCCTGACCACGACGTCAGATACGATCAGAGACGTATACTAGTTCATGCGAAAGCCTCTAGTGGATGCTATGCTTTATTCCTACCCACTTATACGTTCCAGTATAGTTTTCGACTTGCATTACACCTAGATGGTTAGGTTCCATTGTGTTGGAGCATGTGGTCTTTTCTTTATCATGTATCATTTACAGTTCATCATGGTATTGTTTTTATGTATCTTGTTACGTCCCTCCGAGGACCTGGTTTTTCCCCAGATGTGTGCTCATGTCTTTCGCAGGTGTTCTAGCTCTAGCCGCATTCATCGTTATTTCTTCGAGGATGATTGTATTTGGATCGCCCTCGCTTCGTTCGCCAATCTTATTTCATTTTTCATGTATTTCTTTCCTTGCTTGTTGGTAGTGGATTTGTCTCCGCCCAACAAATTGTACAAGTACATTTCCACAAATGATTATATGAAATCTTTATTTTCTTTTATTTTATGTGGATGAGATTAGTCTTGTTTTTACTACATTTACAGCTTATGTATCCATACGAGGCCCATGTACTTCGTATGAATACAGCTGGCATGTCTACGTTCCTAGTCCTACGTACTATAGGACTGGGGCGTTACATATTTTTGTGGTGGCCCATGCAGGTCAAGATAAATTGTTTGGTTACTTTACCGTACCAAGCAAGCCTGCGTATAGGATTAGAGTCTAGGATCTCATCCACACACTTGACTGCCTTCTCGCTTGACTCCTCGATTTGTATCTTGCTTGATTCCCTCTACCGTTAATTCTTATCTTTCTTTCGTGCTTGATGTTGGTTAGAAAGGTAACCCATACTAGGTAGACTTGTCCCATTGTCCCATTACCCTACTAGTTTAACTCTTGTAAGTTGGGTAGAATGCCTTATGACCTAGCAATCCCTTTGTCCTTGTGACCTATATTAGCAAGTTCACTTAGGTTCTAGAATTTAGAGGACCTAACCCATCTAGTCAACCAAAGACTTGGACAAAAGAGACTATAGGACGACTGTATAGAGACCAACATAGGATATAACTGAGAGTCTTAAGGAGTTTGAACTAATTCTACTCTATTTCAATCTAAATCTCACGTGCCTATATTTTATTATCTAGACTAATGATGCTAATATAGCCTAGTATTTGCAAGCTAATTCTTTATCGAGCTTGATCAAGACATATACTATGGAGTGGCCACTCACTAGTATATTGTCTTATTAGAACCGGTGCATGATGGTCTGATCAACCAAGTGCACTTTGGTTCGCTTTTATTTATCGTTCTACGTGGATAGGGACATAGCTAAACTTGTCCTCTAGAGTCCCATCCACGACAGCCTTGGCAATTCTTTTGAAATTACTCGCTCGCCTTGAACCACGTATTGACATTCGAAAACAACTTCTTTGGACTCATATTGGTTTTCGTCTTTCACCTATTTAGACGAAGACTCGCAGTTGATAGATGGACCCAAGTATCACCCTTAGTTGTCCTACCATCTAGTTAAGCCATGGACCAACCAAGGTGACTATATCCTCGCTTTGAACTACTCACCGATACCATATCTATTATCGTGACCTTCCATAAAATTTGAAAATGATTCCAATCATCCTTTTATTTTGTACCCTCAACCTAGATAATTACCATGCACCCTTCCCCGTCGAACCATCCCTCCCAAGCCCCTAGATTATTCTCTTTTGACCTACTCGACCCCTTCCTATTTCCTAAATTCATGTTATCATGATCTTATCGCCTTAACTAGTGACCCTCATTCGATTCCATAGATATCGAAATCACAAACTTCTTAACTGCACGTTTGTGTTAAACGTAGTCTCCTTACCACGCCTAATGACTTGATCATATTTCCGTATCAATATACCATTGTACCTTCTTACCCCTATCTATTCTTAATTTTGAGGACGAAATTTTTGTAAGTTGGGTAGGATATAAAACCCCTAAATTTTTAATATATTTTTTAATTTTAATTTGGTACTGATTTAAAACTTTTATTGTACGTCGCGTAGTCGTATTGTATGTCGCGCGCGATAGGTCATTTTTCGTAATGGCTCGACGAGTGCGAATATGTGCGAGCATATATATTTTTAGAAAATACGTTTTTCCATTTTTAAAATCATATGTATAATAATTATTTTGCTATAATTTTCAAGTTGCTATTTTATTTACTAAAAGCCTTCGGTTTATACAGTTATAAATAATAAATAATATTTTCCGTGCATACATATATTCATAAATATTTTATTAGTTTATTTTTAATAATAAATGTAATTTTCGAAATTATTATGCTATTTAAATAAAAAGGTGGTTTGAACTTTTTTCCTAGTGATACTTAAATATTTATTATGACTTTCGTAATTAATTAATTAGTATTATTAATAAAAAGATATTTTGAATTTAATTGTGATAATTTAAATGATGATTTATTTATTTTAAATAGCTAAATTTAAATATGTAAGTTATCTAACTAGATTTGGGTCAGATTTAATTTTGCTTTAAAACATATATTCTAAATGATCTAAAATTAGATTTAAATTATAGATTGAACCCAATTTGGATTTAAATAATTAAATGGGGTCCAATCCTTATCCAACTGGAAATTTCCACATCCTATAAATTGGCAGGTACTCCTCCATAAATTCCTCACATCCACAAATTTCTACAACCAACGGTGTATCGTGTCCGTGTCCATCACCACCTCTACCACTATTCTTTTACATTTACAAATTCTTTCTCCGCGGTGTCGACAACACGACACAGCATAATCCCCAATCCCCAAGTCCTTATTCTAACCCTAACCCTAACCCTAATTTCTCTAGACGACCACGCCCGCTGTTCCTGCCAACCTTTGTTCCGACCATCCGCGACAGCCCTCACCCGACCTGTTCCCTGTCAAACCGACACCACCGTCGACACCCACAGCCACCATCACCATCCCCCTCGTCCCGCCTCCTACGACCATCACCAAAACCACCAGCATAGTACCAAACCCCAACAGCCCCCGTCGCCTCCGTCTCCTCCTTCCACACAACCAGAAACCCCACAAACAACACACAACGACCCGACCGTCCTACCTTCCCCGGCCACCAACTACCACCACCACCGCCAATGACCCTGGCCAGTGTCGCCGCGACCATAGCCAATACCACCACCATTGCAAAAAAAAAATAGAAGAGAAAGGAACCCTAACCTCCACGGCCGCCCCTCTCCTAGCCGTGCGTGCACCGTCGAGCCTCCGCGTGGACGTATGCTGCCGTGCGGCGCCGCCTTGTCGAAGCCTCGACCCCGCCCGACTGGAACCGCCGTGCGTCCCCACGAAGTGCCGCCCCACTCCTCCGCCGACCGGAGCCCCCGGTCGGACTTGACCACCGATGACCTCCCAGACCAGCCGCTAACCCTCTCGTCTTTCCCGACCATCTCCGCAGCTCCGCCCTAGCCTCCGACCACCGTCGCGCGCAGAGCCCCGGCCGAAACCCCCTTCGACGAACCCCGACCGCCGCGACTAACCCTCTCGCCGCCGGTCGATCCGCCCCCTCTTTCTTTCTCCGCCGAGCACAGACCCCCTCCGCCGCGCACGCAGCTCCATGCTCCGACTCCTCCACAGTTGTGCCGTCCCGGCCCTGTTCCCTCCGCCGAGATCGCTCATCTCGCCACAGCCCCTTTTTCCTCCGACCAACTCTCTGGCCTCGCCCCTCTCTTACTCCCGCAGCCTCCATCGAGTCCCGACCGATCTCCGCCGCACCCGGACCCTCGCTCACCGCCGCGCCCAGGCCGGAGCGCCGACATGAAGCATTTCCTCTCCCTCCTTCCTTTTTCCCTCTTCTCATTCTTTCTGATTTTCCTTCTGATTTTTTTGGAAGCTGAAGAGAAACAGCTCATTCCTTTATTATTAATATTATATATTTTTCTTTTCTTTCTTTGTTTGTACTTTGGCTTTTGGGAAATACTTTTGATAGTAACATTACTATTATTATTATTATTATTAACTTAATACAAAAGAGAAGTGTAAGTGTTGTATTATTATTATTATTATTATTATTATTATTATTATTATTATTATTTTTATTATTATAATTGTTATTTTATTTTTATTTCCTTTTTGTTAAAATTATTTAATTGTCAAATTATTATTATTATAGGAATTGGATTATTTATAGTGCTTTTAGATATTTTTAAAGTCAATCTTGACCAAAATACTGTACCTTGTCAAAAAGTAGGATTTAGTCCAAATGATTTTCTAGACTTTAAATAGTTATTTAAAAATCTTTTTATATAATATAGCATCTTAAATAGTTATGGGATTATTTATCTATTTTAAAATATAGTTTTCTACATAAAATTTTTATTTTTAACGAACTTAGATTTTTATTAAAATGGGTTCTCTTATATTTTAGTATTATCTAAAAACTATTTAAACTATCGAATATAGTTTTCAAGGATTATGATCAGTTTTCAAAAATCTTATATATATATATTATTTACCTAATTTCCTTCGACTATCCTCATGTCCGTGACTAGCCTATTATTCCTATTCTTCCGCCAATCTCGACTACCTTATGACCGCCCTAACTAAGTTGACCGTCCTGGACACGATGGAACCGTCCGTGCCACCATCCGAGGTCACCTTGTACAGTTGTTGCACCGGAGTCGCAGATCGTGCCACCTTGATCATTGCAGCACACCAGGCGTCCTACCAGGCAAGATACCTTGCCATCTTGTACTTTTATTTGATTCATGATATTTTATATGTTGCTAGTGTTTTTACATTAGTAAGAGTATGTCCAAGTGTAACTTGGGTGCCATCGATATGTATATCGATGTTTGTGTGTGTGCGTGTGTGTGTGGACCATATGTGGTAGCAGACTTTCCCGGTGTGTTGAAGTTATGCTTCATAACTTTTTTGACTTGTTGACACGTCTCATACACGACACATGAGTGAGGATCATAGAGTCGGCACGAACCTACGTATTCGACTTGCTACCGATACGGGCGGTTCGTGTGTCGGTTCATTTATGGATTAACGGAGTCTAGATAGCGACTTGCATAGAGATATGGATCGCCAAGCCATGGATATGACTTGTGTGACACATGGACGGGGAAAACTACTGGGACGTATGAGCTAGCCCAAAGCCTTCTAGTTGCCCGGTTATGGGTTCATGGTTTCCCTGTTATGGGTGTATCGCTAGAGGATATATCCATTGCAGGACCCTGACCACGACGCCAGATACGGTCAGAGACGTATACTAGTTCATGCGAAAGCCTCTAGTGGATGCTATGCTTTATTCCTACCCACTTATACGTTCCAGTATAGTTTTCGACTTGCATTACACCTAGATGGTTAGGTTCCATTGTGTTGGAGCATGTGGTCTTTTCTTTATCATGTATCATTTACAGTTCATCATGGTATTGTTTTTATGTATTTTGTTACGTCCCTCTGAGGACCTGGTTTTTTCCCAGGTGTGTGCTCATGTCTTTCCCAGGTGTTCTAGCTCTAGCCGCATTCATCGTTATTTCTTCGAAGATGATTGTATTTGGATCGCCCTCGCTTCGTTCGCCAATCTTATTTCATTTTTCATGTATTTCTTTCCTTGCTTGTTGGTAGTGGATTTGTCTCTGCCCAACAAATTGTACAAGTATATTTCTACAAATGATTATATGAAATCTTTATTTTTCTTTATTTTATGTGGATGAGATTAGTCGTGGTTTTACTACATTTACAGCTTATGTATCCATACGAGGCCCATGTACTTCGTATGAATACAGCTGGCATGTCTACGTTCCTAGTCCTATGTACTATGGGACTGGGGTGTTACATCCCCAAGGCGATCCACTAGCACGAATGAATCCCTTGGTTCTGAGTTCTTCAATCATCTTGTACAATATCTGTCACGACCCGCACCCTAGAGTTAGGGCACGAGAACGTAACAACGCCCAGCCTACGCTGCAGTGTCGACGGTAGAACGCTGTCCTAGGTTTCAATGCATCTAACAGTATAAGACTAAACAGTTTATACTCTCCGAATGGTGGTGACATAGCAGAATGTAAACTCAATCACATCTAAGGTAGAGCATAAAGGAAGATAGATAAAACATGAAATCGAAAAGAGATACAATAGATAGAAGTCTAAGTGTCTAAGATACAAACTCAGGATACATCTCAAAACCCAAATACAGTAATCCATAAATACAACTCAAGATGACTGAAAATAAACTATAAGCAAAAACCCTAGCTATCTATGCAACCTCTACTGTCTCCTCTAGGCTAGCAGGCAACCTCCAGGCTATCTGTAAAATTTATCAACAGGTCCAGTCAGAACAGGAGCGAGCATATTACATCTCAACAGTTCATAGCAGGTTAGAAAATATAATCATGCAGTAAAGTAAGATACAGGTACTGAAAGAAATGCTGTATGTAAACAGAGAGAGAGTTGTAATAGAAATATCTACTATAAATAGAGAACTAACATGTGGCTAGTGAGTCAGAGTACAATATAGACATGTAAATGGCATAGAAGATTCTGATAAGACACTATGGAAGAGATTCTGATAAGATACTACTTGGGTATTATTCACATGTCTACTTCTACTCCCCCGTACCCCAATCAATACACAAGGATCTAAACAGGTTATGTTATTGTACATAATATCACATGGGGGCCCATGAAAGGGTGCACATGATAGTATACATGGGGGCTCCGTGAACATGAGAGTACAAGATTCACAGGAGTGTACATGTATAATGAAGGCACAGGAGTACATGATGAAAGTAAAACGCACATAACACAATGTACCCGATGCTTCCGAGGGGGATAACATCGCATGTAGAGATCCATATAGTACCAATCCGTGTGACCATCGTGACAGTACAAGTAAAATAATCTACTGCAAGAAATAATTCTAAGCAGGATATGAAATGATCAGAGAATGTACTCGCCTGATATCTGAATGTCCAAGGTAAAGATACTGTCCGAGGAGAGGTGTCTGGCTCCTAATTAGAACAGCACAAGTCACAACATGTCCAGAAGGGTAATATAAAGTACTACAACGCATTCTACATGAATCTAGGTCAAACTAGGCCAAAGTCAACCCTTGGTCAACTCTGGTCAACTGCACTAGTCAAACTAGGTCATGTCCTAACCCAACAAGTCTTACTAGGCCTAACCAAGACTATCCTAGCAAGCACACATCAATACAAGACTATACAAGCCAACATACACCCGACTCTATATAGCATGCAATTATTCAATACTCAAATAGGCAAGAATTCACATTGGATATACACTAGGTAATCTATTACTTTAAGCTATATATGTCTATACATATATACACATGCATATATTGGTATTCAACATTAGGTCTATAATCATGGCATTTCAAATGATTATATAAACTTATATATATTACAACACAATATGCTAACATATATATAATATACATACATAGCTAAGTTAACTATATTCATAAATACTTATTTAAGAGGCTATGTGTGTGTATGTGAACATGGCAAAGGGACAAGTGAGGGTTAAATGGGCATACATAGTGTATACATATCAAAGAGTGTCAAAGTGTAAGTGAACAATGTGTCAAGTGTGATAGTGTCAACATAGTGTAAGGGGGTACATGAGATAATATAGGATTTGTGTTAACATAGAACATTACATCTCATTAACTTGTATATTGCATATATTACATTTATTATTATATTACATTCATGCTTGCATTCATTCATCATTCATTTATTCTCATGCACCACTATATGCATCATACATTACATACTATGGAACCTACATATTCATTACAAGCCATACTTATACATGCTTACATTAGATAGGATACTTATACCTCATACATCATTTATTTAAACAGTTACTCATGCTTGCATTCTCTATTTAATTATATAATGTATATACATTAACATGGGTTAAAATCAAATAGAACATTATATTACACACAAGGGTACACAAAATGCATATGCCGAATAGTAACTCCTACTAATAATCAATACTGTACCATCTCAGCATGAAATAAAATCTAGGATTAGAGTATGTCATAGATCTATGTGTTAGCTTTCCGAAACTTCAAACGGATCACGTTTTCGTTTCCGGAAACTCCCGGAATCGCGAAAACACCGAGAACGCGTTTGTCTTTCGTACAGCTGACACTCAAATAATTCTCCAGAAAGTTATAGAAAGAATTAGGCCTGCTAATACATGTTTCTGGAAAGCTAACTTCAATACGCTTCTTTTAAAAAAATGAGAGATTAAACCGAGCTTTGAGCTAGAAGTTATGACATTTCTAAGTTAGGGCTGAAATTAAAAACGTGGATAAAAATCATGACGGATTTGGGTAGTTTGAGACAAAAGAACACAAGTATATAACATAATATATCAAGAACTCACTCTCTACACTAATATATATATATATATATATATATATATATATATATATATATATATATATATATATATATATATATGAGACACTATAGAACACATCTCCAATACAAAAATATGAGATTAAACATGTAATAATTCATTCATACATAACAACAACACATAGTGTGTCCAAATTTGGGATTTTCCCACATGGACACAACCACAACACAAAGGACACTCCTATGACCTCCAAATGGACACGAAATGGACACAAATGGAGATACAACCATGGGGGTCATTCCTATGGGTTCAAAATAGACCTATATGCATGAGAAAATAAAAGGAGAAGGGATTTACACCTCCCGGTAGATCGAATCGAAGAAAAGCCTTCCCGGAGCGACACTGACACGTAGAGATTCCAAAAGGACACGAACGAGCTCCGAATCCTTCCAAACTTGGGTAGCTTCCTCCTTGGCTAGAATGGAGAAGGAAAGAAGAAGATTTGGTGGCAAAATGGAAGGATTTGGTGGAGAAATTGCTAGGGATTGCTCTCTAGAAATTTGGGGAAGAACAAGAGAGAGAGTGTGGATGAGAATAATAAAATGAACTTGAGCCTATCCTCTCCCAAAGTGGCTGGCCATATGGGGCTATTTGTCCTATTATGGTAAGGTCCAAAATGCCCCCACTAACCTATTCTATGAGTATTAGGAAGGGGCTAATTGGTTGGGGCTAAATTAGTCATTCTAAAGTCTCTAATCACACTAACCTTATCCATAATAATTAGTCTAACCTCTAATTAAAATATTTCTATCATGTGGACTAAAATTAATATCATATGGGCCATGCCTAACTAGTGTGTGGGTCCTACTAGAGTCAAACTACCCCCGGGTCCCCGTTTCAAGTCGGATTGAGTTGAAATTCGAACCCGACTCAAATAACCCCAAAACAATATCATAAATAATAAAATAATATCAAAATAATTCAAAGAGGTCAAATACAAAAATATTCTTAGGCCAAAAATGATATTAAAATATTATAATCACATGGTTAGGCTCTAGGTCAAACAGTCTCTAGGGTTTCACTAGCAAAACGTTAAAACCACAAGTCATTGATTTAAATAATTTTAAAATGATTTAAAATCACCAAAAATCATATCAAGAATTAAATATCATTATTAAAATAATTATAAACAAGAAATTTCAAAATTACCCTCATTTGGGAAACTGGGTGCTACAACTCTACCCACCTTAGAAAAATTTTGTCCTCGAAATTTAAGATCGATAGTACTCCTTCTAGAGCCTCTAACCTACCCAATATCTAAGGTAACACTTCCTAACACTGGAATAATAAACGGACATCTAAAAAGTATCAATCTAGGAATACCTCCAATACTGCTCTGCTGTACGGCGGTAATGGAACTTCAATAAAATATGGACTGGAACCTATATCCAAGGGACTGGACCTATTTTAAAGTGGTCTTAACTAAGGATGAAAATGAACTGATCATAGGCTATAGGTATGCTCAAACTATTATCTTCCTATTAACCATATATTAATACATTCTATTACCATAGGAACGATGCATTACTAAGACATATAGGCCCCTATCTCTCATAACACATTTATACTCACCAAAAGACTAGTACATCCTATCAAGGCTGATACTATAATCTCTCCTAAATCTCCTAAGCTACATGTTTATAGACACACATTCCCACATCAAGGACTAACCCATATATATCTACAACTGATACTAATGGAGTGACGTCCCTATTTCCCAACAATCAAGGTCTAAATTTTTTTTTATCTAAATCATGCAATTTGAAGGAATAGTATACAAGGTCAGGGCATACCGTAGCAGTTGGAAGTCTTACCTAGGTACACTAATCATTCTAGGTCAAAACAGTACTATGGTATCAACACACAAACAATCTAGGGTGTCCTAATTGGGAAGGTAAGGGAACAACAATCATCAAGGTTGTAGGGCTGTCTACCATCCTATATAAAAATTGGTCATTAACAAGCAAATAAGAAATTATTAAAAGGTTACTATTCCATAAAATGGAAAAAATTAAAAATTTAGGCACAACAAATCACAAATAGATTTTTGTCTTGACACGATCTAAGTTGATCAATTTTGGGATAAAACGAGATTTGAACAAGAAGGGAAATCAATGAAATCAAAGTATGAGCACGAGCATCCAATGATGGAGGTTCAGGTCATGATTAAATTTAATTCGACTGAGTACGAATACGAGGTTCATAGGCGATGAAAAGATTTCAAGGAGAATTGTCAAGGCTGTCGCGAATGAGACTCTAGGGTCAAGTTTAACTATGTCTCCATTCTCGTAGATTGATACATGAAAAAGCGAACCAAAGTGCAATAGGTTGATCAGACCATCATGTACCGGTTCTGATTAGACAATATGTTAGTGGGTGGCTACCCAATAAAATATGTCATGACCAAGCTCGAAAATAGATAAGCTTGCAAAACTTAAGGCTAATTTAGCAGCACAAGATATAAAGGTGGTAATGATGAAAGGAATTACATAGTCCAAGTTTCTTAACCAACGGGTCAAGTAATCAGATAAGGTACAAGGTTAAGCATCTAAGGAAACAAGCAGAACACCATCACATGTCGGATCGAAAGAATTGAGTCAAGACTGGATTTCTAATTGAAATAAGAAGAAATTTAGTATAATGGTAGAGGTTATAGTTTAGCCAGTTGACCAGAAAATCATATCAAGAAAATAGAGTACAAGAAGACGAGTTTTAGTGGGACATAATATACCTACACGAAGGTGAGCTCGTCTAGGTCTTACATATAAGATTTGTTGGAGGGTAACAGCTAGTATTATATTTCGAATATCAAAGTCACGATAAGGAACGTCAAGGATCTCAATTAGAAAGTGGGAGTTCAAGAGGTGGTAATTAATGCACAAAAATAATGAAGATCGAGTTAGTCATCTGCTTCTGATACTCTTAAGTTCATCTGGTCATAACTTGCCCAACATATCTTTACCTCACCAGTCTCCATATGAAAATTTAACCTTTACTTAAACCCTTACCATGACTACCGTAGGCAATTTCCAATTTCCAAACATCACTCTTGAAGCACAACCCTCACATTTAGGAATCAACATTAACCATTTATTTAAATTTCCAAGTTCTTTCACTTTGTCTTAAATTTGACCCAAAACCTCTAAATTCCGTTTACGAATTCCTTGAACTTGTTCAAATTGTCCTCCTCGTATTATTTAATTTAAATCTCTAGGCCTTGCAAAACTTATCTTTCATCATAAAATCAACTTCCGTATTTTCTTCGACATACACCCTTGAATATTATTCTCCTAAAAATATTTCACAACAATCTCTAAACTTCCATAACTTTGTGCTCTCTCTATCCCTAGTCATTTTCTCGCAACATCTTGTTTAATATCCTTATTAAACACAATTAACTTCTCTTTTCTATTACTAACCTTCTACATAGCCTCAGAGTAAAAGTTTTTCCCAGAATCAATAACCAAGATTTTCTAAGTTCTCAAAACTAGGTTGACCTCTGATATCCTCATTAGTTTTGAATACACCTATAAACTATCTCATAACCCCAAAATTTCTCTAAATGTAATTGTTTCCAGATTGGCAGCATACATCTCTTTATTCTATTCGAGACCTTTACCACATTTCTATCTCAAGTTTCCATATGGAACACTCCACATTTGATTTCCTTTAGATCATCATAAAATAACCAGTTACGTCTTCTCTGAGCTACATAATTTACGTCACTTCCTTAACATTTCTCAGGCAAAAAGATATAAAGATTCAAGAGTTGTCAAGGTATAGCTGACAGAATTATATACGAGACAGGGAATTGATATAATCAGGACAGGTATATAAGACAAGGAATGATGGTAGTAAAAATATTGGCAGAAAAAGAATGATAATAGAATCTGTTCTGCTTATCTATTTAAAAGAGGGACCCATTTTTTTTTGAAACAAGAATTATAATACCAAATCCAAAATAAGGCCTAGCAAAATCATTGGTTTATTGTGTTAAGAAGAAATAAATTTTTGTAAAAAGTTACACAAGGTTTATAAAAATAGCTAAAGCTACATCCTAAGTAAACAATGAGAAATAAAACAAAACAAAACAACAATAATTCTTTCTCTTTTTTTTTGAATGACTGAAACAAAAGTAGCAAAAACATGTTCGAAAACATTTAAGGTACAATCTGATAATCATATGCGTCTATCCAAAATTATGGTACTCTAAATCCTCGTCATACTAGTGAGCAAGGCTACGATAATCACAGAGTCCTTGACTTATGCACATACCTCTAGAATCATGGTATTTAATATTTTTGCGATGCCGCTAGCTTGGCTGCGAAAACCTTAAATTTCTACACCCGAGAAATATATCCAAAATCAGACTATATGTCCTCACCATGCTGGCTAATGTGACTATAAAAGACAAGATTTCCATAACTTAGATGGCCTAGCCCATATAATTTCATCTTGCCAAAAATTAAATTAAATCAACAATGAATACCAAAAAAAAATCAAATTTATCAACGAACATCAAAATTCAGAAATGAACAAAATCTTTCAAATCATATAACTACAAACTCGGATGCTATAGCTAACATCAAGATTCAAATTTCAACAATCTTCATCAAAATCAATAAATACAAACTCAAATTCAATAATAATCCATCAAAATCAAATTCAATAGCAGAAAGTAAAGATAAATCAAATCAAGGAAAAAGAAAAGAGTTTTCAAATCGGAGTTAAACAAGATTCTCAAGGGTCGTCCCAGGAATCTCTCAAGGGATCCTAATTGTGATTGAGTATCTTCAAAAATATATCCTAATCCTACTGTAGGCTGTAGTGGTACTCTAGTTCGAATACTACTACACAAACTAGACCTGCATGGGCCACCACTAAAACGTGTCACGACCCGCACCCTAGAGTTAGGGTACGAGAACGTAACAAAGCCCAGCTTACGCCGCAGTGTCGGCGGTAGAACGCTGTCCTAGGTCTCAATGCATCTAACAGTATAAGACTAAACAGTTTATACTCCCCGAATGGGGGTGACATAGCAGAATGTAAACTCAATCACATCTAAGGTAGAGCATAAAGAAAGATAGATAAAACATGAAATCGAAAAGAGATACAATAGATAGAAGTCTAAGTGTCTAAGATACAAACTCAGGATACATCTTAAAACCCAAATACAGTAATCCATAAATACAACTCAAGATGACTGAAAATAAACTATAAATAAAAACCCTAGCTATCTATGCAACCTCTACTGTCTCCTCTAGGCTAGCAGGCAACCTTCAGGCTATCTGTAAAATTTATCAACAGGTCCAGTCAGGACAGGAGCGAGCATATTACATCTCATCAGTTCATAGCAGGTTAGAAAATATAATCATGCAGTAAAGTAAGATACAGGTACTGAAAGAAATGCTGTATGTAAACAGATAGAGAGCTGTAATAGAAATATCTACTATAAATAGAGAACTAACATGTGGCTAGTGAGTCAGAGTACAATATAGATATGTAAATGGCATAAGAGATTCTGATAACACTATGGAAGAGATTCTGATAAGATACTACTTGGGTATTATTCACATGTCTACTACTACTCTCCCATACCCCAATCAATACACAAGGATCTAAACAGGTTATGTTATTGTACATGATATCACATGGGGGCCCATGAAAGGGTGCACATGATAGTATATATGGGGGCTCCGTGAACATGAGAGTACAAGATTCACAGGAGTGTACATGTATAATGAAAGCACAGGAGGACATGATGAAAGTGAAACACACAAGACACAATGTACCCGATGCTTCCGAGGGGGATAACATCGCATGTAGAGATCCATATAGTACCAATCCGTATAACCATCGTGACAGTACAAGTAAAGAAATCTACTGCAGGAAATAATTCTAAGTAGGATATGAAATGATCAGAGAATGTACTCGCCTGATATCTGAATGTCCAAGGTAAAGATACTGTCCGAGGAGAGGTGTCTGGCTCCTAATTAGAACAGCACAAGTCACAACATGTCCAGAAGGGTAATATAAAGCACTACAACGCATTCTACATGAATCTAGATCAAACTAGGCCAAAGTCAACCCTTGGTCAACTCTGGTCAACTGCACTAGTCAAACTAGGTCAAACTAGGTCATGTCCTAACCCAACAAGTCTTACTAGGCCTAACCAAAATTGTCCTAGCAAGCACACATCAATACAAGGCTATACAAGCCAACATGCACCCGACTCTATATAGCATGCAATTATTCAATACTCAAATAGGCAAGAATTCACATTGGATATACACTAGGTAATCTATTACTTTAAGCTATATATGTCTACACGTATACACACATGCATATATTGGTATTCAATATTAGGTCTATAATCATGGCATTTCAAATGGTTATATAAACTTATATATATTACAACACAATATGCTAACATATATATATATATAATATACATACATAGCTAAGTTAACTATATTCATAAATACTTATTTAAGAGGCTATGTATGTGTATGTGAACATGGCAAAGGGGCAAGTAAGGGTTAAATGGGCATACATAGTGTATACATATCAAAGAGTGTCAAAGTGTAAGTGAACAATGTGTCAAGTGTGATAGTGTCAACATAGTATAAGGGGGTACATGAGGTAATATAGGATTTGTGTTAACATAGAACATTACATCTCATTAACTTGTATATTGCATACATTATATCTATTATTATATTACATTCATGCTTGCATTCATTCATCATTCATTTATTCTCTTGCACCACTATATGAACCATACATTACATACTATGGAACCTACATATTCATTACAAGCCATACTTATACATGCTTACATTAGATAGGATACTTACACCTCATACATCATTTATTTAAACATTTACTCATGCTTGCATTCTCTATTTAATTACATAATGTATATACATTAACATGGGTTGAAATCAAATAGAACATTATATTACACACAAGGGTGCACAAAATGCATATGCCGAATAGTAACTCCTACTAATAATTAATACTGTACCATCTCAGCATGAATTAAAATCTAGGATTAAAGTATGTTATATATCTATGTGTTAGCTTTCCGAAACTTCAAACGGATCACGTTTTCGTTTCCAAAAACTCTCGGAATCACGAAAACACCGAGAACATATTTGTCTTTCGTACAGCTGACACTCAAATAATTCTATAGAAAGTTACAGAAAAAATTAGGCCTATTAATACATGTTTTTGGAAATCTAACTTCAATACGCTTCTTTTAAAAAAAACAGAAGATTAAACCGAGCTTTGAGCTAGAAGTTATGACATTTCTAAGTTAGGGCTGAAATTAAAAACGTGGATAAAAATCATGACGGATTTTTGTAGTTCGAGACAAAAGAACACAAGTATATAACATAATATATCAAGAACTCACTCTCTACACTAATATATATATATATATATATATATATATATATATATATATATATATATATATATATATATATATATATATATGAGACACTATAGAACACATCTCCAATACAAAAATGTGAGATTAAACATATAATAATTCATTCATACATAACAACAACACATAGTGTGTCAAAATTTAGGATTTTCCCTCATGGACACAACCACCACACAAAGGACACTCCTATGACCTCCAAATGGACACAAAATGGACACAAATGGAGATACAACCATGGGGGTCATTTCTATGGGTTCAAAATAGACCTATATGCATGAGAAAATGAAAAGGAGAAGGGATTTATACCTCCCGGTAGATCGAATCGAAGAAAAGCCTTCCCGGAGCGACACCGACACGTAGAGATTCCAAAAGGACACGAACGAGCTCCGAATCCTCCTAAACTTGGGTAGCTTCCTCCTTGGCTAGAATGGACAAGGAAAGAAGAAGATTTGGTGGCGAAATGGAAGGATTTGGTAGAGAAATTGTTAGGGATTGCTCTCTAGAAATTTGGAGAAGAACAAGAGAGAGAGTGTGGATGAGAATAATGAAATGAACTTGAGCCTATCCTCTCCCAAAGTGGCTGGCCATATGGGGCTATTTGTCCTATTATAATAAGGTCCAAAATGCCCCCACTAACCTATTCTATGAGTATTAGGAAAGGGCTAATTGGTTGGGGCTAAATTAGTCATTCTAAAGTCTCTAATCACACTAACCTTATCCATAATAATTAGTCTAACCTCTAAATAAAATATTTCTATCATGTGGACTAAAATTAATATCATGTGGGCCATGCCTAACTAGTGTGTGGGTCCCACTAGAGTCAAACTACCCCCGGGTCCCCGTTTCAAGTCGTATTGAGTTGAAATTCGAACCCGACTCAAATAACCCCAAAACAATATCATAAATAATAAAATAATATCAAAATAATTCAAAGAGGTCAAATACAAAAATATCCTTAGGCCAAAAATGACATTAAAATATCATAATCACATGGTTAGGCTCTAGGTCAAACAGTCTCTAGGGTTTCACTAGCAAAACGTCAAAACCACAAGTTATTGATTTAAATAATTTTAAAATAATTTAAAATCACCAAAAATCATATCATGAATTAAATATCATTATTAAAATAATTATAAACACAAAATTTCAAAATTACCCTCATTTGGGAAACTGGGTGCTACAATATCTCTAGCTCTGTGGGCGCCATCCTGTAGACTCTTTCCGACACTGGGGCTGTCCCTGGGACCAAGTCGATAGTAAACTCGATCTCTCGCTCTGGCGGCATTCCTGGAAGCTCTTCTGGGAAAACATTTGAAAGCTCTTCGACTATCCGGGGTAACTGCACTACTGCTACTGCCATCCGCAATACAGGAGGAGAAGGTTTAACTTCTCCTCGGGAGAAGAAAAACTCTCGCTCGCCTGGAATGCTAAAAACAATCCTGCCAAAATAGTAGTCTATCCTAGCATACTGGTCTCTCAACCAATCCATCCCTAATACCACATCATAGTCGACCATCGGGAATTCTATCAACCTAGCGGGAAACTCTCTACCGCTAACTACGATCCGACACGAGGAAAACACTCTATCTACTCCCACAAGTCTGTTACCAGTAAGTATATTGAGCCTTACTGATAATGACTCGGGTTCCAATCCTATCCGTGTCATGAATCGTGCAGACATAAATGAATGCGAGACACCAGAATCAAATAATACAGAAGCTGGAAAGGTGTTGACGAGAATAGTACCTACCACCACCTCACCTGGTGCCAATCCTTCCTCTCCCATGGTCAAAGCCAGCCCTTAACCATATCTTCTGGATGTGGGACCCCTCTGCTGAAAACTTCTCTGCCTGCTCTGGATCAAGGCTTGGGCTTGGGCATACTGTTACGGTCACTGCTGCTGGAATGCCTGGGCCTGCGTCGGCAATGGCCTTAGGAACTGGTACTACAGCTGTTGCTGTTGCTGGACTGGTGCTGGTCCTCTAACTGAAGGACTAGAGAAGGCCAATGAACTCCCCCTGTTCGGGCAATTCCTAATCCTGTGGTCCGGGGCACCACAAACCAAGCACAAACCCTGTGCTCTGCGACACTCTGATACCACATGCCCTGGCTTCCCGCAGTGTGAACATCCCACTGTGGAAGACTGCTTCTGCTTCTGCTGCTGAGGGTACGTCGGGGTGGAATACTGAACCGACGTCACTGAGGCTGCCCGCCTCGGAGCTCCAATGGTCAAAGCCCTGGCCGCCAGGACTGGTGCTGATGACTGATTCATCTGGCTGTGGGATCACTTTCGACCTCTGATCATATCCACGATCCTCTGGGAGGTATACTCATGCCTCCGGGCTGCTCTCAACACCGCATCAAAAGTCTGATGCTCAAACTGCTCTACCGCCAACAAAATATCTAGGTGGAGCCCCTGCTGGAACCGCTGGGCTCTATCGAACTCGGTCGCCACCAAGGTGGGAGCAAACCGACTAAGCCTGGAGAACTCGACCGCATATCCATCGACCGTCCTGCCCATCTACTTCAGATTGGTGAACCTCGTCTGTAGATCATACCGAGCTACAGCATCAAAATACTTGGTCTGGAATCACTTCCTGAATATTGCCCAGGCAATAGGGGCCACTAATCCAACAGCCTGTGCCGTCCACCAGCTGCGGACAAGATCCAATAGCTGTAGGCGCACCACGGCCACCTTCTCGTTCTCTGGAGTCCTGGCTGCTTCTAGAATCACTTCTGTATCCTGAAGCCAAGCATCTGCAGCGACCGCATCTTCACTGCCGTCGAAAAAGGGAGGGTTCAAGCGCTTGAAGTTGTTGGCCGCGCTGTTACCCTGATGACCTCCTTTGGTCAAAGTATCTGCTACCGCCTGGTGTAAGGCATCTCCCCGACGATCCTAGGAAGCTAAAAATGACTGATGAGACCCACCAAAGTGCCATCATCAGGCTCTGCAGGCTGGACGGGCTGAACTGGTGGCTCTTCTCCAATAGGCACGACTCTGAAGGCTACTCCTGAATGCTGGGCTTGATCTTCGGGTTGCTGCTGGTCCGCGGGAGGTGCTCTGCCTTGCTGATCGGCAGGTCCAGGAACAATGCCGCAGAAGAAGATGACATAGAGAACAATAAGGAAGGACCCGGACAGATCAACGATACAAGCATGTGATCAAGTCAAGATTTTAAGGGATCAAGAGGATACGAGCAGAGATCAAAGGAGAGTACTGATTGAGACATCTATTCGGTAACCCTCACGTATCTTGATTTACAAGACCTGCATGGGCCACCACTTAAACCATGTCACACCCCAGAACCAGAATACTGGAGAACGGGGGCATACATAGCTAGCTACGCATAATGAAACAAAATCCGTCTCACTATACGGTCACGGCTGTCTAAATATATGAGGGTTTAATTACAATCCATCAGTCTCCTATGTTCATGAACAAGCCTAGTGTCTCAATCGCAAGCAAGCAAGTAAGTATTACAAGATGTAAGATCACCAAATATACAATAATAAGGCATCCCAAACATTACATATTCAGTTAATCACGAAGCTAGTCATTAGAAAATGTCAAGACTAGCAAGAGTTTCAGTCATACATGATCAACCCTAGATATTGTCAATCATGTTACAGCCCGTAGGCAGACAATAAATAAAGGTGCAACTGAGCTAACACGTACTTGTCTGCTAAACGCCTCAAAAGAATAATTTATAATAAAGTGGAAGAACAAAAGAAACCCACTCGCTGCCAAGGTTACGCCTAGTGGTCACCATCTGGCTGGAAGGTAGGTAGAACCTCTGGAGCTGCTCCGATATCTGGCCACACAAAACCAGCTGGGTCAGACCCCAGAAAGAGCAAGTGCCACAAAGAAGGCTTCACTTAGAAACTAAAACCAGCATATCACAATAGAATATTAAAGATAATAAATAAAGAACTGATAATAATAGAGATAACAACAGTAAACTGAGTACAAGGAAACCATTCAAGTAGCCAGGTCACAACCCTTAAACCAAACAATGACCGGGGTTGTAACCCTTCACCTGAATAGAAATCCGTCTCAAATACTATTGGTATAGTATAGACAATAAACGAAGAGAGGACACAGAAATGCTCCGAGAGCCAGGTTACAACCTTTAAACCAAACAAGGACCGGGGTTGTAACCCTTCGCCTGAACAGAACTGGACCCCTGATCTTTATTGCTAAGGCCAGTATAAATAATTATGGTATTAAGGTAAGGTAGAACATGACGAACATGGCATGGGGTTGCAATAAGACAATAAACGAAGAGAGGACACAGAACTGCTCCGGGAGCCAGGTTACAATCCTTAAACCAAACAAGGACCGAGGTTGTAACCCTTCGCCTGAACAGAACTGGACCCCTGATCTTTATTGTTAAGGCAAGCATCAATAATCATGTCATGTCACCATCATGCACAGGATCAGGATAAGACTCAGCTGGAATAAACTCCATCCAATCAATCACGGCCGAACAAGAGTACGGCTTGATACTTTTAACTAACTAGGGTTATCACAGGCCTAGTTACTAGCAAGATGCAATGAGATTATCCCAACAGCCACAAGCCCTGCAGACCATCCGGTTATCCAGGTCGAATGTCCGTTTATGAAGAATGCAATACGTGATTGTGTGCTGGAAATGTGCCCTACTCGTCGGTAGGCTACAAGTCCACTTAATACGCCCAGATAACGGGATTGTCTGTAGCTGGGAATCTCTTCATGTCTACTGAATTATTCTAGTTTATTAGCCTTAGTCAATTACTGTAGGTATCCCTGACCGTGGTACTCAGGGATCCCTATCCTAGACATGATGCAAGATAGTACTGGTTTATTTATATAAACACAATCGTCCACGGTGTCCAGGTCAATCATTCTTGTCAGGTCATGTCATGTCATGTCATGTTAGCCGTCGCAACAGCAATTCGAGATAATCATGTCAGGTATACTTATCATACCATGCCATGTTCAATTATCATTTCCAAACATATTAAATAAATTCGTGATTATCAAGTTCATGAAAAAAGGCGTAAGGATATAAAATGGGGGTAAAAATATAAAAAGGGGTAAGGTGTACGCCATAGGAACTTAAGTCTCTACGTGCGTACTACTACGCTAGACCAAGGGGCCTTCAAGCGTAAAGTGGCTTACGCTAGCAAGAGCAAGGTAAGATAGCTCTACGCGAGCAAGGGTACATGCGGGTGGGGTTTTACGCTAGCCGGACTTTACGCTCGTAAGATTTTACGCACGCCAACTCTCGAGCAAAACTCTACGCGAGTGAGTTCTACGCGAGGAAACACTCGGGCAACTTTACGTTCGCGAGAGTCTGCTCGAGCCAGGTTTTTGTACGCGAGCACGATTTTACGCGAGCGGGAAGGCCCCGAGCGTAAAATTCGTGGGAACTCAGCATAAAACAGAGTACGCTGGCACGCAATGCGTGGGCGTAAAAAGGAATATTACGCGGGCATGAGAAAACGTGTGCATAAAAGGCTGATATAACACGCTAACACGTAAAATGTGGACGTAAGGGCTAAACACTACGCTAACACGTTAGAACGTGTGCGTAAAACTTTATCTTCTCCCCATGGCTAAAGCAAGCAGGTGTAAAAAGCTCAAGAGCTCAAGAAACCCCCATCTCGGCCAAGACCCAATGAAACCCAACCATTCAAGAGCCAAACTTGTGCGAAATCAAAATCCCTACTACATTGAACTCTCCATTTCGGAAACAACCAAGTTTCGGAAGATGAAACCATGAAGATCAAAAATACTAAAGCTTAGATCTACATAAAATGAGCCATGGAATTCGAAATTGCTAAATACTAAAGTGACTTAGAATGTTGTGAGAAAGAGAATGGAACAATAAAAATTGGGTTCCTCCATGAAGCAAGATGCACTTGCCTACGGTGGGGGTTCGGTGAGGAAGAAGAAGAGGAAGAGCAGTAATAAGAAAATTGAATGAAGAGAGAAAAAGTTGGTGGTAGGTAGGGGTTCTCCACTCGGTTCATGATGAACCAAATAAGCAAACCCAAGCCTAGCCGAACCAATCCCAAGGTAAACTAAGCAATGAAAATGTCAAATAAACCAAGCAGGAAGACATGCAATACGAGTCAAAATACGTACACGTATACCAAGATACGTAATATGAACCACAGGCATTACAATAGTACGGGGTTTTCTACCCAAGCTTGTATCACTCCGATTTCTAAACTTCGAGCATAGATTTTCTACACACATCCCAACATTCGTCGTACGGGGTCCGAGTCATTCAGCAAAGCCATCCTACTTCAAGTTCTTCTCAACCAATTCCTCGACATATCAATATCACTCGTTCTTCTAGCCATTTCGCATAGTCTATCTCTTCGAACACGTTTGACATAATCTGTCTATCAATCCTTCCAAGTCAAGCACGCTAGGACACAACTTATTGCTAAACCATAATTCATATTTCATATTTCCTAAGTCGTTTATCACAATTCACGTATTCGATCATATGGTCGTCTAGCTTAACAATATGTTGTGCCCCGATCTCACGCGAGTCAGATTATCCACGGTGGGCATGAATCACCATGTACGCTCCCACGGGATAATCATCCTTATCGGGACGTAACTCTTGTTTTGTGTTTAGACTAATTCATTCTTGAAATGTTGATTGGATCTATTCAAGCCTCAAGTTTACTCAAACATCAATCGTAAGTCCAAATATCATCAAATTTTCCTTCACATCAAACCGACAAGTCGAGACAATCAAAGTTGTCGTATCCTAATTTTCTGAGTTCAATCATTCTCGCGACATGAATCACCATGTCAGCGCTCACGCGGAATGATCGTCCCAAATCCGACGTGATGCATATACGTGGCTAGAGTTGCGCTCGCACAAGACAAGAATGTCGATGTTGTAGTTATCCGCGTAACCATCAAGACACGATTGTGTTCATCCAATATTTATTTCAACCAAAGTTCTAAGTATTGCATCAATCAGAATGATAACCCTTGTACGATCGTCATTCATCGAGTCAGAGTACCTTCGAGTTATCGCATATCGATCTTGATACTCCTCAATACCATCGATGACATGCGTAACCTGATGATCTTCCTTTGTAACGAATTTTGAGTCGTACGAATGATCCTATCGTCCGACTGGATAATCTTCTCGACTTTCAAATTCAAGTTCGATCATTATCGCTCGAATCTTTCACAACATCAATTTCCTCAAAACCAAATTCGCGTGTTGTTCATCCGTCTATCTTAAGTCATTGAGCAACATTTTTCTTCAAATCACATCATTTCTTGCTAACTCAAATCATCTAGCAACATCCATCCTGATTCCTTAAAAGTTATTCTTAAATACTTGAATCATTTCCATGCACGCTATCATCCGATCGTGCTAAATTTTTATATACGATTCTTATCGATTTTTTCGATCGAGTCATCTATTCGCACACCTTAACTTTCTTCGATTCAGTTTCACCTACTCAATCATTTTTGTGTTTCATACTCGTGTAATCCTTAATCCCGTGCACGTTCCGTACGCATCAATTTCTAGGTTGTTCAAGTCAACTCGTCAAATCTCAAGACTATGACTTATTCAACGATACTCAATCTATGACTTTGCATAACGCGACGCTTGCTGATAGACTCATCGATACCTCGCATCTTCAATCAATCGATCGACATTCCTGAAGCTATCGCATACACCACTCAGGGATGAAGTCATTCGACAAATCCTCAAAACTATTATTCGAATCAAAATTAACTTCTTTAAATTTTTCGTTCGAACCATTCCTCGAATTTCAAGCACGCTCATCTATATCGCATCGACGCTATCGTCGCTCGATAGCACCCCTATCGATAGTCATCTCACTTTACTCAATCGAGTTCAACTTATTCTTGCTCTACGCATTTTCAATCCACATACGACTTTTCTAAGGTCGACACAACTTTTGGTGTATATGCCCAGTCTGACTTAGCCAACCATTCTACGTAAACCATATTTTGTTTCTTGTCAAAAACTATTTTTCTAAGTTTTACAAATTCTATAAAATTATTGTATGGACATCATGTGGAACATTTGAGAGAGAGCATATGAACGATATCAATTTACGGAAGCAACAGAGTTAAAGAATTCAATCGATAGTCCAAGGACGTAAAGTTGTGCTCTGATACTACTGTGTCACGCCTCGCTTCCGTAGGAGCGATCGTCCTCGCTAAGGCGTGATATCGGACGAGCCTAGATTGCGCTCATGCAAGATGGGTTCCATAACGGCCAATTTCAGTGGCTGCGACGGGATCGTCATACAGAAGTACTAAGCAGAGACATTGAATAATAGCAGCGAAAGTTTGAAGCAGAACACAAGTCATTGCAAAATACTCTTTATTAATATTGGAACAAAGATTACAATGGGACGTAAGGCCAAGATTACAATCACTCAAGCTCACTCTTCTCATATTTTACAAGTTCACTCATCTCTCTCTCATCTCTAAATACAAGTCTTGAACCAACGGATGCTTCGGAAGGCGATTCCCATACATTATGTCCCGTATAAGTGCAAAATCCACGCGGCTGCACGCCTTGAATCGCCAAGGAACTCCGTACCACAACGCATCCAAGCGAGCTCCGCGCCACGAGCTTCTACCTGTGCTTGCACATAAAAATTGTTTGGATGTTAGTACTCAACTGTACTAGTGGAATGATCTCCTTGCCCACCCATACAAAACCAACACGTTCATTTACCTTGTGTAACGTAGTCCCTTTATGATTGTCTTTCTATTCTTGTCTTATGATCGATTTTAGGACAGACGTCTTGGCCTATTTTGTGACTCAAGATCATCCTGTGCTTGCAACAATGCTAACCTATCAAGTCGTGCTAGCCTTTCGGCCTGTAATCAAATACGCAACTACTCGATGAGACTCCATTTTCGTGTGGCCGTGCTACCTCCTTGAGGCAGTGCCTCGCCACTTACAGACTTATCCATACTTGTGTTAGGACAGCGCGGCCGTGCCTCATATTTTGAGGTCGTACCCTGTAACTCAAGATAACATAACCAAACTTGCCCTACGGCCCTTCTCGACTTAACTCGAAACAACTCAAATCTTACTTATGCAACTCTATGTCGAGGGCCTAACGCTCGACACCACATCTCGTGTCGAAGCACAGGTCCTTGTGTAGAGCCTAAAAATCAAGTTGTGCCATGTATTTACTATTCAGTGATCAAGTTGCGCCCTAAAAATCAAGTTGTGCCACTGTTTTGAAGCTCAGAAATCAAGCCGTACCACTGATCAGGTTGCGCCTAATATCAGACTGCGCCCAATTATGTTGTGCCAAAATCTACATGTCGTCTGACACTTAATAGCCATCATTACCTGACAGCACTGACAACTGACAAACACAGTGAACGAGGAAAATCTCCTTGAATCCCTCGAATTGTGCCGCTCGAGGAGATTGGACTGACAGCTGTCCTGCACATCTTGTGAGTTGCGCCTAGGCGCAATCCAGACAAGTTTTTTAGTTACGTCTAGGCGCAATCTGAACGACTTCTTCTCAAAAGCTGCCACATGTTTAGGCGCAGTCTAATCAGACACAATTCAACTTTTTGACTGAAGCTCGTACAACCTGATAAAGTTGAGACAATTTTTATTTCGAAAGCAGGATGACGTGGCGCACATGCCACTAATCTCTCAAGACGTGTCTACTATCCTGTACACGATCACGCGCATCTCAATCACATGATGCCACGCGTCTAAATATAGTTAGTACACGACTGATAACTGAATAAAAGTTCGCACAACAGGAGGTTGGCGCAACCCAATGTGGTACAACCCAGCATCGTGTACATCAGAATAACTGCTAAAACAGTTATTTCTTAAGCTCTATAAATAGAGTTTCCAATTATTGCTAAAGGAGGACGCACAGAGATCAAGAACTCTTGTAAAATTGCTGCTGCATTCTTCAGAGGCTCTAGTCTTCAAGTTCACATAGTCCAAGGGATAAAGTAATCGTTTTCTGATAAGATTTCTACAGTTGTACCTCCCCAGAATTTATTATACTTTGTACGATTCTTTTTCAAGTTTGGAATAATTATTTTTGTTTTTTGTAAACAAAATGGCGACTCTGCTGGGGACGACTTTCTCCTCCGATGAGAAGGTGACAACTCAATGTGATACGGCGTCGATCGGCAAGACGAAGAAGACTCTGGTTGTTCAGGTCAACCAGACAGCCTACGAGAATATGATCAACACCAAGTGCAATAAGCGTACTGTGGCTATCGCCAAGAAGAGGACTGTGTGGACTCCTAAGTCTCCTGCAGTTGCTGTTGCCCAGGTGCAACTTGAGTGCTCAGTGGCCAAGGCGCAATCCGCCTCAGTAGCTGTCACGACCCGCTCCCGAATAATCGGACACGAGTCGGACACGCCCAGCCTTCGTCGTTAGACACGACGAAGTAAGCTGTACCAAGCTAGGGAAAACTAACCAGATAAACATGAAAGTATAGAATCACAGCATCTAAAAACGTATCCCAGAATGATCACCATAATCCACAATTCTATGTATATAAATGTACGAGTCATCAAGAATGAAATGTACATGAATTCTAAAGACAATATCTAAGAGTAAAGCTAACAGTCTAAACCTGAAACCTCAAGCTAAGCCTCATCCTGCTCAGCTAAATCCTGGGCTCTGGCCCATAGAGTAGAACAATGTCCTGCAAGCATACCTGCAACATATCCTATTCAGGAGCGGAGCTAAGTATATCCAAGGAAATGAACATGAACATCATGGTATGAATCAAGGAACAGGAAGAATATATATAAGTACAGGAAATGAGACAAGACATGAAACTGAGCAGGAAATACTGAAAGTAAAACAGGAAAACATGGTAAGAGTCCTGAACATGAAATACAACCTGAATCATGAAATACAAACTGAACATGAAATACAGCCTGAACATGAAATACAGCCTGAACATGAAATACAACCATGAAATCCTGAAATACGAACTGAGTCCTGACACGTGCAATATTTGAAATACATCTAGATTGTGATCGGCTTAGGTAGATGCAATGATAATGAAATGGTACGGCTTTGGCCCCGCGTGCACGGTGCGGGACCCAAGCTATTCACATGAGTAGTAACAGGGTTTGATCACATATCTATAGTATTTCCCCTCCCAGACGCAAATGATACATAAAACATGAAATGAGACAATATCGTGATATATCGTGTCAACAAGAGATACAAGAATGAATATGAAGACATGAGAAATGAACAAATCCGAGGCGTATACTTGCCTTGCTCAGGGGTGATCAAGTGTAGGAAAATTGCTGTAAGTCCACCTGATATAATAGATACAAATTGGTTAAGCTCTAAACCAATGCATTAGCTTCCTGAATCAACTTCTAACTAAAGTTTGCTAGCTATTAATATAATCCTTGCTAACTATATATAATTAAAATAATATGTTACTATCTAGATAACAATTTGAATCTAATAACTTACTATATAGAACATCCACTATTCTAACAGGTTTTCAATTTATGAAGTAATATGTAGAAGGTACTTAAATCTTATTTATTTGAAAATAATTGCTAGCTAAAGTATTTAGCAAGAGAAAATATATATAATTTTTTTTACACATTAATCTTAATAATATTTAAAGGATAGCAACATTTCTAATCACACTGGAAATTGCACATTAATAAAGGATAACGAGATTCCAGCCCAAAATTTATCAATACATATCTGTAGTTATGACCTTAACTAAAGTATTAACTCTTAACTTCAAAGGCTCAAACACCAAACTCAACCCAAAACTTAGTTCCTGGCTCGAATTCAAAATGCAGCTGACAGTCCTATAGAGAATTTAGATAAATTATATTTTAGAGCTGGCCCGTACACATACCCAATGATCAGCTTATTTCTACGCTGCTCAAACCCAATACTTGCTTAACACAACCCATTTACTCAACTCAGCAATACACCCCAGCCCAGTATACTCAGCAACCATACAAGCCCCGACCATCATTTAATTCCAACAACTGAACTCAAGCATCAACATAAAAGATAACTCAACTAAAGTACATACAACCAAGAAGCTTAGAAAAAAATATACACAAACCTTCCCATTCACCCTAATTCAAAATAATTGCAATATGAACTTTACTTTAACCCAAATAATCCTAAAATCGGATCACACAAGTGGAAAACTATACAGAAACTAACTCCAGAAAATAGGTGTACAAACTAATCCAAAAGTTAAGGATTAATACAATATAACCCAGCCATTGCACACACTCAACCAAAATATATTTGACCTATACAAAGAACCCCAAAGACTCCTGCAAAAGTCTAACTCCTGTCCAAACCAGTCGATCCAAAAACTCCAATGCGGACACGCACGCGGTTTGGACACAGCTACACTGGACACGAACGGTACTCTGATACATACACTAGCCTTGGATACGAACACGACACTCCCAAGCCCGGTTGATCCCATCTGGACACACCCCTTGCTGGAACAGAACCACACTCTAACCAAAATAACAGATTGTAAAAATTAGCAACGGCTCAGCCATCATGGTGAAGAATTTGAACGGTACCTAAAGAATGGCAATCCAGGATGGAGTGCATACGCAAACTTGAAGAATCAGCCACGATTCCTTGCGTGTCCATAGCTGACCAGCATTGGTTGAGGCGTTTCCACAAATAGTTGATATGCAAGAATAATGAAAGGTTCTAAGAAGTGCTTCTTGATCCGATTCAAGAAGGAGAAGAAGAATTATCGAGAATTTGCAGAAATTATGAGAAGTAATCACTGACCTGTTCTGATCTCAAAATCTATATCGACAAGATCGATGAAGGCCGGAGGACTCGTGGCCGTGACAGCGACGGGAATGCCATTCCTTCGCCAGGCTACCGCGAATCGCAGATCACCGGTGAAGAGTCACTTTCTACTCACACGGAGTCGTCGAAACTGTCTGTACGCGGTGGAGGAAAAGCCATCGGTCGATCAGTCACTGCCATTGTTTGTCGGGAGTTGTCGCCAGTCGTCGTCAAGGATGAAGGCTCCTTGTGCCAACGCTGGAGAGAATGCCAACTGGTCACCACCGGCTGGTCGTGTCGAGAAATTCGTCGAAGAAGAAATTAGGGCTAGGGTTTCGGAGTTGGAACGATCGGCTCCCTCGTCGATTGTTTACTGGATCCGCACAAAAATAAGAAAGGAAAATAAATTTTTAGCAAGATCCACTAATCTCTGGATCTGAAGAAATCAAGTGAAAGAATCGCTCACCAAGTGGTGAAACCCTAGATCGGAGGATGTCGAGCTCCTGGAAGAACAACGCCGCTGCTGTTGCTTCAGGAGGTGGTCGTCGTTAGTGAAGAAGAGGGTTGTCCACGCTGTCGCCGAGGAGATGGGGGCTCACCGCTGAAGTCGTCGTCGCCAGCGGAGTTGTCGCCACTGCCGGGTCGGAGAGTTGGGAGGCTCTGAAGAATGGAGAGCTTTCCCGAGAGAAAAAGAAATGGAGGAGAATAACTTCTCACTCCACTGATCGATTAATAAAGGAAAACAAAAAAAATAGAACTTTACAAAAAACCCCTCCCGCTCAACTTAAATTTTGTATAAGCCCCTCCGACTTAGGGTTTTATATAACAAAACCCTCTACTTTTTTAAAATTGCAGAAATATCAAGAAATCAATTAGAAAACCAAAGAGTGGCCCAAAAGTTTGTTATAACAAACTTTCAAAATAAATAAAAATAAATAAATTATGCCTAATTAATTTCCCTCCAAAATATCGATCACCAAATTTATTATTTTTAATTCAAAAACTTATTATTTGAAACTTAATCATCAACTATTATTAATATTAAAAAAATATTTCTAAAATCAAAATAAATTTCCTAAAACAGGGAGGTGGAGTTACAATAGCTCAGGCATATTCTGCTGCCTGGGTTCAATCTACTCTTCCTGCTGCCCGCTCGCAGTCTACTACTCTCTTTACTGCCAAGACGCAGTCTGTTCAGGCCGGTGCTGAGGCACAGTCTACCCATGTTGCTGCCAAGGCGCCACCAGTAGCTTATATTACTAGGGTACAACCAGTAGCCCGTAGTGCTATGGCGCAACCCAAGCAACCAGTAACTCAGGCGCAGTCTGCTGCTCTGGCACAACCCAAGGGAACTAGTCTTTTGGCTATTCCCTCTCCCAATTCTCAAGTTCTAAACTTGGAGAAACAATGCTCTAGTACTAACACTAGACAAAACAAAGGGAAGAGTCCTTTGACATTTCCTCAACTGGCACAACCTGTGCCTAAAGTGATCCCACAACAGAACAGAGGGAAACGCTTCTTAGCTAACCCTCTACAAAATAAAGGAAAGCACCCTTTGATCTTTTCTAAAACTTCCCTGGTCTATGACTCAGAGGAAGGTATATCAGATTCTATTCCTTTAAGAAGAGGTCTTCAGATCTTTGATATCGGAAAGGATACTGATCAAAGAGGCATCTTGCCTACCCCTATGGGGTCTGGTCAAGATCTTCCCACCTTGCAAATTTCAAGATCCAAGCAAGAAAAATTGAGGGTATCACAAACAGAGACACCTGGAGCAGAATTTTCTGATTTACGCGCTTATCTCAATAGGCGTCAACCAATATCAACTTTGGTGAAACGCAAGAACCCTATGCCAAAGGCCAATCTGTACCAGAAGCCAAAGTTTGAAAAGAAGGGCACAACTACTTATGCTAATAAGTTGAGTACATCTTTGTACACTCAGGGAACTAAATATCTGAAAAATATAAGACATGTTCCTAACATTATTAAGGAATATGTTCCTCCGACTTCTTCTCATCCTGTAGTTGTAACTGATCTTCGACAACGTCTTACACAAAGATAGAAGATTACAGGGATGTCTCCCTCACTTCCAAATTACTCTTCAGATCGCCACTGCCTTTATGAAGTCGTCATCAACTGTTGTTGCCAATCGGCTCGACGATCTGTCTTCGATCGTCTGAACTATGCTTCAACTCCCGAACATATAATAAAAGATAAAAACGAGCTATTATATGCTTCTGTCAATATGACTTCTCAAGGTATTGGGGGTGGAAAACGTCCAAGACGTAATATATCCCGAAATCCCAGTCAGTAATACTTTGATCGGATTTATGCATCCAGTGAAGGTGTCTTTCAATACACTAGATCAAGAAATCGAAATTTGAACCAAGGTGTCTTTAATCAAGAAGATATCCCCATCGCTTATCTAGGAGAAGTCTCTTTTTCAGAGTTTGATGCAGATAGTGAAAGTTCTGAACAAACTATCTCATCAATAACAGTAAGAGAAGTAACAGCATATACCATTACAGAAGATCAAGATGCCTCTACTTCGACCAGTCAGGAGCAATGAATTGTTGTACTAGAAGACAAATTGAAGACCATGGCAGAAATGGTTGCAAATATGCATACAATAATCGTGGCTCAACATACAGTACCACCAATTATAAACCCTGCTATAAATCCTGAGCTTATAGCATCTTTTGTACCTGTTAGTCTGGGGGTACCGCCTCCTATGGTTGCTTCTGTGCCAATTCAAACTGATCCCAGTCAGTCTAGTGCTGGGGGTGGTAATTATCACGCTGTTCCTCCTCCCAACACTTCTAACCAGCCTACCAATTTCCAAACATCAGGGGATGCTAATGAGGCTGTGAAAATCTTACGCACTCAATTTGAGGCCTTCGAGCAGAAAGATGGTCTAAAAAGATTAGACATAAAGCAACCATATCCAACAGAGTGGAATGAGGTTCCATTTCCCCCTAAATACGAGCTTTCGACTATTATATTGTTCGATGGCAGCACTTCTCCAAGTCAGTACATTAATTACTTTAAGGTGATGACTGACCAACTACAGCCAAATGATGCTCTCTCTTCTTGCCAGAGTGTTCGTCGGTTGTTTAGCCGGCGCAGCATAACTGGTATCACAGTTTGCCTGATGGCTGTATCACTTTTTTTGCTAGTTTCAAGCAAATATTCTTGGAACGGTTTTATAGTCAATGACATGACAATGTCTGCCTTCATTAAGATTAAACAAAGGCACAATGAATCCACACAGAGTTTCATTGAAAGATTCCGCCGAGAGGCACTCAAAATGCCTTTAGGAACTCCATCTGCTATAACAATAGACACTTGCAAATCAAACTTGTTGTCTATTATCAGTATGTGGACAAGATCTACACAATTCCAGGATTGGCCTTCTTTTATTATGAATGCCAAGGCGGCAGAAGTCAGTACCGAAAAGTTCAAACAGTTAGGAGTTCAGATGACTCATCCTAACCAAGACGAATATTCTACACCCGGGGGTAATAATCGCCAGAATAACCGCAAGGGTAAAGAAATACTGGCCATCAATCTCAAAGACAAAGAGTCTTTGGCTGTCAATGTTACTCAGACAGCATCCACTCCATCAGCACCACCGCCAAAAATAACTCGTCTAAAAGAAGAGTATTCTTTCGATGAAGATGATACTTTGAGCATCTTCGATTGCTTAATCAAAAGCAATAAGCTTCAACTGCCAGAGGCAAACGGCCGGAAGAAGTGGGTAAAACTGATCACCCTAAATACTGTGTTTATCACAGATTTATAGGACATCCAACCAGAGCATGTTATGTGCTCAAGGGCAAAATCCAGGAGTTGGTCAACTGTGGAGCAATTACACTTCAGCAGGACAAGAAGACGGTAACTGCCAATGTCATTTCTGTACAATTTGGTAACTTTCTACCACAATTTGTACAAGATGGTGTTGTCCCCATTCCAAGGACTACTCTTGAGATCGTGAATCTCCCACCTCCCCAAAATGAAGGTCTTGTTCCACTATCGACTGACAGAGGAGAGATTATGTGAATTCATCCAGATCTGGTGGCAGATTTTGAAACTTCTTCCTCTTCTAAACAAAAGAAACACTCCAAAGCTAAATCTAAAAGCTGCAACATGGTATCCTTTGAACCAGTAGCAGAAGAAGAAATTCTAATGGGCACTAGATCTGGGAAATCCTATCTTCGGGAATATCTAGAAAATCAAGAGAATCTTGCTCCATCTCCTAATGCTCCTCCTACATCATCTTCTCCGTGGAGAATATACCATCTACATCCCCGCCGGTAGCTGAACCAACTCCTTCTAAACCTACGTCAGCAGACAAGGGAAAACAACCTGTTCGCTTTGACAAAGCATTGAAAAAGTCCTCGTCTCTTGGACTCGAAAAGCCATATAACTTTGATATATTAGCTCAATTGGCCAACACTCCAGCGAGATTGTCAATCTTTGAACTCTTACATCTCTCAAAAGAAACTCGAGAAACGTTAAGTGAAGCTGATGCAGGTTGATGCTTGTCTTACTCTTCTCAAGAAGCCTGAAAAGGAGCCAGTCAGTTGTGCACATTATCATAGTATATTTGAATTAATGCCCAACATTAGTTTTACACAAGATGACATGTTGTTAGAAGACAATCGTCATGATCGACCTCTCTATTTCACGGGGTATGTGGACCGCATGAAAGTCGATCGCATTCTGATTGACCCAGGGTCCGCACTTAGCATCATGCCGAAGTCTTTGCTGGATGCTTTGAAGATCCCAGTACATAACCTTTCTACAACCATCACTACCATCCTGGGGTACAATCAAGGAAGAAGTGAACCTTTGGGGAAGATATGCCTAAAACTTTAAATTGGCAATCTTCGTACAAAGGTAACTTTCTATGTTATTGACAATCATGGCTCATACAATGCTTTGTTAGAAAGACCATTCCTCCATGAACACAATATTGTACCTTCTACCCTCCACCAATGTTTCAAATATGTGGATGGTAATGGAGAAGTCCAAAAAGAGGTTGCAGATCTGAATCCTTTCAAAGGAGTTGAAGCAGACTGCAACGATTCTCGCATATATAAGGAGGAATTCATGAAGGTGGTACTGGCAATGGACAAAGATGAAGAACAGAAAAATGTGTCGAATGATACTCTGGTGATCCCGGTCAAAGGACGTACCTCCTGTCCTCAGTCTTCCAAACCACTGACTATCTATCTTCCTTCCCATGAGAAGCAACCTAAGGGTGATAGTCAGGAACAAAGGGAGCTCACCTCTTCTGAGCCGCTTGTAATCGACCTTCGTCGTAAGAAGCCCCCTTCTCCTTCTCGTTCTTCTTCTCCCCCTCTTATCATCAATCTGACTAAGCCTGCTAAGGCTAAAGTTCCTGTTGTAAATGATGGTGTAAAAATTAATAAAGTATCTCCTTTGCAGTATACTGATGTCTCTTACTATACTCAGTGTTATTTGGATATGCTAGATAGTTTTAAACCACTTACAATAGAAGTTGTACCATCTCTGCGAAATGTGATATCACTAGATTCAATACAAGAGTCGTACTTCTTAGTACCATCTCGAAAGAAGGATGAAAAGCCTATATTCTTCAATAAAAGAGAAGAACCAAAAATCATGCTTTATAATGATAATAGAGATGATACAGGAAGGCTACGGGTCCGTTTGGATAGTCTTTCTGAAATTTTGTTCTAAAAACAGTTTTCTGAGAGTAAGTTATAAAGTTGTTTTCTGAGTATAGAAATTTTGATTTTGCGTTTGGTTACTTTCATCTGGAAAATAATTTTAAAAAATAAATTTTGAAGATTACGTTTGGTAATATATTTTTAGAAACTGGAATTTTTTTTAACTGTGTTCCTGTGTCCATTCAGTATCCCTGTGTCCAACCGAGATTGGGGGTCGCCGAAGAACAAGTCGCTCCCGATTGCCGGGAGTTCGCCGGAGAGAACGTTGAAGCCGGTCCAGGCTTGCTGGAGAAGTTGTTGGAGGAGACGTTGAAGTTGTTGAGCTAGCCGATGAACGAGTCGTTCCCAATCGTCGAGAGCTCGTCGGAGAGGACGTTTCGGTCGACGTGGGAGGCCGAGGTTCCTCATCCTCTCGATCTCCGACAGGATCTCGCCGGACTACCGAAAGCCTCCTCCTACAACAAAACCGCCACGGCAGAGGCAGAGGTGGCCGTGGCCGTCGGGGGAGTAGAGATCTCGGCAGAGGCGGAGGTCGCCGTGGTGGTCGGGGGAGTAGAGATCTCGCCATGGCTGATCTCGCCATGACAGAGGCGGAGGTAGCCGTGACCGTGGCCGTCGGGGAGTAGAGATCTCGGCAGAGGCGGAGGTCGCCATGGCCGTGGCGAGTAGAGATCTCGCCATGGCTGATCTCGCCATGACAGAGGCGGAGGTAGCCGTGGCCGTGGCCGTCGGGGAGTAGAGATCTCGACAAAGGCGGAGGTCGCCATGGCCGTTGGTAGAGAGGGAGAGGGAGCAGACAGCAGACTCCCCAAATTTTTCTTTACAGGAGAGAGAAAGAGAGAGGGGGTGTGAGTTGGGGGGTTTGGTTTGGGTGGGGACCACCAAACAGTAGCAAAATTGCTTTTAAAAAACATGTTTTTCCTCCGCTTAGAAAATAGGTTTTAAACGCAACGTTCCAAAAAGTCTTTCTGAGAGTAGTTTCCAGATAAACGTGTGCCAAACACATTTTTGGGAGCTACTGAAGTTTAAAATAAAAAAAGTGCTTTTAAAACGGTAACCAAACGGGCCCTACAATTACGCCGCTATAGTCCACAATCCAAAGCAATTATCGGCAAAATGGGCTATGATTTTAGAACAGGCCTCAACAACAGTAAAGGAATGCGAACTCCTCTTCGTATTGTTGTTCCAAAAGAAAAATCACAACAATACCACAGTAAAATGAAGCGAGGACTAGGTTATGCTTCTGTCACGACCCATACCCTAGAGTAAGGGCACGAGACGTGGGTACGTCCAGCCTACGCCACAGTATCGACGGTAGAACGCTGTCCTAGGTCAACATACATCTAACAATTATATCTCTAGATAGTTTATACTCCCCGAATAGGGGTGACATAGCAGTAAATAAACTCAATCACAACTAAGGAAGAGATAGCACGATATGATATAGAACTCAAGGAAAAATAGATGATAAAGTAGTCTAAGATAATATCCCAGTAAGAGTACAAACTCAGCTACAGAATGAAAGAATATATACAACTCAGAAATCTCTGAACAGAAGTAAAAGTCTAGCTAAACAGTCTCATGACAACATAAAGTAAGATAAGCCTAACTAAATTAGTCTAGGCAATGGGGGTGATGTCCTTAGCTAGAGCTGGGTCCTCCTAAGAGTCCAGCTCGCAAGTGTCGTCTAGGGCTGCCCCGTAGAAGGTATCCACACAGGCCTTCTCCTCGTCCTTTGTAATATTTGTAACAGGTCCAGTCAGGACAGGAGAGAGTACAGTACATCTCAACAGTTCATAGCAGGTTAGAAAATATAATCATGCAGTAAAGTAAGATACAAGTACTGAAAGAAGTGCAGTATATAAACAGAGAGAGAGCTGTAATAGAAATATCTACTATAAATAGAGACTAACAGTGGCTAGTGAGTTAGAGTATAATATAGACATGTAAATGGCATAGGAGATTCTTATGCTACTCTATGGAAAGATTCTGATGCTACACTACTTGGATAGTATTCACATGTCTATTTCTACTCCCCCGTACTCCCAATCAATACACAAGGATCCAACCAGGTTATGTTATGATTCCATGCAAAGGCCCCCGAAGGGTGATACATGGATGTCCCATAAATGGGGATTCTAGGAGATTCTAGGATACCCAGTAAATAGGATAAGAGATTCTAGGAGACTCTGTGATCATAAGAGTATATGTCACAAGTGATCAAAGAACCAGTGAAGCATAGTGATACGCCATGTAAGTAAAACGCACAGAACATGTAGTACCCGATGCTCCCTAAGGATAATATCTCAAGAAGGGATCCATATAGTACCAATCCGTGTGACCAATGTGACAGTACAAGTAAAGTAATTTAATAAAGGAAATAATTCTAAGCAGGATATGAAATGATCAGAGAATGTACTCGCCTGGCATCTAAGTGTCCAATATGAAAGTACTGTCCGAAGAGTGGTGTCTGGCTCCTAATCAGAATAGCACAAGTCACAACAAGTCTAAAATGGTAAAAATAAGTAATACAATGCATTCTACATGAATCTAGGTCAATCTAGGCCAAAGTCAACTCTTGGTCAACTCTGGTCAACCCTAGAAGTCAAACTAGGTCAACTATAGTCAAACTAGGTCTAACCAAGTCTAAACTAGGCTATCAAGTCTAAACTAGTCTATACTAGGTCTAATAAAGCTGTACAAGTCCAATCTAGGCTCACTAAGCTATACAAGCCTAGACCAAGCTATACACACATTACCTAGGCCTATTCTTAACACATGAATATATATTACCTATATATAGTAAATACACAAGTTGTATATATATATATATATATATATATATATATATATATATATATATATATATATATATATATATATATATATAATATATATATATATATATATATATATATATATACACTTGTATAACCCATACATCCTATGTAGGTATCTATACTAGATACCCAAATATTTACACAACTACCATATATATATATATATATATATATATATATATATATATATATATATATATATATATATATATATATATTTATATATATATATATATATATATATATATATATATATAAACACACATTACATTATGTATATATATTACCTATTAGCATATATTCACATAGAAAAATAGGATACATATAGAGAGGGTATGTGTGAGAGAAGAATGTGAGAGTGGGTGAGGGGAATGTACAAAACAGTGTGTGTGTGTGTGTGTAAATGGAAAATCAGAATTAGTGAAGGGTGTGTGAACTGTGAGAGTGCAACTGTGTGTGTTAATGAGGAACAAAGTGTGTCTAACAGTGAGTGTGTGGGTGTGTGTGTGTGTTAATGAAAACATGGTAATGGCAAAAACCTGTGTGTTCCAGTGTGTGTGGTGTAGCAGGAATCAAGAACTAAGTGACTGAAACTAAAAGACAGTGCAGGAAATACATGAAGGCTGAGACATGCATGTGGGCATGTGTGTTAATGTTTCACAGGAATGTAAATGTGTGCAAAGAGGAATCAACAGTTCAGGTCCAGGAAACCTGGGAGGGAATCCTATCTCAGGTTCAACATCAAACCTAGATTTCAGGTTTCTGAAAAACCCAAACAACAACCATTCAGTTCAATTACTAAATGTCAAGGAAAGGAAGAGAATCCATTCAAATCATTTACAGTTAATTGACACCCAATACAATTCTCAGGAAAAAATGTAAACTGGGAAAAGTCCTCAGGGTTTAAAACAGTGGAGAATGTACATTTAAAAATCCCAATAACATATGAACTTCTCCTTCATCAATTTAACATAACAAAGAACCTTCACAACCTAAACTTGGTATCTATTGATCAGACAAATTATTCATAGTTAAAATACATGATGTAAATCCTTAATGCCAATCGAATCAGAGAACCAAACAGTGATACATTTTACTGTTACACAACAGTTTCAGTTGTATAGGAATTCAAAAATCCAACTCATGTGTCAATTTCCATTCTCACATCCAAAAATTAATTAATTTGTAAAACCAAACCAAATGTGAACTATCAAACATGTGGGGGTAAATTAGCAGTAAAATCATCAACAAAACTGAGGTTAAAAAGTCAGGAACAAAACTGAAAAAAAAACAATGTATCCGAATGTATCAGCCAAGCCATTTACTCTATCATTCGAATCCCAAACTTCTACATAAAATCCAACTTAATCATGTAAACTAATTCTACATACATCATTAGACATGTTAGGATCTGAATTGGTAAATAAAAATACTATTTAAATCATATTAAAACTGAAAGAAACTGGGAACCCATATACACACTGCACGTACACAGTTTACGAACAGTGCATACACGAATCCGTGTCCGACACGACACGAGGGTTTATGACACTTTACGAACCTCATCTCAGTTATGAGTATGACACATGTGTCGAGTCTCGTGTCATATTATTGCGTGTCGTGTCCGCTACATCCTCCGAGTAGCAGGGAAGGACTGTAACAGCGCGCGCACGTGTGGGCATCGCGTGTCCACGTGCCTGTGTCGACTCGACACGATACGAAAGTATGCTCAGTGCAATAGAAATATGTAAGCGAGATCAATACCTAACTTCCATTCAAAAACAATTCACAAAATCAAACGAAATGCCCTTTGAGGCATTTCGTCGAACACATTCAAGTACACGTTGATACGTGTCCGAAACGGACACGAAACCAATGCAACCACCTGGGGGACTCCTAGGGCTTCCTAAATGTATAAAGAAATCAAAATTTTAATGAGTATTGAAGAAGTTACCTATAGATGAACTTTCTAGAAAATCCCCCTTTGTTGAGCTCCTCTCCTTGATATCCCAATCCAACAAATCAATATCAAACTGAAATAAAACTCCAATAACAGCAAGTATAGGTATATTAAAACCTAATGGAAAAGATTTGAATGAAAAAGGACATGAAATAGAATTTCTATGGATTAAATGAAGTAGGAACAAACCTCTTTCTAAACTTGATCTTTCCTAAAAGAGGCAACCCTAAAACTAAGAGAGTATTTATAGAGTGGGGTTCTCAATGAGGATATGGTGGCCGGCCACATAAGTCTAGGGCTAGGGTTTTGTAATTTCTTGGGCTTTGGGCCAATCTACAAGGCTATGACTTAAGTTGATTTATCAATGGTTCTAAATCATAAGTCATGACTTATGACTTTCTAATTCCTATTGCTAACTAGAGTCTATTGACCAAACTAAGGGTTAGCTTAGGTTAGACTAGAGTCATATAACCCAACCAAGTCCATACTAACTAAGGTTAGCTTCTAGGTTGGTCTACAAGGGTCAAAACTAGTCAAAGTCAACCTAGTCAACCCTCATCCAAACAATTCCAAAATAATTCCTAAAAATTCCCATAAATTCAAATAAATTCTAATAAATTCAAATTACCCCAAAATGTCAAAAATACCCTCAAACTAGAAATGTGGTAGTGACTAATCTACCTTCCTTAAAAGAATTTCGTCCTCGAAATTGAAAGGCGAAATACAACTGATGAGAAGGATAGAAAGTATACCTCACGGTCCAAAAAGATATGGGTAGCGCTCGCGCATCTCATCCTCCCGCTCCCAGGTAGACTCTCATGTAGAATGATGCCTCCATGCGACACGTACCAAAGGTATCACCTGGTTCCTCAGAACCTTCTCCCGTCGATCCAGAATCTCCACTAGCTGCTCTGGATAGCTGAGAGAAGGCCCAACCTCAATCTCTGAATGATCGAGCACATGGCTAGGGTCAGCCACGTACTGTCTCAACTGTGATACATGGAATACGTTGTGGACCTCCACTAGCACAGGCGACAAGTCTAGCCTGTATACAACGTCACCGACTCTCCCGCTGATAACGAAAGGGCCGATGAAGCACGGGCTAAGCTTTCTGCCTCCACCAAAATGTATCGTACCACGAGTCGGAGATATCCTCAAGAAAACCTGGTCTCCGACCTAATCACAAGCAAGGACTCAATTAATTATAATAAATAAATATGATCAAAATCATAAACAAAACAAACCTAAATCTAATCCTACTCTAATCTGTACCTCAAACTCCAAGGGCCTCCGGTGGCTATCGGCACAGTGCCGATGTCTGTCCTGCGCCACGCGAAGTCTGTCCCTAATGAGCTTCAACTTCTCGGCTGCGTCAACAACCGTCTCTGGCTCCAATAAAGCTCGCTGTAAGCCCACTTCCCAATTTTTTTTAATTTTTTTAATTTTATTTGTTTATGATTAATTTTATGGCCATTGTGAGTCATGTCAAAGCTTGTCGGTGGGCTATGACCATATTAAGGTCATATGACCTCTAGATAGCTTATATATGTATTATTTAGCTATTTTATATTTTTCTACAATTTTTGGATATTTGCAGGTATTTAATATTTAAGGTTTTATTATTTTTAAGGACTTTTAGAATTTACTGAAAGGTCATACGGGGGTATTTCGGGACGCAATATTTTTATTTGGGATCTAAATGACTAAAAATATTTTATAGAATATTTTAGAATTTTTCTGGATTTTTTTAGATTTTTTGGAAATTTTTATATAATTAAAACCTATAGAATTTATATTTTATAGGCTTTGGAAATTTACTGTGAGGTCACATGATGATATTTTGTGTTAAAAAATATTCTATTTAGATTCTAGACACTTAGAAATATTTTCTAGAATTTTCTAGAATTTTTCTGGATTTTTCTGCAATTTATTTTAATTTATTCGGACTTAAAATAATTTTTAAATGATTTTCTGAATTAAATAATTAATAGCCCAGAAATTTATCCACGGGGGGCCCACCTGTCGGCGCCCAGCTGAACCGCCTCTCTCTCCTATATATATATAGTATTATATTCGAAACCCTAGTAAAATTTTAGCCGCCTTTTTGAGAGAGAGTTCTAGTAGAGATCTCGACTTCCCGAAGCGATTTCTGCCAACTCCGACGTGCTTTTCGTGCGCCGTTTTTTTGTTGGAAGGGTATTGAGGTATAGTTTCGGAATGTCAAATTTATTTTCGTAATTTGTGAACCTAAATTTCTGGAAAATTCGTAGAGTGTCGGTTGTCCGAAACTTGACACGTTTCGGTGTTTTCGAGATTTCGGGAGAACCAGAAATCGAAATCATAAACCGTTTAAAGTTTCGGAAAGCTAACATAGAGCCCTACGACATATATTTTAGCCAAAAATTATTTCATTCATTTATTATTTTATTTATTCTGTTGAACTCATAACTGATCGGTTGATCCCCGTTTTGGTCACGATTAGCCATAACGGCGATATCTTTTGACCAAAGTGTGATTTTGAGGCACGGTCAATTCCAGCGCACTTGTGGCACTGAAATCTACCAAGGTGCACTTTCAAAATCTAGAGTTCATAGCGTTTGACCAAAAAGTCAACGGTACGTCTCGATTTACGTGACATGGTTTCCAAAATTGAGAAACATGACTTTTGATGGACAAACTTGTATGTTTAGATTATATTCAGATTATTATTAGGTTAAATTAAGTTTTTAAGTGAATTATTACAGAATTAATTATTATTAATTTAGTAACCCAACTAGCCACTATTTAGAACTAGAACATTAGAATTAATTTGTAGTTTTCGTGCACTGTTCGTGGTACGATGTATGTTATAGGTTGACAGCTTCTAGATCGACTTTCCTTCACCCTCGGCTTGTGACTACGATTTGTGCAAGGACCTCAGGCAAGTGCACTTTCTGATTGCTTTTCGATTCATAGTAGTCTTTTCATTTCATGTCTATACATATATCTTGCTGCTTGTTGACACGCTCGTCACACGGAGTAGTCGGAAGGGGAAATACTAAGTAAATACGTGAACAAACCCAATTACATTACTGAACGATAGCTAAGTCATACACACTCACGTATGAGTTAGCCGTACCATTACTGTACGATAGCCATCGTATGATGTGCCGTATTAGCCAAGCCATTCACGTATTAAAAGGTATTTCACACCACATAGGTAGATGTCTTTTATTTTTCCTTTTACTTTTCCACCGTGCCATGTCATCAGTTTTCTTACTAGCTTTCATATTCCATATGCTATTTTCATGTCTTGTTAATTCTATTGTGTTTTTGCATTGTCGTCGGTTTGTGTACTTGTTCCATTCCTGACTGGAAACCAACATTTTTCAGGTTTAGCCGCGATCACTGTTAGCATTGGAAAGACTTGGGTATGCTGAGGACAACCTAGAATAGAAAGCATTTGTATCAATTTCTTTAATTGTAAAACTTTATTTTTCCTTTTAATATAAATGTTGTAAATGTTGTAATAAATTAGAAATGTGAATGAGCAACAAGTATTATATTTTGCGATTTTGAGCATTTATTTCTTGCGGGCTTGACAGCGTTCTACCGCCGACTCTGCGGCGTAGGCTGGCTTGGACACGTCTCGTATCCGAAAAGCGGATGCGGGTCGTGACAAGTTTTTATGGTGGCCCATGCAGGTCAGTCTTCGCAAATTGTGCGAACTTGTGGTAGTACCAATATTAGTCATACTACTGCAAGCCTGCGACTAGAAAAATGCTCATTCACAACTAGGACTAATTTAATTTTAGAGAATGACTAGGACTAGGAGTCCCTTATTCAATTTGACCCTTGGGTAGTTAAGGTTGCTAATTAGGCCATGTGATTTAGCCAATGATTTATTGAATTTTAAACCCTATTAGATATTTGATACGTTGTTAGGATCAAAGGTGGGTAGACTATTCGCTTGGTAAGTTAGGCCTTCACAGAATTCAATTTCTAATTTTGATCATTTTTGTGCCATTTTATCGTCTGCCTTCTCTAAACCTCGTTTTATTTTCAAAACTATTTTGCGATCGTTTTATTTTTAATTCCTAATCTTGGTTTAATTATCTATATATTAATTCAAGTCGGCTTTGTTCATTTTGTGATCATTTTGTTTTCAAAACTGATACTTTTACTCAAGAACAGATACTTATATTTTCTTATCATGATCGACTTAATTGAATTTATCGAAGTTCCTTTGAAATTCTTATGGTTATAGTTAAAATAATATTCGATGACATATAATGGTAAGGCAGATGTGCACTGTCCCCATTTATTTGAATTATGGAGACTGCGGGTTCACTGCAATCAGCAGCGCACTGGCGTGGCATGACCCCTAAGTTGAAATAATTTTAAGTTTGTGCAGTTTGTTGAATATTACTAAAACTATATCATAGTTATATTATTGATCTTTTGATTCATTATGTCAATATTGGGTAGAGTTGATAAAGTGTTCGATAACATATTATACTTGAGTCGTGAAACCAAGGATTCATTGCAGCCAGATGTACACTGGCGATGGCATGGATTCTCGGTTAAATGACTTCGGATATACTTATGATTTTCGAATATCATAGCGACTATATCCTTTATTGGCATACGACTATTAATTTTTTTTTCTTTCAAATTTATTTGATATCTTATTTCTTGTTACAACCTTCTCTACAACTACTAGTTCTTTATTTCTTTCATATTTTTCTATTTTCAAATTTTTATCTTTAAAACCTATTTTGATTTCCTTCCACTATATTTCTAAAACGTATTTAGATTTTGATTCTATATGCCTGATCAATTTCGATCATTCATCACATTATTTTCTTGATTATATTCTTTGTCGTGCTTATTCGTATTGATTGGTCATGTCATATTTTGATGATATTCTTGGTTGTGCCTATTTGTGTCTTTTGAAATTTCGAGGACGAAATTTTTCTAAGGTGGATAGATTTGTAAGCACACTTCCCAATTTTTTTTATTTTTTTTAATTTTATTTGTTTATGATTAATTTTATGGCCATTGTGAGTCATGTCAAAGCTTGTCGCTGGGTTATGACCATATTAAGGTCATATGACCTCTAGATAGCTTATATATGTATTATTTAGCTATTTTATATTTTTCTACAATTTTTGGATATTTGTAGGTATTTAATATTTAAGATTTTATTATTTTTAAGGACTTTTAGGATTTATTGTAAGGTCATACGGGGATATTTCGGGACGCAATATTTTTATTTGGGCTCTAAATGACTAAAAATATTTTATAGAATATTTTAGAATTTTTCTGGATTTTTTTAGATTTTTTGGAAATTTTTATATAATTAAAACCTATATAATTTATATTTTATAGGCTTTGGAAATTTACTGTGAGGTCACAAGATGATATTTTGTGTTAAAAATATTTTATTTAGATTCTAAACACTTAGAAATATTTTCTAAAATTTTTCTGAATTTTTCTGCAATTTATTTTGATTTATTCGGACTTAAAATGATTTTTAAATGATTTTCTGAATTAAATAATTAATAACCCAGAAATTTACCCACGGGGGGCCCACCTGTCGGCGCCCAGCTGAACCGCCTCTCTCTCCTATATATATATAGTATTATATTCGAAACCCTAGTAAAATTTCAACCGCCTTTTTGAGAGAGTTCTAGTAGAGATCTCGACTTCCCGAAGCGATTCCAGCCAACTCCGACGTGCTTTTCGTGCGCCGTTTTTTTGTTGGAAGCGTATTGAGGTATAGTTTTGGAATGTCAAATTTATTTCATAATTTCTGAACCTAAATTTCTGGAAAATTCGTAGAGTGTCGGTTGTCCGAAACTTGACACGTTTTGGTGTTTTCGAGATTCCGGGAGAACCAGAAATCAAAATCATGAATCGTTTAAAGTTTCGAAAAGCTAACACAGAGCCCTACGACATATATTTTAACCAAAAATTATTTCGTTCATTTAATATTTTATTTATTCTGTTGAACTCAGAACTGATCGGTTGGTCCCCGTTTTGGTCACGATTAGCCATAACGGCGATATCTTTTGACCAAAGCGTGATTTTGAGGCACGGTCGATTCCAGCGCACTCGTGGCACTGAAATCTACTAAGGTACACTTTCAAAATCTTGAGTTCATAGCGTTTGACCAAAAAGTCAATGGTACGTCTCGATTTGCGTGCCATGGTTTTCAAAATTGAGAAACATGACTTTTGATGGCCAAACTTGTATGTTTAGATTATATTCAGATTATTATTAGGTTAAATTAAGTTTTTAAGTAAATTATTAGAGAATTAATTATTATTAAATTAGCAACCCAACTAGCCACTATTTAGAACTATAACATTAGAATTAATTTGTGGTTTTCGTGCACTGTTCGTGGTGCGATGTATGTTATAGGTTGACAGCTTCTAGATCGACTTTCCTTCACCCTCGGCTTGTGACTACGGTTTGTGCAAGGACCTCAGGCAAGTGCACTTTCTGATTGCTTTCCGATTCATAGTAGTCTTTTCATTTCATGTCTATACATATATCTTGCTGCTTGTTGACACGCTCGTCACACGGAGTAGTCGGGAGGGGAAATACTAAGTAAATATGTGAACAAACCCAATTACATTACTGAACGATAGCTAAGTCATACACACTCACGTATGAGTTAGCCGTACCATTACTGCACGATAGCCATCGTATGATGTGCCGTATTAGCCCAGCCGTTCACGTATTAAAAGGTATTTCACACCACATAGGTAGATGTCTTTTATTTTTCCTTTTACTTTTCCACCGTGCCATGTCATCAGTTTTCTTACTAGCTTTCATATTCCATATGCTATTTTCATGTCTTGTTAATTCTATTGTGTTTTCGCATTGTCGTCGGCTTGTGTACTTGTTCCATTCCTGACTGGAAACCAACATTTTTCAGGTTTAGCCGCGATCACTGTTAGCATTGGGAAGACTTGGGTATGCTGAGGACAACCTAGAATAGAAAGCATTTGTATCAATTTCTTTAATTGTAAAACTTTATTTTTCCTTTAATTATAAATGTTGTAAATGTTGTAATAAATTAGAAATGTGAATGAGCAGCAAATATTATATTTTGCGATTTTGAGCGTTTATTTCTTGCGGGCTTGACATCGTTCTACCGCCGACTCTGCGGCGTAGGCTGGCTTGGACACGTCTCGTATCCGAAAAGCGGGTGCGGGTCGGGAAACTCGCTCACCAACATCATCCCAAGATAAGGGTGTACGACACCTACGCCCGTACAGAGCCTCGAAAGGTGACATCTCAATGCTGGCCTGGAAACTATTGTTGTAAGCAAACTCCACCAAATGAAGATGATCCTCCCAGGAACCTCCAAAGTCTAGGACGCACGTCCGCAGCATATCCTCAAGTGTCTGAATAGTCCTCTCTGACTGTCCGTCCGTCTGGGGGTGGTATGCAGTACTAAACTTGAGCTGAGTGCCCAAGCTGGTCTACAGACTCCTCCAGAAATGGAAAGTAAAGCGACTATCCCGATCTGAGATGATGCTGCCTGGAACCCCATGAATCCTGACTATCTGCCGTATATATATCTCCGCCAGCCTCTCTGTAGACGTACCCACCTTGAATGGCAAGAAGTGGGCCGATTTGTTCAACCTGTCAACGATGACCCAAATCGTGTCTTTCCTTCCTGGAGTACGCGACAATCCTGATACGAAGTCCATAGTGATATGCTCCCATTTCCACTCGGGAATGGGCAGCGACTGCAGCAATCCACCGGGCCTCTGTCTCTCTGCCTTGACCTGCTGACAGACCAAGCACCTAGCCACGAAGCGAGCCACCTCCCGCTTCATCCCGGACCACCAAACATGCTCCCTCAGATCTCGGTACATCTTGTTGGCACCCGGGTGTATAGAGTACTGAGATCTGTGGGCCTCCTGCATAACCTGCTCCCTGAGATCTCCGCTGGGAACACATAACCTGGAACCGTGCCTCAAGGCACCATCCTCTGCAAGGGAAAACTCGCCCTCCAGCAATCCTGCTCGAACCTGCTCTCGGAGACACCGTAGAGCAACGTCCTCAAACTGAGCCAACTTGATCCTCTCCACCAAGTCCGACTGAATCTGCATCCCCCATAACTGCATCTGTACCCCGGGCACGATCACCTCAATCCTAAGGCTCTCCAAGTATGCAAGCAAATGCCGATTCATGGTCAAACACATGGCTGTCGGATACCTACTCAAGGCATCGGCAACCACGTTGGCCTTCCCTGGGTGATACTGAAGTAGGATGTCAAAATCCTTCATCAACTCTAGCCATCTGTGCTGTCTCATGTTCAACTCCTTCTGAGTGAACACATACTTTAAGCTCTTATGATCTGTGAAGATCTCCACCCTCTCACCATACAGATAATGCTTCCACAACTTCAGAGCAAATATCACTGTTGCCAACTCCAGGTCGTGGGTAGGGTAGTTCTTCTCATGGGGACATAATTGCCTGGAAGCATAGGCAATCACCTTCCCATGCTGCAGCAAGACGCAACCCAACCCCTTCCCTGAAGCATCACTATAAATAGTAAATCCACCTGATCCTGAAGGCAATGTCAGAATCGGAACTGTCGTCAGCCGCTTCTTCAACTCATCAAAAGATGCCTGACACTCCTCTGACCAAACATACTCAGCATCCTTCCGGGTCAACCGAGTCAACGGCTCTGCAACCCGGGAGAAATCCTGCACAAATCTCCGATAATATCCAGCCAGCCCCAGGAAACTCCTGATTTCTGCAACTGAAGTCGGTGCTGCCCATGCCTCAACTGCTACAATCTTCTTAGGGTCAACTGAGATACCATCTCCAGTCACCGTATGCCCCAAAAAGTCCACCCGGTCCAAGAAGAACTCACACTAGGAGAGCTTCCCATAAAGCTGCTCCCTCATGAGAGTCTCCAGCACGATCTTCAAATGCTCCTCGTGCTCCTCCTCAGTCTTAGAATATACCAAGATGTCGTCAATGAACACCACCACAAACTGATCCAGGTACTGGTGGAACACCTTGTTCATAAGGTTCATAAACACTGCTGGTACATTGGTTAGCCCAAACGGCATAACCAAAAACTCAAACTGCCCGTACCGCATCCTGAAAGCGGTCTTGGGAATATCCTCCCTCTTCACCTTTACCTGGTGATATCTCGACCTCAGATCAATCTAGGAAAATACCCGAGCTCCACTCAACTGGTCAAAAAGATCGTCGATCTGCGGCAGTGGTTATTTGTTCTTGATCGTGAGGTTGTTGAGTGCCCTATAGTCAATACACATCCATACTGACCCATCCTTCTTCGGCACAAACAACACTGGTATACCCCATGGCGACGAACTCGAGCGGATGAAGTCCTTGTCCTGTAGTTCATCCACCTGCTTCTTCAGCTCCACTAGCTCACTATTGTTCACCCGATAGACATGCTGAGAGATGGGTTCCGCTCCTGGAACCAAGTCTATCGAGAACTCTGTCTCTGTCTGGTGGCAATCCCAGCAACTCCTCTGGGAAAACATCCATATACTCTGCTATGAAGGGGTGTGGAATCGCCTGCTCCTCGACCGAGACTCCACCGAAGACTCCGCTGCTCTGCTCTGCCTGACGTCTGGAGTACTCGAACTCTGGCTCCCCCGGCGCTCTGATGAGAACTCTACCCCCTCTGCAATCAATGATGGCGTGGTGCCTACTCAACCAATCCATGCCTAGTACTATATCGTAGTTCGGCAATGGCATTACGAGCAGGCTCACCTCCAACTCACGGCCTCCCAAAACTACTCTCTGACCCTTACAAACATCACTCACGAGGATAATTCCACCTCCGGTCGTGATCTTATAAGTCCTAGGCAACGATTCAGCTATGATATCGTGTCTAATCGTAAAAGATACTGATATAAAGCTATGCGAAGCACCGGAATCGAATAATACAAAAAGCTGGACTAGAGTCGAGAAGAATCGAACCTGTGATCAGCTCTCCTATCACCTCTGCATCTCCAGCTGCCATGGCAAAAGCTCACCCCTGCTGGCCTCCCCTGGCCTGCTACTGATGCTGAACAAATCTCTGCTGCTGCGTCGGCTGGGCTGGTCCCCTCTGCTGGCCTGCTGGAGCTCTGACTGCTGCCCCCTGAGCTGCTCGTCCCATGCGGCACTCCCTCATCTGGTGGTCTGCTGAGCCACACACCAGACACTGGCCTAGCCTCTTCCGGCACTCATTGGAGACATGCCCAGGCTTCTTGCAGTAGGCACAAGTGACAACCTGCCTCTGGCCCTGCTGGTGCTGCCTCGGCTGCTGCTGCTGGTGAACTGGCCTCTGCTGAATCGGCTACGGCTGAAACTGCCTCGGCTGCTAGTGCTGGAAGTGGGGCCTCTTGGCTTGGCCTCCGCTGCTGCTGCCCCAACTGGGTCTTGCCCCCTCTTGAGCCTAAGCTCAAGATCATCTTCTGCCAACAAGGCTTCCGTCAAGATCACCTCGAATGTGGCATCCCGGTTGCCCTTGGTCAGGGATTTGACCTCCTTGACCAGACCCTTCCGGAACCTCTGGGCCTTCATCGTGTCGCTCAAGCCCTATACAAACCTGCCGAGGCGGCCGAACTCCCCGGCGTACTCCTCCACTGAAAGGCTCCCCTGGACTAGGCTCTCGAACTGCGACTCCAAGGCTCTGAGTGCTGAATCTGGGAAGAACTTCTTCTTGAAGAAACCCTTGAACTCCTCCCAAGTCTGCCCAGCTACACCCACCCTGGGGTCTGACTGATACCAGGTGCGAGCAAGATCTCGCATCCGGCTAGCTGCGGCCTCAATCTGAAGATCTGTTGGTATCCGGGCCAGACGGAAGATCTCCTCTATATGCTCGATCCACTCATCATATAGTATCCCCTCTGTCCCCAGAAAGTCTCTGGGGCTCATCTTCTGGAACTGCTCTATCCCCGGTGTCCTCGACTGCTGAACCACTGGTCGAGCTGCAACCGTCGTAAGGGCCAACTCTATGCCCCTGTCCTGTCGAGCCTGCTGCCGGTCCATAAACTGCTGGAAGTACGCGAACATCTGCACTGCATCCACGTATCCTGTAGGCGGCGGCTGCTGGAAGGGCTCCTCTGCGATGACTGGGTTCTGCCTCCGAGCCGGTGGAAGCATACCCCCTGCTGCTGCTGCCGAGGTCTCAATACGAGCAGAGGTGGCAGGAGCTGCAGTCCCCTGGCCCTGCTGTACTGGCTGAGAGGTAGCAGTCCCCTCTATAGCATCCCCATGAATGGTACGCTGCGATCGAGTCTCTACCATCCTGAAGATAGACAAACAAGAGTATCAATTTCTGAGAAAGAAGCGAAATAACAAAGGCGGATAATTAAAATTCAAGAGATTAGCTGACAATAAGGATTTAGATGGCAACAAAAGAATTTTTCCTAATGTGATTGAGTACCTTAATAATTAATGTCCTATATCCTACTGCAGGCTGTAGTGATACTCTAATTCGAATACCACTACACTTCTAGTCTAGACCTGCATGGGCCACCACTAAAAACGTGTCACGACCCGCACCCTAGAGTAAGGGTACGAGACGTGGGTACGTCCAGCCTACGCCGCAGTGTCGACGGTAGAACGCTGTCCTAGGTCAACATACATCTAACAATTATATCTCTAGATAGTTTATACTCCCCGAATGGGGGTGACATAGCAGTAAATGAACTCAATCACAACTAAGGAAGAGATAGCACGATATGATATAGAACTCAAGAAAGAATAGATGATAAAGTAGTCTAAGATAATATCCCAGCAATATCCAGAGTACAAACTCAGCTACAAAATAAAAGAATATATACAACTCAGAAATCTCTGAACAGAAGTAAAAGTCTAGCTAAACAGTCTCATGACAACATAAAGTAAGATAAGCCTAACTAAACTAGTCTAGGCAATGGGGGTGATGTCCTCAGCTAGAGCTGGGTCCTCCTGAGAGTCCAGCTCGCAAGTGTCGTCTAGGGCTGCCCCGTAGAAGGTATCCACACAGGCCTCCTCCTCGTCCTCTGTAATATTTTCAACAGGTCCAGTTAGGACAGGAGCGAGTACAGTACATCTCAACAGTTCATAGCAGGTTAGAAAATATAATCATGCAGTAAAGTAAGATACAAGTACTGAAAGAAGTGCAGTATGTAAACAGAGAGAGCTGTAATAAAAATGTCTACTATAAATAGAGACTAACAGTGGCTAGTGAGCCAGAGTACAATATAGACATGTAAATGGCATAGGAGATTCTGATGCTACACTATGGAAAGATTCTGATACTACACTACTTGGATAGTATTCACATGTCTATTTCTACTCCCTCGTACCCCCAATCAATACACAAGGATCCAACCAGGTTATGTTATGATTCCATGCAAAGGCCCCCGAAGGGTGATACATGGATATCCCATAAATGGGGATTCTAGGAGATTCTAGGATACCCAGTAAATAGGATAAGAGATTCTAGGAGACTCTGTGATCATAAGAGTATATGTCACAAGTGATCAAAGAACCAGTGAAGCATAGTGATACGCCATGTAAGTGAAATGCACAGAACATGTAGTACCCGATGCTCCCTAAGGATAACATCTCAAGAAGGGATCCATATAGTACCAATCCGTGTGACCAACGTGACAGTACAAGTAAAGTAATTTAATGCAGAAAATAATTCTAAGCAGGATATGAAATGATCAGAGAATGTACTCGCCTGGTATCTGAGTATCCAATATGAAAATACTGTCCGAGAAGTGGTGTCTGGCTCCTAATCAGAATAGCACAAGTCACAACAAGTCTAAAATGGTAAAAATAAGTAATACAATGTATTCTACATGAATCTAGGTCAATCTAGGCCAAAGTCAACTCTGGTCAACCCTAGAAGTCAAACTAGGTCAACTATAGTCAAACTAGGTCTAACCAAGTCTAAACTAGGCTATCAAGTCTAAACTAGTCTATACTAGGTCTAATAAAGCTGTACAAGCCCAATCTAGGCTCACTAAGCTATACAAGCCTAGACCAAGCTATACACACATTACCTAGGCCTATTCTTAACACATGAATATATATTACCAATATATAGTAAATACACAAGTTGTATATATGTATGTGACATATATATATATATATATATATATATATATATATATATATATATATATATATATACTTGTATAACCTATACATCCTATGTAGGTATCTATACTAGATACCCAAATATTTACACAACTATCATATATATATATATATATATATATATATATATATATATATATATATATATATATATATATATATATATATACACATTACATTATGTATATATATTACCTATTAGCATATATTCACATAGAAAAATAGGATACATATAGAGAGGGTATGTGTGAGAGAAGAATGTGAGAGTGGGTGAGGGGAATGTACAAAACAGTATGTGTGTGTAAATGGAAAATCAGAATTAGTGAAGGGTGTGTGAACTGTGAGAGTACAACTGTGTGTGTTAATGAGGAACAAAGTGTGTCTAACAGTGAGTGTGTGGGTATGTGTGTGTTAATGAAAACAGGGTAATGGCAAAAACCTGTGTGTTCCAGTGTGTGTGGTGTAGCAGGAATCAAGAACTAAGTGACTGAAACTAAAAGACAGTGCAGGAAATACATGAAGGCTGAGACATGCATGTGGACATGTGTGTTAATGTTTCACAGGAATGTAAATATGTGCAAAGGGGAATCAACAGTTCAGGTCCAGGAAACCTGGGAGGGAATCCTATCTCAGGTTCAACATCAAACCCAGATTTCAGGTTTCTGAAAAACCCAAACAACAACCATTCAGTTCAATTACTAAATGTCAAGGAAAGGAAGAGAATCCATTCAAATCATTTACAGTTAATTGACACCCAATACAATTCTCAGGAAAAAAATATAAAATGGGAAATGTCCTCAGGGTTCAAAACAGTGGAGAATGTACATTTAAAAATCCCAATAACATATGAACTTCTCCTTCATCAATTTAACATAACAAAGAACCTTCACAACCTAAACTTGGTATATATTGATCAGACAAATTATTCATAGTTAAAATACATGATGTTTAATCCTTAATGCCAATCGAATCAGAGAACCAAACAGTGATACATTTCACTGTTACACAACAGTTTCAGGTGTACAGGAATTCAAAAATCCAACTCATGTGTCAATTTCCATTCTCACATCCAAAAATCAATTGCTTTGTAAAACCAAACCAAATGTGAACTATCAAACATGTGGGGGTTAATTAGCAGTAAAATCATCAACAAAACTGAGGTTAAAAAGTCAGGAACAAAACTGAAAAAAAACAATGTATCTGAATGTATCAGCCAAGCCATTTACTCTATCATTCGAATCCCAAACTTCCACATAAAACCCAACTTAATCATGTAAACTAATTCTACATACATCATTAGACATGTTAGGATCTGAATTGGTAAATAAAAGCACTATTTAAATTATAGTAAAATTGAAAGAAACTGGGAACCCATATACACACTACACGCACACAGTTTACGAACAGTGCATACACGAATCCGTGTCCGACACGACACGAGGGTTCATGACACTTTATGAACCTTGTGTCAGTTATGAGTACGACACGTGTGTCGAGTCTCGTGTCATATTATTGTGTGTCGTGTCCGCTACAGCCCTCGAGTAGCAGGGGAGGACTGTAGCAGCGCGCGCGCGTGTGGGCACCGCGTGTCCACGCGCCTGTGTCGACTCGACATGACATGAAAGTATGCTCAGTGCAATAGAAACATGTAAGCGAGATCAATACCTAACTTCCTATTCAAAAACAATTCACAAAATCAAACGAAATGCCCTTTGAGGCATTTCGTCGAACACATTCAAGTACACGTTGATACGTGTCCGAAACGGACACGAAACCTATGAAACTCGACACGAAACCAATGCAACCACCTGGATGACTCCTAGGGCTTCCTAAATGTATAAAGAAATCAAAATTTCAATGAGTATTGAAGAAGTTACCTATAGATGAACTTTCTAGAAAATCCTTCTTTGTTGAGCTCCTCTCCTTGATATCCTAATCCAACAAATCAATATCAAACTGAAATAAAACTCCAATAATAGCAAGTATTGGTATATTAAAACCTAATGGAAGAGATTTGAATGAAAAAGGACATGAAATGGAATTTCTATGGATTAAATGAAGTAGGAACAAACCTCTTTCTAAACTTGATCTTTCCTAAAAGAGGCAACCCTAAAACTAAGAGAGTATTTATAGAGTGGGGTTCCCAATGAGGATATGGTGGCCGGCCACATAAGTCTAGGGCTAGGGTTTTGTAATTTCTTGGGCTTTGGGCCAATCTACAAGGCTATGACTTAAGTTGATTTATCAATGGTTCTAAGTCATAAGTCATGACTTATGACTTTCTAATTCCTATTGCTAACTAGAGTCTATTGACCAAACTAAGGGTTAGCTTAGGTTAGACTAGAGTCATATAACCCAACCAAGTCCATACTAACTAGGGTTAGCTTCTAGGTTGATCTACAAGGGTCAAAACTAGTCAAAGTCAACCTAGTCAACCCTCATCCAAACAATTCCAAAATAATTCCTAAAAATTCCCATAAATTCAAATAAATTCTAATAAATTCAAATTACCCCAAAATGTCAAAAATACCCTCAAACTAGAAATGTGGTAGTGATAGCTTCACCACTTCCAACTCCAGAACCTTCTGAATCTGATGAAGAAGAACGATCTAACTCTTCTGATTCTACCTCATGGGATTCTGATACCAGCATTGGTCATGTTCATAGGGTGATAGTATCTTCTAACATGGTGTCTACCGAATTCTCGAAAGATGACGAAGATGACATTGAGGAAGCTTCTGAAGTGGACCCTTGGGCACAAAGGATGGATAATCAGTGGGAACTTCGTTTTGAACAAAGAGAGCCACCTACTGAAGATCAATTAGTTCAAATCGATATTGGAGAGAAGCGAGTATCACGACCAATCTCTATTAGCAAAAATCTCTCAGACGATGATAAACAAGAATTAATTCACCTTTTTCGTGAATATATTGATGTCTTTGCCTGGAGTTATGAAGATATGTCGAGATTAGATCCTCAAATTGTAACTCACAAGCTTAATATCTTGCCAAATGCAAAGTCGATCAAACAACAACAACGGCGATTCAAGCCTGAAATGATGGATGCAATTGATGATAAAGTCAAAAAGCTTATAGCTTGCGGTTTTATCAGAGAAGAACATCATCCTGACTGGGTAGCCAACGTTATTCCAGTCTTGAAGAAAACCGGAAAGGTTCGAGTTTGCATAGACTTTCGGGATCTCAATGATGCTTGCCCTAAAGACGAATTTCCTCTTCCAATTACTGATGTCATGATCGATAATACATGTGGATTCGAACGAATTTCTTTCATGGATGGGTTTTCTGGATATAATCAAATCCGGATGAATCCTGAAGATGAAAACATACTTTGTTTCGTACTCCTCGTGGAGTGTACTGTTATACAGTCATGTCATTTGGTCTTAAGAATGCAGGTACAACTTACCAGCAGGCAATGAATACTATCTTTCGAGATCATCTGCGAAAGACTGTCGAATGCTATGTTGACAATATTGTTGTCAAAAGTCGTCTCAAGGAAAATCACATTCAAGATTTAAGAACTATCTTCAATCTAATACGTCAGCATCTTTTCTTTGAAAACTGAAGTGATTGTTCATTCATTCACTTTCTTTGACTTATCATTCATTTGGCATTTATTGTCTCTTGTTTTAAATAATATGAATTCACGTCCTTTACACCTCTGAATTCTGATTATTTATATCAGCAACTTGTCACGTCCTTATTACCTTAATAATATTGCTAAACTTTATATTCTGCGACGTCCACATTACCTCTGAGCAGATATAATAAATATTGTTATTTTCTAAATCATAAAATATATCATGTCCAGTACCTCTGTATATATTTTCTATTCTATTACTTATATTTATAACAAGATATGCAACAAATATATCTGTCTCTCCATCATCCAACTCTCATGTATAAAGGCTCTTCCTACCATCTGAGGAAGATCCTTCTGGAATACAGAGAGTCCTGAGCTGTCTGATTTGAGTGTCAGAATCACATGAGCTGTCTGATGTGGGTGTCAAAAGAATGCTCTCCATAGCATCCAGATCACCGATGCCAGTTTTGAAGAAGCTTGGCAACCAAACTTCTGTAAATAGGAACAAAGAAAAGAAAAGTCAGCAAAATCTATTAAAACTGCATGTGCATCAAATCAACAGGCGCATATCAGCAACGTGCACCTATTCTCAGAAGCTCAGGCGCATATTCAACAGTGCACGTTGATCAACAGGCACATATCAGCAATGTGTGCCTATTCTCAGAAGCACAGGTGCACATCAACAGTGCAATGATTAATAGATGCCTATCAGAAATGTGCGCCTATTCTCAGAAGCACGGGTGCATTTCAACAGTATGCGCTAATCAATTAGCACATATCAAAATAGTGTGCTGATCAAACGGGCGCGTATCAACTCTGTATGTCGATCAACAGGCGCATATCAACGGTGCGCACCTATGATTAAAGCTAAGTACTGGACCGTAGTGCGCGCCTATTCTCAGAAATAGTTAGCGCATATCAACGGTGTTTACAACATACAGATCAGTACCTATCTTCAAAAGTGGCACAAAAAAATGCTCATACCATGAAACAGGCGCGTCATACTTATAAATAGTAAGAGCTTGTGAGAAGCCATTTGTTTTGAGAAAGTATGAATGACTTTTTCGTTTCTGGTTGTCCTTTTAAAAGTATTGAAGATGAAACATGCGTGTCATTCTAGGAGTCTATTTTTAGAAAAGAACTAAATAATAGGCGATTGAAGCCATGTGATGACTGCCATGTGTCCCTCAATGAAACAGTAAGCATTAAATTAGTCAAAGGAACACATATACATGCGCTATCACAGCCACACAATATATCAGAAATGTTAAATTTTATTGCATAAAAGATGGGTGGACCCCTACAGACAAGGACACAAGAAAAGAGAATAAAAAAGTTGTCATGCTTAAACATTATTCCTTTTTATTGTCTTCATCGGTCTGACGAAGGGCATCGTCCAATTCTTGCATGTTGCGAATTCCCGAGCGACGCATCAGGTTAAGGAATCCCTCCGAATCACCGCACTTTTCAGAGGATGGCCCACCACTCGAGCGATTGAAGACGATCGGGTTTAACCCGAAGCAGTCTAGAAACTTTACCGCCCTCAGTGTCGGGTCAGCCTCCTATAAATAAGTCGAAGGCGGAACGTCGGGTTTCGCTTCAGGAGACCGGGTTTTGGTGACAGCATTGGCCTCCATCTCCTTCTTAGATGCCATCAAAAATTACAGAAGTGAAGAATAAAGTATGAAGATCAACCCCTACATATATATTACCAAACTTGTAGAGCCTAAAAATCAAGTTGCACCTTCAATATGCTGATCAGTGATCAAGTTGCACCCCAAAAATCAAGTTGCGCCACTGATATGAAGCAGACTGCACCACCGATCAGATTGTGCCTGATATCAGACTGCGCCCAATCTTTTTGTGCCAAAGACTACGTGGTATCTGACACTTAATAGTCATCATTACCTGACCATACTGACGACTGATACAACAGAGAACGAGGAAAATCTCTTCGAATCCCGTAAACTGTGACGCTCAAGGAAAAGTTGGTGGACAGCTGTCTTGTACACTTCGTGATTGCGTCCAGGCACAATCTAAACAAAATCCTTAGTTGCGCCTGGGTACAACCTGAACAACTTTTGATCAGAAGCTGCCACGTGTGTAGGCGCCGCTCAAACTTGTTGACTGAAGCTCGTGCAACCTGATAAAGTTGAGACAACTTACATTCTAAAGCAGGATGACGTGGCGCACATGCCACTAATCTCTCAAGATGTGTCTACTATCCTGTACATGACCACGCACATCTCAATCATACGATGCCATGTGTCTAAATACAGTTAGTACACGATTGACAACTGAATAAAAGGTGGCACAACAGGAGGTTGCGCAATCCATTATGGCATAATCTAGCCTCGCGCGCATCAGAATAACTGCTAAAACAGTTATTTCCTGAACTCTATAAATAGAGTTTCCAATCATCATCAGACAGAGATGAAAAACTCTTGCAAAATTGCTGATACGTTCTCTAGAGGCTACAGTCTTCAAGTTCACATAGTCCAAGGGATAAAGTTGTCGTCTTCTGATCAGATTCCTAAAGTTGTACTTCCCCAGAATTTATTGTATTTTATACTCTTTTACAAGTTTGGAATAAAAACAAATTTTTGTTTTTTGCAAACAAAATGGCGACTCTACTGGGGGTGACTTTCTTCTTCGACGAGAAAGTGACAACTCAATGTGACATTGCGTCGATCGGCAAGACACAGAAGACTCTGGTTGTTCAAGTCAACCAGACAGCCTCCGAGAATATGATCAACACCAAGAACAACAAGCACACGGTGGCTATTGCCAAGAACAGGACTGTGTGGACTCCTAAATCCCCCGCAGTCGATGTTGCCCAGGCACAACTTGAGTGCTCAATGATCAAGGCACAATCCACCTCAGTGGCTCCAGTACAGCCTGTTTCTGTTGTTAGGACACAATCTGCTCACCCTGCTGCCCATGCGCAGTCTACCACTTTTCTTGCTGCCAAAACGTAGTCAGTTCAAGCTGCTGTTGATGCACAGTCTACCAAAGTTGCTGCCAAGGCGCTACCAGTAGTCCGTAGGACTATGGCGCAACCCAAGCAATCTGCTACTCCAACGCAACTTAAGGGAACTAGTCTTTTGGCTATACCCTCTTCCAATTTTCAAGTTCTGAACTTAGAGAATTCATGTCCTAGTGCTAACACCAGACAGAACAAAGAAAAAAGTCCTATGGCATTTTCTCAATTGGCCCAATCTATGCCTAAAATGATCACATAGCAGAACAAAGGAAAATGCTTCTTAGCTAACCCTGTTCAAAATAAAGGAAAGCAGCCTTTGGTCTTTCCTCAAACTTCCCTGGTCTATGATTCAGAGGAAGATGTATCAGATTCCATTCCTATAAATAGAGGTCCTCGAATTTCTGATACTGGAAAGAATATTGATCGCAGAGGTATCTTGTCTACTCCTATGGGGTCTGGTCAAGATCTTCCTACCTTGCAAATTTCAAGATCCAAACAAGGAAAATTGAAGGTATCACAAACAGAGACACCGGGAGCGGAATTTTCAGATTTACGCGCAATAGGCGTCAACCAATATCAGCTTTGGTAAAATGCAAGAACCCTATGTCAAAGGCAAATCTGCATCAAAAGTCAAAGTTTGAAAAGAAAGACCCTTCTACCTATGCTAATGAGTTGAGTACATCCTTGTACACTCAAGGAACCAAACACTTGAAGAATAGGAGACATGTTCCTAACATCATTAAGGAATATGTCCCTCTGACTTCTTCTCGTCCTGTGGTTGTAACTGATCTCCGGCAACGTCTTACACAAAGACGGGAAACTACAGGAATGTTTTCCTCACCTCTAAATTGTGCTTCAAATTGCCACTGCCTACATGAAGTCGTCATCAACTGTTGTTGCCAATCGGCTCGACGATCTATCTTCGATCGTCTGAACTATGCTTCAACTCCTGAACATATAATAGAAGACGAAGATGAACTATTATATGCTTCTGTTAACATGATTTCTCAAGGCACTGGGGGTGGGAAACGTCCGAGACGTAATGCATCCCGTAATCCTAGTCAACAATACTTAGACCGGATCCATGCATCCAGTGAAGGTGTATTTCAATAAACAAGATCAAGAAATCGACATTTGATCCAAGGTGTCTTTAATCAAGAAGATCTCCCTATCACCTATGTGGGAGAGGACCCTCTTTCAGAGTTTGATGCAGATAGTAAAAGTTCTAAACAAACTATCTCTTCAATAGCTGCAAGAGAAGTGACGGCATATACCATTACAGAAGATCAAGATACCTCTACATCAACCAACCAAGAGCAACGAATTGTTGCATTAGAAGACAAATTGAAAACTATTGCAAAAATGGCACCATAATGGTGGCTCAACATACAGTGCCTCCGATTGTAAACCCTATTACAAATCCGGAGCTTATAGCATCTTCTGTACCTGTTAGTTTGGGGGTACCGGCCCCTCAGGTCGCTTCTATGCCAACTCAAGCTGATCCAAGTCAGTCTGGTGCTGGGGGTGGTAATTATCATGCTGTTCCTCCTTCCAACACTTCTAACTAGCCTACCAATTTCCAAACATCAGGGGATACCAATGAGGCTGTGAAACTTCTGCGCACTCAGTTTGAGGCTTTTAAGCAGAAGGATGGTCTACAAAGATTGGGTATAAAGCAACCATATCCTACGGAGTGGAAGGAAGTTCCATTTTCTCCTAAGTATAAACTCCCAACCATTATGTTGTTTGATGGTAGCACTTCTCCAAGTCAGTATATCAATCATTTCGAAGTGATAACTGATTAATTACAGCCAAATGATGCTCTCCTTACCAGAGTGTTCGTTGGTTGTTTAGCCGGTGCAGCATATGACTAGTATCGTAGCCTGCCTGATGGCTGTATCACTTCTTTTGCTGGTTTCAAGCAAATATTCTTGGAACGATTTTATGAAGTAGTCAACGACATGACAATGTCTGCCTTCATCAAAATTAAATAGAGGCACAATGAATCCACAGAGAATTTCATTGACAGATTCTGCCGAGAGGCACTTAAAATGCCTTTAGGTACTCCATCTGCTGTAACAATAGACACTTGTAAATCAAACCTGTTGCCTATTATCAGTGTGTGGACGGGATCTACATAATTCTAGGATTGGCCTTCTTCCATTGTTAATGCAAAGGCGGCAGAAGTGAGTGCCGAAAAGTTCAAACAGTTAGGAGGGCAGACGACTCACCCTAACCAAGATGAAGATTCTACACCTGGGGGTAGTAATCGCCAGAATAACCACAAGAATAAAGAAATATTGGCCATTAATCTTAAAGGCAAAGATTCCTTGGCTGTCAATGTTACTCAGACGGCATCCACCCCATCGGCACCACTGCAAAAGCCAACTCGTCCAAAAGAAGAGTATTCTTTCGACGAAGATGATACGTTAAGCATCTTCGATTGCTTGATCAAAAGCAATAAGCTTCAACTTCCAGAGGCAAAGCGACCAGAAGAAGTTGGTAAAATTGATCACCCTAAATACTGTGTTTATCACAGATTCATAGGGCATCCAACCAGAGCATGTTATGTGCTCAAGGGCAAAATTCAGGAGTTGGTCAACTCTGGAGCAATTACTCTACAGCAGGACGAGAAAATAGTGACTGCTAATGTGGTCTCTGTCCAATTTGGTGATTTTCTACCACAACTCGTACAAGATGGAGCTGTCCCCATTCCAAGGACTACTCTAGAAATTGTGAATATTCCGCCTCCTCAAAATGAAGGTCTTGTTCCGATGTCAACTGACAAAGGAGAGATTATATGGATTCATCCAGATCTAGTTGCAGAATTTGAAATGCCTTCCTCTTTTAAACAAAAGAAGCATTCCAAGTCTAAATCAAAGAACTGTAATATGGTATCCTTTGAACCATTAACAGAAGAAGAAATCCTAATGGGCACCAGATCTGGGAAACCCTATCTTCGGGAGTATTCCAAAAATCAAGATCCATCCCCGAATGTTCTTCCTCTATCATCTTCTCCTGCTGAAGATACACCGTCTATATTTGTGCCAGTGGTAGAGCCATCTCCTCCTAAACCAACATCAGCAGACAAGGGAAAGTAACTTGTTCGCTTTGATAAAGCATTAAAGAAGTCATCATCTCTTAGACTTGAAAAGCCTTACAATTTTGACATATTGGCTCAATTGGCCAATACTCCAGCAAGATTGTCAATCTTTGAACTTTTACGTCTCTCAAAAGAAACTCGTGAGACGTTAAGTGAAGCTTTGATGTAGGCTAACACTTGTTTGACCCTTCTCAAGAAGCCCGAAAAGGAGCCAGTCAGCTGTGCACATTGTCATAGTGTATTTGAATTAATGCCCAATATCACTTTTACACAAGATGACATGTTGCTAGAAGACAATCGTCATGATCGTCCTCTCTATTTTACGGGGTATGTGGACACCATAAAAGTCGACCGTATTCTGATTGATCCCGGGTCTGCACTTAGTATAATGCTGAAGTTCTTACTGGATGCTTTGAAAATCCTAGTACATAATCTTTCTACAACTATCACTACCATTTTGGGATTCAATCAAGGAAGAAGTGAACCTTTGGGGAAGATACGCCTAAAACTTCCAATTGGTAATCTTCGTACAAAGGTAACTTTCTATGTTATTGACAATCATGGCTCATACAATGCTTTGTTGGGAAGGCCATTCCTCTATGAACACAATATTGTACCCTCTACGCTCTACCAATGTTTCAAATATGTGGATGGTAATGGAGAAGTCCAAAAAGAGGTTGCAGATGTGAATCCTTTCAAAGGAGTTGAAGCGTATTGCAACGATTCTTTTATGTACAAAGAGGAATTCGTGAAGGTGGTACTAGCAATGGACACAGATGAAAAATAGAAGAGTATACCTAATGATACTCTGGTGATTCCAGTCAAAGGATGTACCTCATGTCCTCAGTCTTCCAAACCACTGACTATCTATCTACCTTCCCATGAGAAGTGACCTAAAGGTGATAGTCAGGAACAAAGGGAGCTCACCTCTTCTGAGCTGCTTGTAATCGATCTTCGTCACAAGAATCTTCCTCCTCATTCTCGTTCTTCTTCTCCCCCTCTTGTTATCAATCTGACTAAGCCTGCTAAAGCTAAAGTCCCTGTTGTAAATGATGGTGTAAAGATCAATAAAGAATCTCCTTTGCAGTATACTAATGTCTTTTACTATACTCAGTGTTATTTGGATATGCTAGATAGCTTTAAACTACTTGCAATAGAAGTTGTATCATCTCGATGAAATGTGGTATCACTAGATTCAATACAAGAGTCGTACTTCTTAGTACTGTCTCGAAAGAAAGATGAAAAGCCTATATTATTCAACAAAAGAGAAGAACCAAAAATCATGCTCTATAATGATAATAGAGATGATACAGGAAGGCTACAATTACGACGCTATAGTCCACAATCTAAAGCCATCATCCGTAAAATGGGCTATGATTTCAGAACAGGTCTCAACAATGGTAAAGGAAGGCGAACCCCTCTTCGTATTGTTGTTCCAAGAGGAAAATCACAATAGTACCACAGTAAAACGAAACGAGGACTCGGTTATATGTCACCACTTCCAACTCCAGAACCTTCTGAATCTGATGAAGAAGAACGTTCAAACTCTTCTGATTCTATCTCGTGGGATTATGATACCAGCATCGGTCATATTCATAAGGTCAAAGTATCTTCTAACATGGTGTTCGCCAAATTCTCAGAAGATGATGAAAGTAACATTGAAGAAGCTACTGAAACCCTTGGGCACAAAGGATGGACAATCAGTGGGAACTTCGTTTTGAACAACGAGAACCACCTACTGAAGATCAAATGGTCCAAATTAATATTGGAGAGAAAGGTGTATCACGACCAATCTTCATCAGCAAGAATCTCCCAGAAGATGATAAACAAAAATTAATTCACCTTATTCGTGAATACATTGACGTCTTTGCCTGGAGTTACGAAGATATGCCGGGATTAGATCCTCAAATTGCAACTCACAAGCTTAACATCTTGCCGAATGTCAAACCGGTCAAACAACAACAACGGAGATTCAAGCCTGAAATGATAGACGCAATTGATGATAAAGTCAAAAAGCTTATAGCATGTGGCTTTATCAGAGAAGAACAATATCCTGACTGGATGGCCAATGTCGTCCATGTTCTGAAGAAGATCGAAAAGGTTCGAGTTTGCATAGACTTTTGGGATCTCAATGATGCTTGCCCCAAAGACGAATTTTCTCTCCCAATTACTGATGTTATGATCGATAATACATGTGGATTCGAACGAATTTCTTTCATGGATGGGTTTTCTGGATATAATCAAACCCGGATGGATCCTGAAGATGAAAACATACTTCGTTTCGTACTTTTCGGGGTGTGTACTGTTATACGGTCATGCCGTTTGGTCTTAAGAACGCAGGTACAACTTACCAGCGGGCTATGAGCACTATCTTTCGAGATCATTTACGAAAGACTGTCGAATGCTATGTTGACGATATTGCTGTCAAAATTCATCTCAAAGAAGATCACATTCAAGATTTAAGAACTATCTTCAATCTAATGCGCCAGCATCAACTCAAAATGAACCCCACCAAGTCTTTCTTGGGTGTCTCTAGTGGTAAGTTTCTCGGCTTCGTCATTACCTCTAAGGGTATACATGTTGATCCCGAGAAGATCAAAGCCATTCAAGAGATACGTCCTCTACGCAATCTAAAAGAGCTACGAGGATTCCAAGGTCGGCTTGCGTACATCAGGCGGTTCATTTCAAATTTATCTGGACATTGCAGACCATTTACTCAATTAATGAAGAAAGGTGTATCTTTCATTTGGACGAAAGAATGTCAACGAGCATTTGATGACATAAAGCGGTATTTAATGAGTCCACCGGTTCTTGTACCACTGATCTCAAAAATACCCTTTTTAATGTATGTCCGAGCAATGGATCATTCATTGGAAGCTTTGCTGGCTCAGAAGAACAAGGAAGGTCATGAACAAGCCATCTACTATCTCAGCCGAACGATGATTGGAGCTGAACATCGTTATAGTCCAGTGGAGAAGGAATGTTTAGCCTTAATGTTTGATGTTCAGAAGACAAGACATTACATCATAGGCCAAACTACTCATGTCATATCCCGGGTCAATCCTCTTCGAGTCTTAATGAAAAACCAAGCACACTCAATTCTAGACTTGCCACATGGGCCATATTGCTAGCACAATATGATATGGTTTATGTTCCTCAAAAGTCTGTGAAAGGCCAAGCACTTGCTGACTTTTTAGCAGCTCATCATGTCCCTGAGACATCTAAACTCTATGATGAGGTTTCGGACGAAAAATTGGAATCAAATATGATCTCAGAAGAATTTCTTACTTGGAGGTTGTTCTTTGATGGAGCTTCTAGAATTGGACCTGGAGGTACTCTTGTTGCTGGAGTAGGAATTGTTCTTGTTTCACATGATGGATTAACTATTCAAAGGGCCTATTCTTTAGACGAATCATGCTCCAACAATGTGGCAGAATACAATGCTTTGCTCATTGGACTTCAATTAGCCAAACAATTGAATATTGAATATCTCGAAGTATATGGTGACTCTAAGCTGATTGTTAATCAGGTTAGAGGTATATATGAAGTCTGACATCAAGATTTGGTACCATACCATGAAGCAGCAACCAGAAGAGCTTCTTCATTCAAAGGATTCTTCATCGAACATGTACGTCGCACATGCAATACAGAAGCTGATGCTTTAGCTAACCTAGCTGCAGTATTGGCAGTTCCAGTCAAAAGACAACAAATGGTGGTTATCTCTAATAGAGAATTATTTTGTGTTGAAAACAACCATAACATTGAATTTAGCAACCTAATTGAAGTCAATGTCCTTAGTTGGAGAGTACCTTTCATTGATTTTGCAGTACATGACATATTGTCAGAAGATCCTAAGAAGCTATAAGTATCCGTCGTCGATCACTTCGATTCTATTATAATCATACTACTAAAACTCACTATCGAAGAACTTTTGATGGATTACTCTTAAGGTGTCTTGCTGGTGATGAAGCAAAGCAGATATTACGTGAAGCTCGTGATGGTGTTTATGGAGCACATCAACCTGGTCCTAAACTACAGGATCGTATCCGACGTATGGGCTACTACTGGCCTTCTATGGTATCAGATGCTATTAATTATGCAAGGAAATGCCGTGCATGTCAAATTCATGCAGATTTCAATCACCAACCATCGGAATTTCTTCATCCAACTGCAGCCTCGTGGCCTTTTGAAGCTTGGGGTATGGATATAATTGGCCCTATCAATCCTCCTTCATCTAAAGGGCATCGGTTTATCTTAGCTATAACCGATTATTTTTTCAAGTGGGCAGAAGCTATACCTTTGGCTGAAGTAAAAACTAGTAGTGTCATCAACTTCATCAAACATCATGTGATATATAGATTTGGTGTCCCTCGCCGAATCATTCATGATAATGGGCCGTAATTCATCAGCCAGAAGTTTCATAGGTTATGTGATGACAACAGAATCAATAATGTTGCCTCAACAGCCTATAATCCTGCAGTTAACGGGTTGGAAGCATTCAAAAAGACCATTATCAAACTCCTTAAAAAGTTTGTCTCTATCAATAAACGTAATTGGAGTGATAAACTTGAAGAATGTCTATGGGCATATCGCACTACTGTCCATAACCCCACAGGTTGCACACCTTTTTCTCTGGTATATGGATGTGAAGCAGTACTACCTTTGGAGATTCAAATTCCATCATTGAGAATCGCCATTGCTAATAAGCTTACTACAGACAATAATGATCGTCTTCGGCTTCAGGAATTGGAGGCACTCGATGAGAAAATGTTATTGGCTCAACAACACATTGAACTTTATCAGGCGCAGATTTCAAAAGCTTTCAATCGCAAAGTCAGAGTGCGAACATTTCAAGAAGGCGAGTTGGTTCTTACAGTCAGACGTCCTATGACTATGACACATATGAGCAAAGGCAAGTTCGAGGCAAAATGGAAAGGACCGTATGTGATAAATAAAGTCTTTTCTAATCGAGCCTATCAATTAACAGACATGGACGGCAAAGTTGCTATGATGCCCATCAATGACAAATTTTTCAAAAAGTATTATGTATAAAGACAAAATATACTTTATTTTCAGAGACATGATGTAAATAAAAGTTTATTTTTTATTTCAAAAGCAGAATGAAATTACATAATATTAAGGACGGGAAGGAGGCCCTGACCCTTCATGATTAAATACATTGTTCACCAACAGTTCAAATATCTCATTGTCTGAACTCACAAAGAACTTGCAGGCAGCCATCCTCAATGCCTCTTCTTCGGCAGTCTTCCCAGGCTCTACTAGCTTGGAAATTAAGTCCTCTTCTGGTGCAAGAACAGTTGAGCCTTCACCCCTGTCTTTCTGAGGAGGTACTGAGGACTCAGCAGGTGGTGTCTCAGTCTTTCCTTCAAGCTTCGGGATGAGCAAATCTTTGGAGGACATTTTGTACAGAAAAGAAAGAAAGTGATGATATCTACGAAAGTTTTGTTCTATTTTATAGACAAAACAATCAGATAGTCAATCTCGAGAACTAATGCGACTTTTTGAAAGAAGCCCAATTGTTCATTCATTTATAACTGTTCGTTCATTTATAACTGTTCGTGACTGTCCATTCATTTTCAGTGTCCTTATCTCAAAAATTGAAGTGACCGTTCACTTTTCCTCATGAAAGTTCACATTCTCTTTACTTTTGAAATTCTGTATTACATCAGCAACTTGTCATCCATATTTTTCCTTGATTCTATGTTTCTTATCACCACATCAAAATCAAATCGTAAAGAAGAGAAAATTATTCTTTATTCCTTCTTTAAAAACATAGATACATCTTAATGAAGGTCTATTACATCTTTGGATCTTCTCATTCAAAATGAACGTCTATTACATCTTTGGATCTTCTTATTTGTTGGTGCCAGTTCCTTGTCGTCTCGACCTGAAGCAACGAGCTAGACAATGGAATCAACTCTGGTCTTCTCTCTCAGAAATACGAGAGGAGAACCACAGAGTACAGCAGCCCAAAGATGAGCTGCTGTCAATACAACTGGTGGAAGGAGACGACCCGCCAGGGAAACTAGGAACGAGATCACCCTTGTGATACGATTCCTAATTCTGTCTCTTCACCATCCAACTCTCATGTATACATGCTCTTCCTACCATCTGAGGAAGACCCTTCTTAACATGAAGAGTCCTGAGCTGTCTGATTTGAGTGTCAGAACCATATGAGCTGCCTGATGTGGGTGTCAAAAGAATGTTCCCTGCAACATCCAAATCACCAATACCAGTTCTGAAAAAGCTTGCTAACCAAGTCCCTACAAATATCAATGAAACAGAAGAAGTTAGCAGAATCTATCAGCAGCATTGCGCCTACAAACTGGCGCACATCAGTATGCGCCTACAAACAGGCGCACATCAGCAATGCACCTACAGACAGGCGCACATCAGTAATGCGCCTATAAACAGGCGTACATCAGCAATACACCTACGAATAAGCGCATATCAGCACCGAACACTGATCGAACAGGCGTATAACAAGCAATACGCGCATCTAATCAGAGCTAAAACATTGGACCATAGTGTGCGCCTATTTTCAGAAATAGGTAGCGCAGACTTACCAATTTTTGAAGACACAGCATGCAAGCAAATAATATCATAATAAAGTGGCACAAATGAAACCTTATGGGAAGACATTGGTTTTGAGAAAATATGAATGGTTCGTTCATTTCTGAATGTCCTTTTTAAAGAGGATAAAAATGAAATCGGTGTGTCATTCTAGCATCCTATTTTGGGAAAGAACTAAAAATGGGCATCTTAACAACTGCCACGTGTTATTCAGAAGAAACAGTAAAACGAAGGATTAGTTAAAAGAATATGTCCATGAGCACCATTCGAAATCACAGCCACACAAAATCAAAAATTCTAGGTTTCATTGCATAAAGACGGGTGGACCCCTACAATCAAGGACAGAAAAATAAAAAAGTTCTGTCCAGAACATTATTTTTTGTCCTTGCCTTCATCAGTCTGACGAAGGGTGGCATCCAATTCTTGTATAGTGCAGATCCCCGAGCGACGCATCAGGTTGAGAAATCTCTCTGAATTGGCGTGCTCCTTAGAGGATGATCCGCCACTCGAGCGATTGAAGACTGACGGAGTTAAACAAAACAGTTCAGAAAGTTCACTGCCCTCAAAGCTGGGTCAGCCTCCAACAAAAAGGTTGTAGGTACAATATTTTGTCTCGCTTCAGGAGACTTGGTTGTGGTGTCAGTATTAGACTCCATCTCTTTCTTCTTGGGGGCCATTGAAGAACAAAAGTGAAGACCAAAGTACGAAGATCAACTACATATATATATCAATAAATTGACTCTTTGTATACCTCATGGGAAACTGAAAGAAATCAATAAAACTCCGGAAGACGAAGAGAAGATTGAATATTTTCGAGAAAGGTATTTAATCATGATGACCGAGCATGAGACCGACGCAACCTGACTTAGTCAAACTTTTATAAATTCAAAGTATTCTAAAATTTTGCATTGTCTTTAAGTTTTGCAAACTTTGAAGGGGGTCTTGTAGAGCCTAAAAATCAAGTTGCGCCTTCAATATGCTGATCAGTGATCAAGTTACACCCCAAAAATCAAGTTGCGCCACTGATATGAAGCAGACTGCGCCACCGATCAGATTGCGCCTGATATCAGACTGTGCCCAATCTTTTTGGGCCAAAACCTACGTAGAATCTGACACTTAATAGTCATCATTACCTGACCATACTGACGACTGATACAATAGAGAACGAGGAAAATCTTTTCGAATTTCGTGAATTGTGCCGCTCAAGGAAAAGTTGGTGGACAGCTGTCTTGTACACTTCGTGAGTTGCGCCCAGGCGTAATCTAAACAAAATCCTTAGTTGTGCCTGGACGCAACCTGAACGACTTTTGATCAGAAGCTGCCAAGTGTGTAGGCGCCGCTCAAATCAAGCACAGTTTGACTTGTTGACTGAAGCTTGTGCAACCTGATAAAGTTGAGACAACTTACATTTTAAAGCAGGATGACGTGGCGCACACGCCACTAATCTCTCAAGACGTGTCTACTATCCTGTACATGACCATGCGCATCTCAATCATACGATGCCACGCGTCTAAATACAGTTAGTACACGATTGACAACTGAATGAAAGTTGGCGCAATCCAGTATGGCACAATCCAGCCTCGCGCACATCAGAATAACTGCTAAAACAGTTATTTCCTGAACTCTATAAATAGAGTTTTCAATCATCATCAGACAGAGATGAAGAACTCTTGCAAAATTGCTACTGCGTTCTCTAGAGGCTACAGTCTTCAAGTTCACATAGTCCAAGGGATAAAGTGATCGTCTTCTTATCAGATTCCTAAAGTTGTACTTCCCCAGAATTCATTGTACTTTGTACTCTTTTACAAGTTTGGAATAAAAATAAATTTTTGTTTTTTGCAAACAAAACTGACTCTTCATATTCCTCATGAAAAACTGAAAATCATCAATGAAACTCGAGAAGACGAAGGGGAGATTGAGTACTTTCGAGAAAGAAATTTAGTTATGATGACTGCGGTTGACTGGCGCAACTTGACTCAGTCAAAACTTTTATAAATTCAAAGTATTTCAAAACTTTGAAAATGTTTTTAAGTTTTGAAAACTTTGAGGGGGTCTTGTGGAGCCTAAAAATCAAGTTACGCCATGTATTTACTACTCAGTGATCAAGTTTTGCCCTAAAAATCAAGCTGCGCTATTGTTTTGAAGCTCAGAGATCAAGCCGCGCCACTGATCAGGTTACGCCTAATATCAGACTGCGCCTAATTATATTGTGCCAAAATCTACGTATCGTCTGACACTTAATGGCATCATTACCTGATAGCACTGACAACTGACAAACACAATGAACGAGGAAAATCTCTTTGAATCCCTCGAATTGTGCCGCTCGAGGAGATTGGACTGACAGCTGTCCTACACATCTTGTGAGTTACGCCTAGGCGTAATCCAGACAAGTTTCTTAGTTGCGTCTAGGCGCAATCTGAATAACTTCTTCTCAAAAGCTCCCACATGTCTAGGCACAGTCTAATCAGGCGCAATTCAACTTGTTGACTGAAGCTCGCACAACCTGATAAAGTTGAGACATTTTTTATTTCGAAAGCAGGATGACGTGGCGCACATGCCACTAATCTCTCAAGACGTGTCTATATCCTGTACACGACCATGCGCATCTCAATCAATGAGGTTGCCTCGACCCAATGTGGCGCAACCCAATGTGGTGCAACCCAGTATCTCAATTACTGAATAAAAGTTGGCACAACATGAGGTTGGCGCAACCCAATGTGGCGCAACCCAACATCGCATACATCAGAATAACTGCTAAAATAGTTATTTCCCGAACTCTATAAATAGAGTTTCCAATCATTGTTAAAGGAGGACGCACAGAGATCAAGAACTCTTACAAAATTGTTGCTGCATTCTCCAGAGGCTCTAGTCTTCAAGTTCACCGAAGCCACACACCTGAGCGAGGAGTCGCCTCGACCGAGCGGGCCTTCGAGTTGCCGTTGCATGGCTAAGTCCGAATGCCAATTGCTTTTCGATTCCTTCGATTGACTGAGCGGGATGGGACACTATAGGAGATAAGACCGAACCCTCCTGCAGACATGTACCCCTGTATGCAACCATTTCTGCCTATAGAAGCGACGGATAAGCGTCGTCTTCCTCGTGCTCCTCAGCCGATCCAGGAGTCATTATGTTGGGGTGATGTAAAATTAGCTATCCCATCAGGTAATAGAAGGACAGCTCCACACGAGGAAAATTACCCCTCTTGCCCTTTTCATCTATCACACCATCGGTGAATTCTCTCAAACCCCACTTCAGGTTATACACCATAGTGGGAAGCAGAGCCAGAGGGTAACCAAAGACCAGCTTCACAGCCGGCAAAATGAGATTCCTGGATATCCTTTCCAAGGAACCGGACCCACCGGTGAATACATGGTCACGGAGCCATAGCATCAGAAAGGACGCCAATACGGCCTTTAGAGACATCTTGTGAGCACAGTGCCAGAAGCAGCTATAAATGTGCTCAGATAGCTCTCGGTCCTCATTTTCACAAGGGTTCTTCTCATTGAGCCTAGACATCTTAGCGAGTTCCTCTGCATGGGAGAGCCCCTTAGGAGTCGTAAAACGGATCTTCGAACGATCCACCAAGTATTGCTTGAAGACATACTCCCTCCAAGCATTTACATGGGGCTGCGCCCCGCCTTTTTCCCTGCGCTGAAGCAGGTAATGATGGCTCGCAATCTCCTTGAAGACCGTCATCATCTCAGAGTTCTTCTCTTCCAAAGGCAATAACTCCTCTTTCGAGGGAAAATACTCCTCATAAGGTTCAGACCCCCAAAGGAGCTTCGAGACCTCGTACATCTCGTGTAGCGCCAGTCCTAAATCCTCTAAGGGAGTGAAAAAGTGTCGGTGTGGGTATTGTACATCTCCAGAAGAGCGAGAAACATGTGCTTACTCAGGTCTATGCCCCCCTAAGTAGCATGAACAGCAGCAATAAGACCAATCTTTCTGAGATCGGTCCTAAACTTCGTCAGAACCTAAAGGGTCAACTCGTCGAACTTCTTCACATAGTGGCACCAACCCTCGACCCAAAAATCTCCTTTCGGGTACGATAGCTTGGCCAACGCCAGACGATTGACGAAGGTTGAAGCATTGAACGCAAAAGTATCGGTGGGAACATCACTATAGATACCCCCGGGACGCAAAGTTCGCCAATGATAAGAGTTCCCGGCTCGCGTAGCCATTAAGGTATCCCTCTGGTTCGAGGAGGTGTCGAGCCGTATAATACCAGCCACGAGTCCTCCTTGAGAGGGAGTGAGTTCCCACTCCATCCTTCTTTTCGAAGCAAGACTACGGAAGGCCGTCAAAGGCAATTGGCGCTCCGCTTGCTTGATATACATATTTACGCCTCTGGCTTTGAAAAACCAGTCTTTTCTCATCTTCAGCACCTTCGCTTCGGGAGAAGTCAGGCGGTCTCCGAACATGAATTCGGATTTCAAGAGAAACTCATTCTCAGACTCAACAGATTTGAGTCTCCATCTCTATATCATGCCCTGGAGGAAAGTATGGTGCTGCTCGCGAACCTGCGCCATCCTCTCTGGAGGCTGATCCAACATAATAGCAGCCTTGGCCGGGTTCACAATCTCCTTACCAAAATTGACACCCAGCTGACAGAGTGCATGGTCCAAGAGGACTTCATTCAGCAGGGGGATGGTCATCAACACTGTCACACAAAAGGAAACAAAGCCATCAAACAAAAGACTAAAAAGACTTAGAAGCCCAACATGAGCATCTGAGCCACATCAGAATCTCTGGCGCATCAACTGGGATGAAACCCTTGCGCATAGAGGGAATCCCAACAAAGACACACAAGATCGAAAGTCCAGGTGCAATTGAAGAGAAACTTCGACGCATCATTAGGACCTAAATCCATGTGCGTCCGCAAGTAAAGCTTCGGCGCATCATCAGGATCTAAGTCCATGCACGTCAGCAAGTGAAGCTTCGGCGCATCATCAGGACCTAAGTCCATGCGCGTCAGCAAGTAAAGCTTCGGCGCATCATCAGGACCTAAGTCCACATGCATCAGCAAGTGAAGCTTCCGCGCATCATCAGGACTTAAGTCCATGTGCGTCAGCTGAAAGGGCTTCGGCGCATCATCAGGACAAAAGTCCATGCGCATCAGCCTAAGCACATCAACATGAGACGGCTCATCTACAGTTGGGTCACCCCAACATCGCTGCAACAAAGACCAAGGAAAGAGAATACCCACCGAGCACTTCCGGGCGAACGTCGACGTGGGTCGCCATGATGACGGGGGCTTTCTCCGTGTCGAACTCCAAGGGTTTCTTGCCTCGACCCCTTCCTCAGCCATCAGTACCGCCTCGAGGAGTCTTGGGAGCCATTTCTCAAGAGGAATAAAAGTTCTCGAAGAAGAAGAGAAAAAGAGCTCTGAGGAAAGAGAAAAATTTTACAGAAAGTAAAAGATCCTTTCTTCTCACAGCCGCCTATTTATAGGCTTGGCCTCACGTGTAAACCGATGAGGCGTGACATCAGCAATCAGTCGCTTCGGGTATCAAAAAATCGACGGCTGCTTATCTTCAAAAGATCATCATTAATCTTTCCTAAGATCGAGGCATTATCTCTTCAAAAGAAGCATGCGCCCTAGCAGTATGTGTCTAAGAAACAAGTATCCTCACAGCGATGCACAAAACGACCATATGCCAAGAAGAGCCATACGCCTAGGCGAAGGGCATACGCCCCGAGTCGTTGCTTCCCATGGTTCTTATTAAAGTATTCCAAAACTTGGCAAGAAAGTTTTGAAAACTTTGAAGGAGGTCTTGTAGAAGCATGGAATTTCAGGCACATCTGTAGGTCAGAATTCCTATGCGCTCAATACAACCATGTGATCAACTCAAATACGCCAGGAAGCTCAAACAGATACTTGGCACAGCAAAGAACAGTACAAGTTTAAAGATATTAAAAATTAGGCTTTTATTTCATAGAAAGTCTATTACATGTCTAAAGAAAGGCTTTAAAAAAAAGAACTTCTACAAAAAGAAAAATCCTAAAGCTACAGCCAGGTGCAACAACTACTATGCGCCCCATGCCAGGCGCATTATCCGTCAGGCACATCACTCTAATGACTCATCCAGGAGCATCGTCTTGTCATTAAGGCGCAGGCGCATTAGCACCAATCAACCCTTATGTAGCAGGAGGAGGAGCTCTCCTAGCTCGACAAGGATCGCGGCATGATGCCCCGATCTTCCGAAACAATAGGCACACTCGACAGCCTGTGGCTCTGCCAGCAAAACGGAAGATGGAGCACGGCCTTCCCAATCTTTGGATGAAACAGGCACCATCGGCCTGTGTCGGGACTCGACGATCCTGATATTTGGATGCAACAGACACTATCAAAGAAGCTCAGAGCGACGGAAAGACTGGGGCAACACATCTTCACCCTCGGAAAGAGCTCGAGTTCGACAGTTCGCCAAGGCGGAGCTCCGACCAAATTCATCTTTATATCGAAATGAAGAATGAAAGCAAAGCTTTCCCTCATATGGCTATTTATAAGTACGGGCAGCCTACACCCGAGTGCCAAATGGCCAACGTTTCAAATTCTATACAATAAATTTGCATTAATAGCAAATGCATCCATCTCCTCGTATTCGGCTAAGTCAAAGTAGCCATTTATGCCTCGAAGAACTCAACAGGCGGGCCAAAGTGGATGTGACACATTGGCAGATGTACCGTCGATATCATGCGCTCTCCATAGATGCGCCCAACGGGCCATAGCCATGTGCCCAGATTGGCACTAACCAATGCTACCCTCTCAATCAAACATTTAATGCTGAATGACAAAGGCGGCAACGCATTCCAAGAGCCGTCCAATCAGTTGTGCAAAAAATGAAGCGTCGTTGATGTCAGCACCATTGTTACACCTTGGGTCGATAACAAGCCACGTGGCCGACCGATCATTCGTATGCGCCTCGTGGCCATGCACCCAGAAGACGACATGTGCCCCACTGGACATACGCTCCCTCAGCTCACTTCTGATCTCAAGCAATAGAAGATAAAGCTATGCATGCACCTCAAAAGGCATGCGCCTGGACTTGCTCATGGCTCTTAAAGTCATGAGACCAAGTCGCCTCTCCAGCACCTGATTCTAGGCGCACCCTAATGTGATGCTCTGCACGCCTCAAAAGCCATACACCCAGACTCGTCTATGATGCCTAAAACTCATAGACTAAGTCGTTGTAACGCCTCAGTCCCAAAATACGTAGGACTAGGAATGTAGACATGCCAGCTGTATTCATACGAAGTACATAGGCCTCGTATGGATACATAAGCTGTAAAATACAGTAAACCATAACTAACTAATCTCATCTACAAAATATAAGAATAAAAGATATCATATAATGATAATGAATTGTCTTGATACAATATGTTGGACGGAGACAAATCTACTACCAACAAATAAGGGAAAAATACATAAAAAATAAAATAAGTTTGGCGAGCGAAGCGAAGACGATCCAAGTGCAATCATCCTCGAAAAAATAGAGATGATCATGACCACGGCTAGAACGCCTACGAAAGATATGAACACACACCTGGGGAGATAACCAGGTCCTCAGAGGGACGTAACAAGACACATAATATCATGCCATATAAACTGAATAAATATTGCACAAATAAATAAGTCAATTGAATTATAACATGGTCCAATACACACCTATTGAACTAGCTTACCATCCCCCCAACCAAATAAGGACAGGAGATGGTAAACTAATTCACGATGACATATCTTTCCAAGCTATGAATCCAATTTGGTATCCGGACCCCAACAAGGTTCAATACCTTCTCATCGAAGTAGTAAGCCACACCTACAACCAAATAAGGACAAGATGTGACGAACTAATCCGCGACAAGTTATTGTTCCAAGACACGGTCAGATATAAGTACCCAAACAAAAAGTACTCATACCTAACGGATAAGGTGCATAACCATTCTAAGTAAAATGTAGTTAAGAACAATCCTTCCTTCACATAGGCCCTGGCTAAATAGGATCGACATAGTCCCCCCTTGGGGCACCAGAGGCCCAATCAGTAAGAGCATAACGTTACGCAGAACGTCAATGGCCGTCAGTAATCATGGGTCATCAACCTCGTATCTCCAGTGGAGCTTCCGGGTCACAAGAGAAAGTGCATCGAAGCCCATACGCTAAGGAATTATCCTCCCCGCCCAATGTCTACTATGTTGTATCCACAACATAAAACCTCTATAACTGCTAAGTCAAACTTAGCATGCAATCTCTATTATCGGTTATTCCTATCGCACGACTTATATGCACCGGTGGCTAGCCAGTCACGCATGTCCGTATTCTACATGCGACACACAACTTCGTGGTACAACGTGTCAAGGCCAATAAATGCAACACATAAGGTGGTCCCTTAAATCTAGGTTTAATATGTAAGAAAAATAATACACAGCAGGAAATATAACTGAACAGTAAGTTCTAACAGGTTATGCCATGTATCACAGTTTATTTTGCATAAAGAAAATAATGAATAATGCATAAAATATGAGCTAAAATAAATAAACAGTAAATGGCAAGGTGTCTTGCCTGGTAGGATGCCTGGTGTACTACAATGATCAAGGTGGCACGAACTGCAACTTTGATATAACAACTATACAAGGTGACCTCTGATGGTGTAACCCCTGTTTCTCATTTTTTTATATATATTTTATTTATTTTTGAAAGTAATTTATTTTTAAAAATTTGTAAAAGATATTTACTATTTTTTCTGTATTTCAAAATGTAGTTTGTAATTAACGGTTTAAAAGTACTATTTAGTTTTAATAAATATTTGTTCTTGAAATTTTATTATTGAAAATATAAAGTTATTTACTATTATGTTTGGATTTTCAAAAAAAATATCGGTTTCGAAAATAGTTTGAAAATTATTATTATTTTTGGAGCAATAAAAAGATTTACTAACTTATTTTGAATAAGATTTAGATTTATAAAATATATTTTACCTTATTTGATAACATCAAACATTATTTAAAATACTTATGGTGACTAATTGTGGCATTAAGAATTATCTAATCTAGATTTGAAATATTATTTGATTTAACGATTTATCTATTATATGATTTAAATTGCTTTGTTAAACATTAAATTTATCTTAAAGTTATTATGTTGAATTTGATTTGGATTTGAATTCATATGATTTGGATTTAAATAATTTATTTGATTTAAATTTATGGAGAGACTTGTTCGTTAGAAATTCTAATCCTATTTGTATCATATTTAGTATTAGATAGATTATTTCTTGTTTGAACTAATCATATTCCTATCCAAATTAGTTGGTAATCCTAATCATATCTTTATTGATTGAGTTCTAATCATATCCTAATTCACTAATTGCTTTCTATTATCTATATATATTGAACCTATAAAATAAAATCATCTCTCATACCTTCTTTTCCAAAATTTCTCTCTTTTTTCGTCATAATTACCCCAAATTTGTCATAAATTCAGTCTTCCTTTTCAAATATTTTACCAACTTCGAAGGGCCATAACTTCCAACTCCGGACTCCGTTTGACCTCCAGTTTTTTTTGTTGAAACCGTCTCGAGGTATATTTTCTGAATATAAAATTTATTTTCAAATAATTTTAACCTAATTTTTTGGAAAATTCGTGGAGTATCAGTTGTCCGAAATTTGATACATTTCGATGTTTTCGAGATTCCGGGTGAACCAGGAATCGGAATCACAATCCGTTTAAAGTTTCGGAACGATGATGAAAAAGTACACATTATATATTTTTCTCAACAATTTTCCAAAATATTTTATTTTTTGTTTTTATTTTAGATGCTCGTCTCATCAATTGAGATCATCTTGCATATTTTTGGCATCTACGACTATTTGTGCTAACACAATCATACCGCACGTCAACTGCAACCAACTCAAGGCAAGTACTTGTTGATGCTTTCATGTGCATTTACTTTATATTGTCGTATTTTACTTATACATGTTATTTTTCGTGTCTTGACTGTTACACACACGAGAGTTGAGTGATTGACTATTGTTCACGTTTTCACATTGATATCGTGATCGTTCTCGTGACCGTGTTTTTATGATTGTGAGCTATGGATATTAGAGGGGTACAATTATTAGGCACGTGGACAAAGCCCAGATTGTATTGTTGGCAACTCTCCCGTTTACGGGGGCGGGCCTTATAACCTCATCGTTCGCCCAAGCCGTCCATGTGTAGGAACGTTGTACTTCTCATGACACATGCACTATTATGCTTTACATGAGTTTCTTTGTCTTTTCATTCTCTCTATCTTCTTATGTCATTTATCATATTGCATATTTCTTTGTTCATATTGTTCGTGATTTCCATTGATCATTAATTCACATGTCTAGTGTTATATTGCTTTATATTGTATTTGTATTAAGAGGGCTAGACTTGTACTTGTTCCAATCCTGACTGGATAACCATTTTTCAGTTGACAATTCTTGATGACTATTCTCGATGACTTGCTCTCTTGTTTTGGGTTCCTTCGGGTGGAGTTAGAGCTATCTTGGAGGCCAACCATATATTCTAGATAGAATAGTCACATGTAGCGGGTTTATTTCTGTATGCAAATTTGAATGTATTATTGGAATTGTAATTAAAATAATTATTATGAATGAGCAAAATAGAGATATTTGTTGTATTTGAGATTTATATTGAGCCCAGACAGCGTACTACCGCCGATGCTGCGGCGTCGGCTGGACTTGGCCACGTACTCGTATCCCGAAAAGCGGGAGCGGGTCATGACAAGTTTTTATGGTGGCCCATACAGGTCCATTTTCGTAAAATTATGCGAACTTGTGGTAGTACCTATATTAGTCGTACTTCTACGAGCCTGCGATTAGAAAAAGCTCATTCACAATTAGAATTGACTTGATTTTTAGGAGAATGACTAGGACTAGGTACGCCGTGGGTAACCCATAGAATTATTTTGAATTGATTGTATGGATAGTTAGGGTTGTTACATAGGCTACATGATTAAGGTGGTGATATTCGTTGAATTTTGAGATGCCATATTTGATGAAGTTGAAATTGTGATTTAATAAATGACTCTAATCAAAGATGGATAGCATTCTCGATTGATAAATTGAATATTTTGGTTACTGTTGAAGATAAAATTTTTAGCTTTTGGTATTCTAAGGTTTAAATTTCTATATGATCGATGAATTATTGATAAGGTCGAATATTTAATTTTTAAAGGAATAATTTTGATTTGATCAATAAAATTGAGGTATGATTTGAAAATTTATGGAATTTAAATTTTTGAGGAGATTATGAAAATATTGAATTTTGAATTTAAAATAAAATTGAGGAATTTAAAGTTTTGTGAAGTTAGATTTTGAAGATATTTATCAAGTTTGATTAAGGGTTGTAAATTTGATAAGATGATATTCATGATTACTACATCACGGTATTAAATTGAGTTAGTGATTTAAAAAAAATGATTGAATTTGAGGAATTTGTTTAAATATATTTGAGGATACAAATTTATAAGATTGATGAGTGATAACTTAGATGTCATGTAAGTAATACTCCTCCGAACTATATCCATTGACTACATTCTTCCATCCTTCTTGATCAATCTTCTTATTAAAAAAATATTATTTTTATCTCATTGATCATTATTCTTTTTAAATTTTTCTATCTTTTCACCTGACCAACCAAGCCTATTTTGCCTATCATCCTTAAATTTCGAGGACGAAATTTTTCTAAGGTGGGTAGATTTGTAACCCCTGTTTCTCATTTTTTTATATATATTTTATTTTATTTTTGAAAGTAATTTATTTTTGAAACTTTGTAAAAGATATTTACTATTTTTTCTGCATTTCAAAATGTAGTTTGTAATTAACGGTTTGAAAGTACTATTTAGTTTTAATAAATATTTGTTCTTGAAATTTTATTATTGAAAATATAAAGTTATTTACTATTATGTTTGGATTTTCAAAAAAAATATCGGTTTCGAAAATAATTTGAAAATTATTATTACTTTTGGAGCAATAAAAAGATTTACTAACTTATTTTAAATAAGATTTAGATTTATAAAATATATTTTACCTTATTTGATAACATCAAACATTATTTAAAATACTTATGGTGACTAATTGTGGCATTAAGAATTATCTAATCTAGATTTGAAATATTATTTGATTTAACGATTTATCTATTATATGACTTAAATTGCTTTGTTAAACATTAAATTTATCTTAAAGTTATTATGTTGAATTTGATTTGGATTTGAATTCATATGATTTGGATTTAAATAATTTATTTGATTTAAATTTATGGAGAGACTTGTCCGTTAGAAATTCTAATCCTATTTGTATCATATTTAGTATTAGATAGATTATTTCTTGTTTGAACTAATCATATTCCTATCCAAATTAGTTGGTAATCCTAATCATATCTTTATTGATTGAGTTCTAATCATATCCTAATTCACTAATTGCTTTCCATTATCTATATATATTGAACCTATAAAATAAAATCATCTCTCATACCTTCTTTTCCAAAATTTCTCTCTTTTTTCGTCATAATTACCCCAAATTCGTCATAAATTCAGCCTTCCTTTTCAAATATTTTACCAACTTCGAAGGGCCATAACTTCCAACTACGGACTCCGTTTGACCTCCAGTTTTTTTTGTTGAAACCGTCTCGAGGTATATTTTCTGAATATAAAATTTATTTTCAAATAATTTTAACCTAATTTTCTGGAAAATTCGTGGAGTATCAGTTGTCCGAAATTTGATACATTTTGGTGTTTTCGAGATTCCGGGTGAACCAGGAATCGGAATGACGATCCGTTTAAAGTTTCAGAACGCTGATGAAAAAGTACACATCATATATTTTTCTCAATAATTTTCCAAAATATATTATTTTTTGTTTTTATTTTAGAGGCCCGTCTCATCAATTGAGATCATCTTGCGTATTTTTGGCATCTACGACTATTTGTGCTAACACAATCATACCGCACGTCAACTGCAACCAACTCAAGGCAAGTACTTGTTGATGCTTTCATGTGTATTTACTTTATATTGTTGTATTTCACTTATACATGTTATTTTTCGTGTCTTGACTGTTACACACACGAGAGTTGAGTGATTGACTATTGTTCACGTTTTCTCATTAATATCGTGATCGTTCTCGTGACCGTGTTTTTATGATTGTGAGCTATGGATATTAGAGGGGTACAATTATTAGGCACGTGGACAAAGTCCAGATTGTATTGTTGGCAACTCTCCCGTTTACGGGGGCGGGCCTTATAACCTCATCGTTCGCCCAAGCCGTCCATGTGTAGAAATGTTGTACTTCTCATGACACATGCACTATTATGCTTTACATGAGTTTCTTTGTCTTTTCATTCTCGCTACCTTCTTATGTCATTTATCATATTGCATATTTCCTTGTTCATGTTGTTCGTGTTTTTCATTGATCATTAATTCACATGTTTAGTGTTATATTGCTTTATATTGTATTTGTATTGTGAGGGCTAGACTTGTACTTGTTCCAATCCTGACTGGATAACCATTTTTCAGTTGACAGATTCTTGATGACTATTTTCGATGACTTGCTCTCTTGCTTTGGGTTCCTTCGAGTGGAGTTAGAGCTATCTTGGAGGCCAACCATAGATTCTAGATAGAATAGTCACATGTAGCGGGTTTATTTCTGTATGCAAATTTGAATGTATTATTGGAATTATAATTAAAATAATTATTATGAATGAGCAAAATAGAGATATTTATTGTATTTGAGATTTATATTGAGCCCAGACAGCGTACTACCGTCGATGCTGCAGCGTAGGCTGGACTTGGCCACGTACTCGTATCCCGAAAAGCGGGAGCGGGTCATGACAGATGGTGGCACGGACAGTTCCATTGGGTCCAGAAGGGTCAAATTAGTTGGGTTTGACATAAGGTAGTCACGTGTCGGAAGAGAATTTGATATACCATAAGCCACTGATAATCGATGGAATTCACGGAGAGAATAGAAAAATATACATGAAATTAATAATTTAGATAAATATTTGAAATACTAAAAATTTATTATTATAACTACATATATTTTTATTTAAAAAATACTTGTAAGCTATTTAGAAATCGTTGATAAACCACATATATGTATACTATAAAAGTTTGATGGTACAAAACCTATTTGATATGTATTTATTTAGTATATCAAATGGAAATATATATAAATTACATTTTTGTCAGTAATTATTCAGTATAGTATAATAGGCCCCAAGTATAGTATTTTCCCAAAATAAATTATTATTATTATTATTTTTTAAATATAGTTTGATCTCTCAAGTCCCAAAGCCAATCCCTTTTTTTTAAAAGCCCAAAGTATATATACATATATATTAACAAAATAAGTAATAACTTAAATACTAGACATTAAAAATAAAATACTATCAGTGCTTTGAATCCATAAACCATGCATATATCCTCATATTATACTTAGTACAAACTTAACAAATAGATTATAAAATATAGCTTTGGTAACAAAATAATAATTAATAACATAATAGCTTATCAAACCGGTCAGCACATCTATTGGGTTGTTCCAGAACTGTGAAAAAAGGAAAGATGAGAAAGAAAAAAAATTGTCAGAGAGCGAGGAAAGAGAGCGGAGGAAAAAGAGGGAAGAAGTGAGCGCGAGAGAGAGAGAAAAGTCGGGGAGAGAGCGGAGAGAAGCGGAGAGCGGGGGATGCTCGGGGTGGAGTCCGGCTCGACTGGCGGGAGGGGCGCAGCCGCGGCTGCTCCTGTGGGGAGAGGATACGGGCGGAGGAAGCGGAGGAGACTCGGGTGAGACAGAAGGAAGATGGGGCTCGGACGGCAAGGCGGCGCCAGAGGCTCTGGTCGCGGCAGAGGAAAGGCTGTCAGCGGCGAGAAGATGGCTCGCCAGAGGTGACGGAGGCTGACGCAGGGCGGCGGCCAGAGTCTGGGTAGTGCGCGGAGGAGCGGCTTCCCCGTACAGACTCGGCGTCCGGCAGTCGGGCACGGGAAGGCGGTGGTTCGGCGTCGGGATTCATGGAGGAGACGCGGCGCTCGGGGCAGAGATCGCGATGGATGGCTCAGGTGAGGTTTCTTTTTCCTTTCTTGGTGGCGATGGTGGTGGGTTCTGATATTGTGGTGGTGGCGCTCGGCCATAGTGGCCGAACTTTGGACGTGCGGTGGTGGTGTGGTGTTGCTCGGCCGGTGTGGCGGTGGTGTGTACTGTTTTCATGGTGGTGGGTGATGGGTTGGCTGGTGGTGATGGGTTGGCTGGTGATTTGGGTGCGACGGAAGGGCTCGTCGGGGCAACGAGCAGATGGTGGCTGGTCGGGGCTGGATAGTGGGCTGGGGTGGTGGTTGGAGGTGAAGATGGGGATGTCGGTCGTCATGGACGGGGAGGAGCCATGCGGACGGTGGTGGTGATGGCTGGGCGTGGGTTTGCTGGTGGTGCCGCCGGTGGGTGTGTGGAGGTCAGGACGTGTGTGGTCGGGTTGACGGGGCAGTGGGTGGCGTTGGCAGGACGGTGGTTCTGGGTTGGGATAGATATTTGCTGGTGTCGGGGGTGTCCGACACGGAGGAGGTGAATTGTATATGTAAAAAATTTAGAATAAGATATTGGGAAGACACTCGGGGTCGGATCCGAGGCCGTCATGGCTGACACGAAAAAGGTTGTTTGGACACAGACACGAGGTACTCACATTGTGGTGAAAATATTTATTTTGTGGAATTTCTATGAAAAAATAGCAATGGGCGCTCTCCTTATATAGGAGGTGAAAATCCAAGTTAGATAAGGATTGGGATTAGTTTAAATCCCAATGGTAAATCCCGCTATTAATTTAAATCAAATCAAAATTTATTTATTCAAATCCATCCTTATTAAATCTAGGTAAATCTTGCTTTGAATCTATATATAAAGCATAATCCAAAAAAATTTCAATTTGTAAATCATAACATTAATCCAACCATTTTAAAATATTATTTTGTGAACACTAAAATTTTATAATAAAATAATTTCAAAAATTCCGAATAAATATTTAAATAGAAATATAATTTAAATTACCTTTTTGCAAATTCTTAAATAATATCAATTAGTTTTTGAAACTCAAATTATGCATGGAATAAACTTCCATGTTCCTTGTATGAAAAAAATTATTATTTCTCTAAATCATTACTTATACTTGTATAAAATAAGAAATAAGGTTGAATCATCGCGTCGCGACACTTTTGAAAATTTTAAGTAAATTATTGTATAATATTTTGAAAACTGTCATATATAAATAAAAATTTGTAATCAAAATATTTTTCCAAAAATGTGTACCTTGCACATATTCGCACTCGACGAGCAATTACAAAAAACGCAAATTTTGTGAGCGACGTACAATACGACTATGTGACGTACATATACAGTCAAAAAAATAAATCCGTACCAATTTTAAATAATAAAAAAATAGTAGAAATTTAGAGGTTTTATATTCTACCAAACTTAAAAGAATTTTATCCTCGAAATTAAGAATTAGTAGGGGTGAGAAGACACAAGGGGTATCGATGGGAAACAATCAATAACAAAATCATACCGTAAGAAATCGCGATCTAGATCATAGAAAAATAATACGGTATGGTCACGGGTAATGAAAGAGGGTCACGATTTTAAAGCAACAATCAAAAGGTTAAGGTTATAGTTAGTCACGATAACATGCAAGGAGTATTACGGTATCAAAATGAGAGACCTAAAAGATAGGTTTTGAGAGTAGGTTGAGGGCACGATTTAAGAGAGCGAATTAGGCTTATTCCTGAAATAGGCGATTAGAGGTCATGGTAGAAAATATAGGGCCGAGAATGAGGACGAGGAGTTTAGGAAGAAGACATAGCAACATGGAGTGGTGATGGTCATAATTGGTAGGATAGCTGGAGGAAATTTAAGTACAAGTGTCGTCGTCCTTCCAAAATCGGTGAAAGCGAAAGCGATATAAGGAGTTGAAATGACGACATCATCAATTACGAATACGTGGTTCAAAGACGGTCGTATAAATTTCAAAAGAATCGTCAAGGCAGTTGTGGATGGGATTCTAAGGGGTAAGTTTAACTACATCACATCCACGTAAATTGATATATGAAAAAGGTGAACCAAAGTACACTCGGTTGATCAGACCATCATGCACCAGTTCTGATTAGACAATATGTTAGTGAACGGCCGCTCAATATCATATATCTTGATCAAGCTCGATAAAGAATTAGCTTGCAAATACTAGGCTATATTAGCATCATTAGTCTAGATAGTAGAACATATGCACGATGGTAGATGAAATAAAAACAAATATGAATAGTCTCAGAGTATAAGGATCTAAGTCTTGTTTATTCCTATACCATCATTCTACGGTTTTTTTGACCAAGGCTTGGTTGACCAAATGGGTTAAATTCCTCTAGAATCTATGGTCTAGATAATATTATTTGTATTCCCTTAATGGTCAAGGGTGTGTCAGGTACAGGGGTATTCTACCCAACTTAAAGAATTAAGCTAAAGGTGTTTGGGACATCAAACTAATAGGGTCAATCTCTAGCAAGCAAGAAGGGAAGATAAGAATTATGATAGAAGGAATCAAGCAAGATGCAGTCGATGAGTCGAACTATAGTTCGAATATGGAATCGAGAAAAGAGGTCAAGTATGTGGATGAGATCCTAGACTTCTAATCCTATTTGCAGGCTTGCTTGGTACGGTAAAGTAACCAAATAATTTATCTTGACCTGCATGGGCTACCACAAAAACATGTAACACCCTAATCCCAAAATACGTAGGACTAGGAACGTAGACATGCCAGCTATATTCATACGAAGTACATAGGCCTCGTGTGGATACATAAGCTATAAAATACAGTAAACCACAACTAACTAATCTTATCCACAAAATATAAGAATAAAAGATATCATATAATGATAATAAATTATCTTGATACAATATGTTGGGCGGAGACAAATCCACTACCAACAAATAAGGGAAAAATACATGAAAAATAAAATAAGTTTGGCGATCGAAGCGAAGACGATACAAGCGCAATCATTTCGAAGAAATGGAGATGATCATGACCACGGCTAGAACACATACAAAAGATATGAACACACACCTGGAGAGATAACCAGGTCCTCAGAGGGATGTAATAAGACACATAATATCATGCCATATAAACTGAATAAATATTTCTCAAATAAATAAGTCAATTGAATTATAACATGGTCTAATACACATCTATTAAACTAGCTTACCATTTTCCAACCAAACAAGGACAGGAGATGGTAAACTAATTCACGATGACATATCTTTCCAAGCTATGAATCCAATATGGTATCCGGACCCCAACAACGTTCAATACCTTCTCATCGAAGTAGTAAGCCACACCTACAACCAAACAAGGACAAAATGTGACGAACTAATTCGCGACAAGTTATTATTCCAAGCCATGGTCAGATACAAGTACCCAACCAAAAGTGCTCATACCTAACGGATAAGGTGCCTAACCGTTCTAAGTGAAATGTAGTTAAGAACAATCCTTCCTACGCATGGACCCTGAATAAATAGGATCGACATAGTCCCCCCTTGGGACACCAGAGGCCTAATCAGTAAGAGCATAACATTCCACAGAACGTCAGTGGTCGTCAGTAATCATGGGTCATCAACCCTCCAGCGGAGCTTTCGGGTCACAAGAGAAAGTGCATCGCAGCTCGTACGCTAAGGAATTGTCCTCCCCGCCCAATGCCTACTACAGTAGAAACTCTATAAAATAATACACTTGGGACCACCAAAATTTATTAATTAAAAGAGTTATTAATTAATCGATAAATTAATAATTATTAATTTATATATTAATTAATATTTTATTAATTAAAAGAGTTGGGTTATCGCAATACAATGGATGTCGAAGATGTTCTGACTCACCCAGAAGAAAATGTAGTTGCACAGTTGTTGACTGATGAAGAAATTATTGAAAGCGTTATTGAAATTAATAAAGATGATATCGATGAAGAAGATGATGAAAGTTCTACAATGGAGCCCCCTTCGCAAAACGAAGCTATTAAAGCGGCAATCACATTGAACAATTTCTTGTTGAGCTATGAGAAAACAACACCAGAAGTTCTTACCATGCTAAGGAAAATTAGAGACGAGATTCAAGGGGAAATTGATTTCAACAAAAAACAAAAGACAATTGAGTCATTTTTAAGAAACCTTCATAAATCATTCATGTAATATGCTATATATAAGGAATTATTAATTTATATTTTATATGGGGTCTGAAGAAATTATCAAAAATGTATTATCTTATAATTTTAGCGAATTATTAATTTAGCACCCTATCCCCGAGTCGGGACCGGCCAAAAATATTATCTTAGAGAGTTTATTAAATAATCGAGTATTAATTTATAGAGTTTCTACTGTATGTTGTATCCACAACAGAAAATCTCTATAACCGCTAAGTCAAACTAAGCATGCAACCTCTATTAGCGGTTATTCCTATCGCATGACTTATACGCACCGGTGGCCAGCCAGTCACGCATGTCCGTGTTCTACATGCGACATACAACTTCGTGGTACAACATGTCAAGGCCAGTGAATGCAACACACAAGATGGTCCCTTAAATCTAGGTTTAATGTGTAATACACAGCAGGAAATATAACTGAACAGTAAGTTCTAACAGGTTATGCCATGTATCACAGTTTATTTTGCATAAAGAAAATAATGAATAATGCATAAAATATGAGCTAAAATAAATAAACAGCAAATGGCAAGGTGTCTTGCATGGTAGGACACCTGGTGTACTACAATGATCAAGGTGGCACGAACTACAACTTCGATGTAACAACTATGCAAGGTGACCTCTGATGGTGGCATGAACAGTTCTATTGGGTCCAGAAGGGTCAAATTAGTTGGGTTTGACATAAGATAGTCACGTATCGGAAGAGAATTTGTGTAAATCCCCTAAATTTCTACTATATTTTTTTAAAATAAAATTTGTTACTGATTTAAAATTTTGTATTGTACGTCACGTAGTCGTATTGTACGTCGTGTGCGAAATTTTATTTTTCGTAATTGCTCGACGAGTGCGAATATGTGCGAGCGTACATATTTTTAAAAAACATTTTTTTCTATTTTTATAGTTTCGAAGTAATATAGATAATAATTATTTCTAGCTATTATTTTCAAGTTTATAATTTTAATTATAAAAAGCCTTTCATTTATACAGTTATAACAATAAATAATTTTTCTATAAAATGGTATATTAGAAAAGTATATTTATGTAAATATATATTATTTGTACATACATATATATTTCGTAATTATTTATTAGTTTATTTTAAATAATAATGTAATTTTCAAAATTATTATTATTAGTATTTTTGGAAAATATATTTCGAAATTATTGTGGCGATTTAAATCTTGATTTGAATTTATGGATTTATTCAAATAGTTAAATATTTGAAATTTAATTTATCCCATTTGATTTTAAACTAAAACTTTAATTAGATTTAAATTGGAGTTGTATTTGGATTTGGATTTGATTGATTTTAAATTAATTTACGAATTATCTATTTTAGGTTTAAACTATTCTAATCATATCCAAATGGGAATACTCACATCCTATAAATAGGCAGGTACTCCTCTATAATTTTTATCATTCACAAATAATCCACAAATATTTTCCCACCCATGTGCAGTGCATCGTGTCTATGTTTTCCTCCATTCAATATCTTATTCCATGTTTATATAAATACATTGATTCCGTGTCGGACATCCCCCGACCCACACAAATTCTAACTATTTCATCTTGTTCGCTGCCCTCTCCTTCGCCGTACCCGTCTCCTGCCACCAACAACCACCGCCGCCATCTCCACCTTGTCCCGGCCACCCCGGCCAAAGCCACCAGAACACCACCCTATTCACCACCGCCACCACGGCAGGACCTCCGCCATTTCGTCACCACCACCAACATCACCCCAAGCCACCGCCAGGATCGACAACACCAATACCCCGGCCACCCGAACAACCTTCGTCACCACCGTCAACACAATACCACCACCAACATCCATAAAAAATAAAACCCTAATCCTAAAACTCACCTCGTCACCGACCGGAGCTCCGCCTCCAGCGCAGCGCCTCTCTCCAGCTGAATCCGTCGTCGCCGTCCAGCCCATCGCCGACCACTCCTTACCTCTCCGTCCGTCACCGTCGACCGGGGCCGAGAAACCTTCCACCGCCTATCCCGCTTGAGCCTCGTCTCCCTCCGCTAGAGACAACCCAGCCAGTGACTTCCCCACTCGTCCTCATCTCCTCTCTTCCGACCCTAGCCGCCGCCTCTGTAACGCCCCAGTCCCAAAATACGTAGGACAAGGTACATCGACATGTCAGCTGTATACATACGAAGTATACTCCAATATATGGAAACCTCGTATGATTACATAAGCTGTAAAATACAGTAAACCGAGAGTAATCTAATCTCATCCAAAAATAAAGAATAAAAGATATCATATAATCGACTGTAATAAGTCTTTGAACAATACGTTGGGCGGAGACAAAGTCCACTACCAACTATCTCAAATAAAATGTACAAGAAGGAATAGATGAAATAATATGACTAGCCAAGTGCAATCATCTTCGAAAGGATGGAGAAGATCATGGCCTCGACTAGAATACCTGCAACATCACAGAAGCACACACACCTGGAGAGATAACCAGGTCCTCAGAGGGACGTAACAAGATACAGAAAGAACATGCCATATGAACTGAATATAAATGCACCATAAAATAAAGATAAAGTAAAAGTGTCCAAACCATAACACGGCTCAATATCCCATCATCGAAACAATAGGCTACCCCTACAACCAAACAAGGACAAGGGGTAACTTACTATTCCGCGATGTAATATTTTTCTATGCCATGATTGGAACATAAAATTTGCTAAGGTCCCCTAACCTTTCTAGTAGGCAATTTAGAAGACATATCGATGTATGGGCAGGTGAAGGCTGACTCCCCCAGGACAAGGTAACAACTCACAATACGCACACGTCAAGTACCAATACTATCAGCCGGCATAACTCGAGGCTAGCGGCCCACGTGACCCATCAGTCCACATAGCTCGAGGCTAGTGACCCTCGCGACTCGACTACCGTAGTACGCAGTTACTACAGCTTTTGGATTTGGGGTAGCCCATACATTTAATTGTCTTCTCCCTCCCAAGGATACTAACAAGAGGTAGTTCGCTAAGACTAGGTCCATATGCATACAAAAGACAAGAAGGAAAAATAACTGAAGTAAAAATAAAAAGAACTAAAATAGCAAGTAATGGATCCAACTGAAAACAGATAATAAATATGCAGTAAATAATTAAATAAAGATACGTCTAATTATAAACAGTAAACATGGCAAGGTATCTTGCCTGCGGGTGGTGCGAGAAGCAGCAAATCTAAAAATCAGAATCATCAACACGAAAGTCAAAATCCACAACAAGCTCCGGATGCTGAAACAAACATCACGAAAGAGTTTGAAATAAAAGATATGCCTAGGAAATGCCTGTCCAAAAGTCAAATTCTGGAACAGGGGCAATTTCATAATTTCGGGTCAAAACGATGTCCGCCGTTGGACCCGCTTTGCACCAAAATGCGTGCCAGTACCTACGGTCTCTAAAGTCGTCAAACTACATGTCTACGGGTCCAGTTTGAGGAGATAAACTCAACGGTATGTCCAATTTTGGATTCCGATGAGTCGTGCACAATTTCGCTCGTTGGAGCGGGTCGCGGGCCCGCCAAATAGGCGTTCCAATCGACCTCCTCAGAATCGGAGCAAACTTGGCATACAAGACCAAAAAAATGATATGGTCCTGCTGGCGTAAGTTTCGTCTCGATTTGACGAACGTGCACAAAGTTATGGCCAAATTTGCAAAAGGTCGATACGGGGGTATTTCGACGGATACGCATCAAATTCGTCGCGCACACGCAACCAATTTAAATTCCGTCAAAGCCCACACGTCCGTGAAGTTGATACGCACCTTTCGATGCTTTCTCTTCGCGGCCACGTCGCCCGGTTTGGCGGAACGTACGTCGTATCGGGAAGATTTCTCAATTTTTCAGTTTTCGAAAACATGTTTTTCCTAAACTTTACAAACAAAAATATTTCTGCTCAGTGGATCAAAAGTAATCTCACAATAAGGGTTTCATAGTCCTATATGTGGTCTAAATTCGTGTTCAAATAGTTTTCTAAGATTCCTACTGGGTTGATGGGAAACAGCCTTTCAATACAGGTACCTAGAGCAATACGATGTCCTGTTTCGGGACTGTTTTACCTCGATTTTGTATTGATTTACTACCAAATTGAATCTGATTCTACGCGAAATAATTAACAGTGTTTATAGATGTATAGGTTAACTATCCGTAGGAATCGTCGGTTCGAAATTTAGTTTAACGTGTGAAGAGAGAGATGTCAGAGAACACGGGTACCTGGCAGTCGAACTTCTAGGTCAGAGTACCCCCTGCTTCGCGCGGCACAGCGTCCGGGCGGCCGTCCATCCGCTCTGCCTGTCGTGCAGGTGGTCGGCGTCACCCTGGGGTGTCGTCGGGGTTGGTGGCTAACATGGAGTTAGGGTTTGGTTTTGGATTCTCTCCTCCTATCTCACGCCTTATGCATATATATATGCTTCAGTAGTCGACAAGGCTTCATAGGTTCGGCTCTCTATTAGAGCTGGGCTCGCATGCTTGATGCTTCCTTCGGAGCAGTGGGTCGAGGAATTTATATATATCTTTTTTTTAAAGATGGGTGAATGATTCAATAGAGTCAATCCGTATGGAGACTTCCTTATGAATTCCGCTGGGAACCACAGGTCGGGGTTAGGGTGTAGGAACAGTGCAAGGCACTGTTCCATTGTTGGAATTTTGTTTGTTTGTTTTTTTTTTCTAACCTTTTTATATATACCCACAATAAAATCTTGAATAAATCTATTAAAATTTCTTAGTACCTCAAAAATATTCCTAAAAATATTTTAATAAATACTATGTAAAATATACATACTAGCTACGTATAATGTAGCAATTTTCTATTATTGCTAATATTATCAAAAGTCATTATTTAAAAACAAAGCACTTAAAAATTTAAATAAGAATATATTGCTAACTTTAAATAAAAAGTCCTTCTAAGTATAAAATTTAAAGACTATTTTTCTGAAGTATTTAATACATAAATTGGTACAGTTCATCTATGTATATATCTGGTGTAGCTTTACTTGCTACCAAAATTTGACAAAAACCTACCATTAAAAGTCCTAAAATTTTAAAATATTGTAAAAATTGAAAAGAAAATATCTAAAAATTTAGGGCATTTACATCCTACCCAACTTATAAAAATTTCGTCCTCGAAATTAAAATTTTAATATATATAAATCATACAATAATTCTCAATAAAAATATGACAATAATCTTAACATCAAAATATAGTAAGACTGAATACGAAGGGATCGTGAGTGCAACAATTCATAAATCGGTTTCCGAAAAGATGTAGGTGGTAGTTAATAAAAGGAATCCTGTCGACGTCATAATCTACAAGATAGGGTACAATTGTTCAAGCCTCTACCCAATTTATAAAAGTTGGCTAGTTATGCAAAATCGTCGTACACGACTTCTAAAAATAATTTCTGGTGGAAGGCACAAAATATTGGCTACTTATTGACCACAGTCACAGTTTCTAAGCGGGTTTAGATATTGGCATGACATTACCGATCAATAACTACCATAAAGAATGCAACTAAACATTATCACTCTAGGGGTCATACTCCTGACAAGCGGGTAGGGACCTCGGGTTTGAGTATACTAAGGGGTGTCAGTTCAGAAGGATTTCTTTCCTCGTCTAACATGGGAAACTAAGAAGTGGTTCGAAGAACTTAGGGAAAGGAAGGATTTATGGCCAATAGTTAGGAATCTATAAAAATGCAGAAGGCCTTACTATAGTATATGCTTAAGTAAGTGTTCAGAATCCTTAAGTCATAATGACTAGTGGGTGCGGGATCAGTGTTTGGTATGGTGCAAGAGGTATATGCTTGCTTGGGTGGAAAGCATGTGTCATAGGTGCGATGTGTCTTGCTTTATCATGGGTGTTCAATTTGGTCAATGGAATGGGTTGATACTTGCATGGCTAATCCAAATGGAATGGAAATGGGTCCCTATGATTTTTTTTTAAGAAAATTATAGCATACAAGGGGCGTAATTGGATTGGAGCACAAGAAGGTATGTTTGTGTTGGACGTGTATGTATGCGGAGTGGCTTGTCCAGTTCATGAGGGTAGAATTTGCTGGAAGACAATGGTTAATGTTGTGCTTCCAAATATCAAAATCGTAATAGAGGTAACAAAAATGATACGGATAGAAGTATTCATCATAATGCAAGGATTCATTAATTCCCTTGGAACCAAACTTGATTAATTAAGTCTTAGGTTCCATCTACACTGGCTGGACAAGATTCCAAAATCTACATGAACCATTCCTACCAGATGAGGATGGCCTAGGATAAGTTTTCAACTCGAGTGGTTGAGCTAGTTGTCAGTCGGTGGGGTTATTAGGTTCCTTAAGCCCAATTTACGTCATCTGTGACTTTTGTGTTGAAGTAGCACAAGAAGACTCAATTGAGTGGCAAACTAGTGGCATGTGTGTAGTGGGCTTCGGGTCGATCACAACCGTATATTGGATCAAAAATTTTGAGTCGAGGTCGAGTCTCTAACTGAAGTCGGGAAGTATATCGGTATCATGGTAAGGTTTATAGCTAGTCATTTTGACCTGAAAGTTATATCACAAAAATAGAGTACAATGGGATGTGTTCTAGTGGGACATTATATATCTACATGAAGGTGGAGTCATCTATGTCTTGTATGTTGGAAGGTAACGGCTGGCCTCGTGCTCTGAATATTAAAGTCGTGGCCGGGGACATCAAATGATCTAAATAGAAAGTGGGAATTCATAAGTCACTAATTTATCCTCCTAACATAACCAATTTGCCTCAATCAACCGGTGATCCCAAAAATTCCTAAAATTTAGAATCGATTACAATTACTCATCCTAGAAGCTAAGACATGGTTTTTAGGATTGATGAGATTAGAAAATTTTAAAGTTGTGATATCGTACCTTGACTCTTGATAATAAGGCATGATGTAAAGATATGAATCAAGTTCAAGGATCGTTCCATGATTCTAATAAATGGGAAACGGGTGCGTACAACGATACATGATTCGATAGAATAGGGGATCCACTCTTCTATAGTATACGAGAGCTCATCGATGGGGTAACGAACTTTAAGGCATGTCATATGAATGGTCTCTAATGACTAAGTCAAAAATTTCTATTTGTGTCAAGCCTGCTAAACTATGGTCATAAGGGTTCTAATGGAATCGACTGCAGTGCTCATGCATTTCTGTTGATAACTAGTATAACATAATGACAGGCGTCATGCTATAGATATTGGTTGGGCTGGTGAAGGTGTTGTTCTAGTGCTAAGTCACTTTTTTTTTACTTTTGTACCTAGAGTAACATCTGTTGAGTTTCTAATCTTGGAATGGGCGTCTATCACAATCATTGCTTGTCCTTGTTTTTGGTCTATTCTTTTCATTGCCAAACTGTAGGCTTGGTCGAGTAAGGGTTGGTTTAAGGCATAAGGGTTGCTAGTTAAAGCAAGGATCAAGAAAATAATTAGAGACTACAATAATTGGTTCCTTGAGAAAATATAGTCGTCTTGGCTGGTGTTTCGACTAAGGGTACGATTCTAATCCTTATCAAATTCAAATGACTAGGAGGTCACGATAGTAGTATTAGGGTCGAGGGGAGAACGAATAGCTTAAGGCAAGGTTGCAGTCACATGGCTGACCGATGGTAGCTAGGCTTGTGTATACAACTATCATGGCTATAGGGGAATACTCTGTATCTATCTACCACATACGAGCGTTCATCCTTCTAAATTATTGAAAAACAAAAGTAATAAAGAGTTCAAGAAAGATGTCATCGAATACAATTATGCGATTCAAGGGCGAGTGTATACTTTAAGAGGAATTTGCAATGCAGTCGCGGATGAGACCCTAGATACCTCTACATCTCAATCCACGTAGGATAATCATATAAAGAGCGAACCAAGTGCACTATGGTTGATCAGACCATAATACCTTGATTCTAATTAGACAATATGCTTGTGGGCGTCCCCAGTATACATATGTCTTGAACAAGCTCGATAAAGAATAAGCTTGCAAAAGTAGGCTATACATAGCAACATTATTCGTGGTAGTTCAAAGTATAAGTACGGAAGATAATGATGAAAGCAGTTATAAACGGTTCAAGTTTCTCAAGAATCTACGTCGTGTCCGGTGTTCTAGTTTATACAGTCGTCCTACTGTCTTTCATATCAAGCCTTGGTTTACCAATGGAGTATGGGCTACTAAAACACTATACTCTAGGTTATCATATCTTCCTACACTCGCATATATTTATTATCACTCAGTTATACCTCGGTAATAGGTTACAAGGACTGGGGGTGATAGGCCGTGAGGCATACTACTCAACTTATAAAAACTTAACTAATAGAGTAATTGAGAAATATAACAGGTATTCCTGGTACGAATCATCTTTCTAACCTCTTTATCAAGCACGAAGGGGAAAAAGTAAGAGATACAGTGAAAGGAATCGGTAGTAGGAAATCAACGTAATCGGACGAGAGTTCGAAATTGGATTCAAGGAAGGAGGTCAAGCTTGTGAATGAGATTCCTAGATTCTAATCCTATATGCAGGCTCACATCGGTACAGTAACGTAACCGAAGTGAAAACTCGACCTGCATGGGCCACCACAAAAACATGTAACGCTTCAGTCCCAAAATACGTAGGACAAGGTACATCGACATGTCAGCTGTATATATACGAAGTATACTCCAATATATAGAAATCTCGTATGATTACATAAGCTATAAAATGCAATAAACCGAGAGTAATCTAATCTCATCCAAAAATAAAGAATAAAAGATATCATATAATCAACTGTAATAAGTCTTTGAACAATACGTTGGGCGGAGACAAAGTCCACTACCAACTATCTCAAATAAAAGGTACAAGAAGGAATAGATGAAATAACATGACTAGCCAAGTGCAATCATCTTTGAAAGGATAGAGAAGATCATGGCCTCGACTAGAATACCTGCAATATCACAGAAGCACACACACCTGGAGAGATAACCAGGTCCTCAGAGGGACGTAACAAGATACAGAAAGAATATGCCATATGAACTGAATATAAATGCACCATAAAATAAAGATAAAGTAAAAGTGTCCAAACCATAACACGGCTCAATATCCCATTATCAAAACAGTAGGCTACCCCTACAACCAAACAAGGACAAGGGGTAACTTACTATTCCGTGATGTGACATTTTTCCATGCCATGATTGGAACATGAAATTTGCTAAGGTCCCCTAACCTTTCTAGTAGGCAATTTAGAAGACATATCGATGTATGGGCAGGTGAAGGCTGACTCCCCCAGGACAAGGTAACAACTCACAACACGCATACGTCAAGTACCAATACTATCAGCCGGCATAACTCGAGGCTAGCGGCCCACGTGACCCATCAGTCCACATAGCTCGAGGCTAGTGACCCTCGCGACTCGACTACCATAGTACACAGTTACTACAGCTTTTGGATTTGGGGTAGCCCATACATTTAATTGTCTTCTCCCTCCCAAGGACACTAACAAGAGGTAGTTCGCTAAGACTAGGTCCATATGCATACAAAAGACAAGAAGAAAAAATAACTGAAGTAAAAATAAAATGAACTAAAATAGCAAGTAATGGATCCAACTAAAAATAGATAATAAATATGCAGTAAATAATTAAATAAAGATACATCTAATTATAAACAGTAAACATGGCAAGGTATCTTGCCTGCGGGTGGTGCGAGAAGCAGCAAATCCAACAATCAGAATGATCAACACGAAAGTCAAAATCCACAAGAAGCTCCGGATGCTGAAACAAACATCACGAACGAGTTTAAAATAAAAGATATGCCTAGGAAATGCCTGTCCAAAAGTCAAATTCTGAAACAGGGGCAATTTCATAATTTCGGGTCAAAACGATGTCTGCCGTTAGACCCGCTTTGCACCAAAATACGTGCCAGTACCTACGGTCTCTTAAGTCATCAAACCACATGTCTATGGGTCCGATTTGAGGAGACGAACTCAACGGTATGTCCAATTTTGGATTCCGATGAGTCGTGCACAATTTCGTTCGTTGGAGCGGGTCGGAGGCCCGCCAAATAGGCGTTCCAATCGACCTCCTCAGAATCGGACCAAACTTTGCATACAGGACCAGAAAAATGATACGGTCCTGCTGGCGCAAGTTTTGTCTCGATTTGACGAACGTGCACAAAGTTATGGCCAAATTTGCAAAAGGTCGATACGGGGGTATTTCGACGGATACATATCAAATTCGTCGCGCAAACGCAACCAATTTGAATTCCGTCAAAGCCCACAAGTCCGCAAAGTTGATACGCACCTTTCGATGCTTTCGCTTCGCGACCACGTCGCCCGGTTTGGCGGGACGTACGTCGTATCGGAAAGATTTCTCAATTTTTCAGTTTTCGAAAACATGTTTTTCCTAAACTTTACAAACAAAAATATTTCTGCTCAGTAGATCAAAAGTAATCTCACAACAAGGGTTTCACAGTCCTATATGTGGTCTAAATTCGTGTTCAAATAGTTTTCTAAGATTCCTACTGGGTTGATGGGAAACAGCCTTTCAATACAGGTACCTAGAGAAATACGATGTCCTGTTTTGGGACTGTTTTACCTCGATTTTGTAATGATTTACTACCAAATTGAATCTGATTCTACACGAAATAATTAACAGGGTTTATAGATGTATAGGTTAACTATCCGTAGGAATCGTCGATTCGAAATTTAGTTTAACGTGTGAAGAGAGAGATGTCCGAGAACACGGGTACCTGGCAGTCGAACTCTGGGTCAGAGTACCCCCTGCTTCGCGCGGCACAGCGTCCGGGCGGCCGTCCATCCGCTCCGCCTGCCGTGCAGGTGGTCGGCGTCACCCTGGGGTGTCGTCGGGGTTGGTGGCTAACATGGAGTTAGGGTTTGGTTTTGGATTATCTCCTCCATTCTCACGCCTTATGCATATATATATGCTTCAGTAGTCGACAAGGCTTCACGGGTTCGGCTCTCTATTAGAGCTGGGCTCGCACGCTTGCTGCTTCCTTCGGAGCAGTGGGCCGAGGAATTTATATATATCTTTCTTTTTTTTAAAGATGGGTGAATGATTCAATAGAGTCAATCCGCATGGAGACTTCCTTATGAATTCCGCTGGGAACCACAGGTCGGGGTTAGGGTGTAGGAACAGTGTAAGGCACTGTTCCATTGTTGGAATTTTGTTTTTTTTTTCTAACCTTTTTATATATACCCACAATAAAATCTTGAATAAATCTATTAAAATTTCTTAGTACCTCAAAAATATTCCTAAAAATATTTTAATAAATATTATGTAAAATATACATACTAGCTACGTATAATGTAGCAATTTTCTATTATTGCTAATATTATCAAAAGTCATTATTTAAAAACAAAGCACTTAAAATTTTAAATAAGGATATATTGCTAACTTTAAATAAAAAATCCTTCTAAGTATAAAATTTAAAGACTATTTTTCTGAAGTATTTAATACATAAATTGGTACAGTTCATCTATGTATGTATCTGATGTAGCTTTACTTGCTACCAAAATTTGACAAAAACATACCATTAAAAGTCCTAAAATTTTAAAATATTGTAAAAATTTAAAAGAAAATATCTAAAAATTTAGGGCATTTATAGCCTCGATCGACGCCTCCGGTGAACCCGACCCTAGCCGCCTTTGCGTGCCACCGCCCTAGACTCCTCCTCCTCGCACGCACCTCGAACTTCAGCCTCCACCGCCGCCACGAATGGCAGTGCCCTTCCCGCCGAGCCGACCCTCTCCGGCGCTTCTCCCCCGAACTCCTCCCCTCGCCGCGCCGTCCGTCGAACCCCGCCTGAGCCGCACCTCTCCTCACTTCCCGCTCTTCCTCTCTCTCTCTCCCTATGTAAAATTGGGGAAGAGGGCTTTAGCCTGTAGATTTAAAAGGATAAGTATTATTCTATTATTATAATAAACGTTATTATTGTTATTATTATTACTATTATTATTATTATTATTAGTAATATTCTATTGTTTTGATCATTATTATTATTATTATTATTCTTTTTGTTATTATTAGTATTAATATTATCTTTATTATTAACATAATCATCATTAATATTATTATTATTATCATTAATATTTTAATTGTTACTATTATTATTGTTATTATTATTATTACTATTATTATTATTATTACTGTTATTTTCATTATTTTGTTGTCTTGCTAAATATTATTACTTGCATTATTATTATCATTTTAGAAAATTTTACAAATATTTTCTAGCTAATTTCAAAGTAAATTTTGACTCTAAAATATTTCTCGAATTATATGTATATAAATATATTTCACAAGTTATAGTTTTGGCCTAAATACTCCTTATTATTTTTGAATAAGTACCTAAATATCTTCATATATAAACTATAGTTTTTATACTAAGAAATAGTATTTTGTCAAAACTTAGATTTTTCTCCCTAGAAAGATTTTTGGATTTTCAAGTAATTAAATTAATTGTTTTACTAAATAAAACTATTTTTTAGTATTAAGAAAAGTTTTATAAAAACATATATATTATTTAACCCATTCTTTAGATATTTTTTTGTCCATAACCAAGTCATTCCTTCGCCAATTCTAGCTTACCTTATGTCCACCCTAACGAATTTGACCCTTCTAGACCCAATAAAACTGTCCATGCCACCACCCGAGGTCACCTTGTATAAGTTGTTGCACCGAAGTCGCAGTTCTTGCCACCTCGATCATTACAGTACACCAGGCGTCCTACCAGGCAAGACACCTTGCCATTGTTGTTTATTTATTTTAGCTCATATTTCATGCATTATTATTTTCTTTATGCAAAATAAACTGTGATACATGGCATAACTTGTTAGAACTTACTGTTCAGTTATATTTCCTGCTATGAATTATTTTTCTTACACATTAAACCTAGATTTAAGGGACCCCCTTTGTGTGTTGCATTCATTAGCCTTGACACGTTGTATCACGAAGTTGTGTATCGCATGTAGAATACGGACATGTGTGACTGGCTGGCCAACGGTACGTATAAGCCGTGCGATAGGAATAACCGCTAATAGAGGTTGCATGCTTAGTTTGAATTAGCGGTTATAGAGGTTCTCTATTGTGGATACAACATAATAGGCATTGGGTGGAAAGAACAGTTCCTTAATGTATGGGTCATATATGCACTGTCCTGATTGTCGGTTATCTCCAATGGGTGGTACGGTCCTGATAGCCGGTTATCTCCAGTGGGAGGTACGGTCCTGATTGTCGATTATCTCCAGTGGGAGATACGGTCCTGATTCCTGATATTCCTGATCCGGCCTATGCGTCAAAGGTTTGTTCTTTATTGCATATTCACTATAATACGGTTAGGTACCCTATTGCATGCATCCCTTATTTATTTGAGAAATATTTATTCAGTTTATATGGCATGATATTATGTCTTGTTACGTCCCTCTGAGGACCTGGTTATCTTTCCAAGTGTGTGTTATTGTCTTTCGCAGGTGTTCTAGCTCTAGCCGTATTTCTTTGAGGATGATTGCACTTGGATCGTCTTCTCTTCGCTCGCCAAATTTATTCTCTTCTCATGTATTTTTCCTTACTTGTTGGTAGTGAATTTGTCTCCGCCCAACATATTGTATCAAGACAATTCATTATCATTATATGATATCTTTTATTTATTTAATTTGTGTGGATGAGATTAGTTAGGCTTCTACTGCATTTTACAGCTTATGTATTCATACGAGATTTCCATATATTAGAGTGTACTTCGTATATATACAGCTGGCATGTCTACGTTCCTAGTCCTACGTATTTTGGGACTGGGATGTTACATGTTTTTGTGGTGGCCCATGTTGGTCAAAATAAATTGTTTGGTTACTTTACCGTACCAAGCAAGCCTGCGAATAGGATTAGAAGTCTAGGATCTTATCCACATACTTGACCTCTTTGCTCGATCCCATATTCGAATTACCGTTCGACTCATCAATTACCTCTTGCTTGATTCCTCCTATCATTATTCTTATCTTCCCTTCGTACTTACTAGAGATTGACCCTACTAGTTAGATGTCCTAAACACCCTTAGCTTAATTCTTTAAGTTGGGTAGAATACCCTACGACCTGACACACCCTTACTCATTAAGGGAATACCATTAGTATTATCTAGACCATAGAGACTAGAGGAAATTAACCCATTTGGTCAACCAAGCCTTGGTCAATAAAACCGTAGAATAATGATATAGGAATAAACAAGACTTAGATCCTTATGACTCTTAGACTATTCATATTGTTTTTATTTCATCTACCATCGTGCATATTTTTACTATCTAGACCAATTATGCTAATGTAACCTAGTTTTTGCAAGCTTATTCTTTTATCGAGCTTGTTCAAGACATATGTTATTTGGGTTGCTCCCACTAACATATTGTCTAATCAGAACCGGTGTATGATGGTCTGATCAACCGAGTGCACTTTGGTTCGCTTTTATCTATCGTTCTACGTGGATGGGGACATAGCAAAACTTACCCTCTAGAGTTCCATCCACGGCTGCCTTGGCAACTCCTTTTAAATTATTCGGTTGCCCTTGAACTATGTATTCGTATTTGATAACGCCTCCTTCGAACTCTATATTGCTTTCGCCTTCACCTATTTTAGAAGGACGAAGGTGTTATACTAGAACTTCCTCTAACTGTCCTATCACCATTACCACCCAATGTAACTATATCTTTGTTTTGAACTACTCGACCTTCCCCTCGACCCTAAATCTACAAGCTTGACTTTCTAATCACTTGAATTTAAGAAGTAATTACAATCGTCTCTTAATTCATATCCTCAACCTACACTACGACCATATAAACTTCTTTAAGGAACCCTTCTATCTACCGTTGTGCCTCCTCACCCCCCCTACGAATTCTTAATTTCGAGAACGAAATTCTTTTAAGTTGGATAGGATGTAAAACTCCTAAATTTCTACTATATTTTTTTAAAATAAAATTTGGTACTGATTTAAAATTTTGTATTGTACGTCACGTAGTCGTATTGTACGTCGTGTGCGAAATTTTTTTTTCGTAATTGCTCGACGAGTGCGAATATGTGCGAGCGTACATATTTTTGAAAAATATTTTTTTCTATTTTTATAGTTTCGAAGTAATATAGATAATAATTATTTCTAGCTATCATTTTCAAGTTTATGATTTTAATTATGAAAAGCCTTTCATTTATACAGTTATAATAATAAATAATTTTTCTATAAAATGGTATATTAGAAAAGTATATTTATGTAAATATTATTTGTACATACATATATATTTTGTAATTATTTATTAGTTTATTTTAAATAATAATATAATTTTTGAAATTATTAATATTAGTATTTTTGGAAAATATATTTCGAAATTATTGTGGCGATTTAAATCTTGATTTGAATTTATGGATTTATTCAAATAGTTAAATATTCGAAATTTGATTTATCCTATTTGATTTTAAACTAAAAATTTAATTAGATTTAAATTAGATTTGTATTTGGATTTGGATTTGATTGATTTTAAATTAAGTTGCGAATTATCTATTTTGGGTTTAAACTATTCTAATCCTATCCAAATGGGAATTTCCACATCCTATAAATAGGCAGGTACTCCTCCATAATTTTTATTATTCACAAATAATCAACAAATATTTTTCCACCCACGTGCAGTGCATCGTGTCTATGTTTTCCTCCATCCAATATCTTATTCCATGTTTATACAAATACATTGATTCCGTGTCGGACATCCCCCGACCCACACAAATTCTAACTATTCCGTCTTGTTCGCTGCCCTCTCCTGTACCGTACCCGTCTCCTGCCACCAACAACAACCGCCGCCGTCTCGACCTTGTTCCGGCCACCCCGGCCAATGCCACCAGTACACCACCCTATTCACCACCGCCACCACGGTAGGACCTCCGCCAGTTCGTAACCACCACCAACATCACCCCAAACCACCGCCAGGATCGACAACACCAATACCCCGGCCACCCGAACAACCTCCGCCACCACCGTCAACACAATACCACCACCAACATCCACAAGAAATAAAACCCTAATCCTAAAACTCACCTCGCCGTCGACCTTAGCTCCGCCTCCAGTGCAGCGCCTCTCTCTAACTGAATCCGTTGTCGCCGCCCAGCCCATCGTCGACCACTCCTTGTCTCTCCGCCGTCACCGTCGACCGTGGCCGAGAAACCCTCTATCGCCTATCCCGTCCGACCCTCGTCTCCCTCCGTCGGAGACAACCCAGCCAGTGACTTCCCACTCGTCCTCCGCCCTCATCTCCTCTCTTTCGACCCTAGCCGCCGCCTCGATCGACGCCTCGGGTGAACCTGACCCTAGCTGCCTGAGCGCGCCACCGCCCTAGACTCCTCCCCCTCGCACGCACCCTCCGGCCGTCGCATCTGCCGGGCTGACCCTCGACCTTCAGCCTCCACCGCCGCCACGAATGGCAGTGCCCTTTCCGCCGAGCCGACCCTCTCCGGCGCTTCTCCCCCGAACTCCTCCCCTCGCCACGCCGTCCGCCGAACCCCGCCTGAGCCGCACCTCTCCTCACTTCCCGCTTTTCCTCCTCTCTCTCCCTGTGTAAAATTGGGGAAGAGGGCTTTAGCCTGTAGATTTAAAGGGATAAGTATTATTCTATTATTATAATAAATATAATTATTATTATTACTATTATTATTATTATTATTATTAGTAATATTCTACTGTTTTGATCATTATTATTATTATTATTATTATTATTATTATTATCATTATTATTATCATAATCATCATTAATATTATTATCATTAATATTTTTATTGTTACTATTATTATTGTTATTATTATTACTATTGTTATTATTATTATTATTATTGTTATTTTCATTATTTTGTTGTCTTGCTAAATATTATTACTTGCATTATTATTATCATTTTAGAAAATTTTACAAATATTTTCTAGCAAATTTCAAAGTAAATTTTGACTCTAAAATATTTCTCGAATTATATGTATATAAATGTATTTGACAAGTTATAGTTTTGGCCTAAATACTCCTTATTATTTTTGAATAAGTACCTAAATATCTTCATATATAAACTATAGTTTTTATACTTAGAAATTGTATTTTGTCAAAACTTAGATTTTTCTTCCTAGAAAGATTTTTGGATTTTCAAGTAATTAAATTAATTGTTTTACTAAATAAAACTATTTTTTAGTATTAAGAAAAGTTTTATAAAAATATATATATTATTTAACCCATTCTTTAGATATTTTTCTGTCCATAACCAAGTCATTCATTCTCCAATTCTAGCTTACCTTATGTCCACCCTAACGAATTTGACCCTTCTGGACCCAATAAAACTGTTTGTGCCACCACCCGAGGTCACCTTGCATAAATTATTGCACAGAAGTCGCAGTTATTGCCACCTCGATCATTGCAGTATACCAGGCGTCCTACCAGGTAAGACACCTTACCATTTGTTGTTTATTTATTTTAGCTCATATTTTATGTATTATTATTTTCTTTATGCAAAATAAATTGTGATACATGGCATAACCTGTTAGAACTTACTGTTCAGTTATATTTCCTGCTATGTATTATTTTTCTTACACATTAAACCTAGATTTAAGGGACCCCCTTTGTGTATTACATTTATTGGCCTTGACACGTTGTATCACGAAGTTATGTGTCGCATGTAGAATACTGACATGCGTGACTGGCTGGCCACCGGTACCTATAAGCCGTGCGATAGGAATAACCGCTAATAGAGGTTACATGCTTAGTTTGATTTAGCGGTTATAGAGGTTCTCTGTTGTGGATACAACATAATAGGCATTGGGTGGAAAGAACAGTTCCTTAATGTATGGGTCATATATACACTGTCCTGATTGTCGGTTATCTCAAATGGGAGGTACGGTCCTGATAGCCGGCTATCTCCAGTGGAAGGTACGGTCCTGATTGACGGTTATCTCCAGTAGGAGATACGGTCCTGATTCCGGATATTCCTGATCCGGCCCATACGTCAAAGGTTTGTTCTTTATTACATATTCACTATAGTACGGTTAGGTACCCTATTGCATGCATCCCTTATTTATTTGAGAAATATTTATTCAGTTTATATGGCATGATATTATGTGTCTTGTTACGTCCCTCTGAGGACCTGGTTATCTCTCAGGTGTGTGCTATTGTCTTTCGCAGGTGTTCTAGCTCTGATTGTCGTATTTCCTCGAGGATGATTGCACTTGGATCGTCTTCGCTTCGCTCGCCAAATTTATTCTTTTCTCATGTATTTTTCCTTTACTTGTTGGTTGTGGATTTGTCTCCGCCCAACATATTGTATCAAGACAATTCATTATCATTATATAATATCTTTTATTCATTTAATTTGTGTGGATAAGATTAGTTAGGGTTCTACTGCATTTTACAACTTATGTATTCATACGAGGTTTCCATATATTGGAGTGTACTTCGTATGTATACAGCTGGCATGTCTACGTTCCTAGTCCTACGTATTTTGGGACTGGGGCGTTACAATTTGATATACCATTAGCCACTGATAATCGATGGAATTCACGAAGAGAATAGAAAAATATACATGAAATTAATAATTTAGATAAATATTTGAAATACTAAAAATTTATTATTATAACTACATATATTTTTATTTTAAAAAAATACTTGTAAGCTATTTAGAAATTGTTGATAAACCACATATATGTATACTATAAAACTTTGATGGTACAAAGCCTATTTGATATGTATTTATTTAGTATATCAAAAGGAAATATATATAAAATAAATTTTTGTAAGTAATTATTCAGTATAGTATAATAGGCCCCAAGTATAGTATTTTCCCAAAATAAATTATTATTATTATTATTATTTAAATATAGTTTGATCTCTCAAGTCCCAAACCCCAATCCCTTTTTTTTTAAAGCCCAAAGTGTATATATACATATATATTAACAAAATAAGTAATAACTTAAATACTAGACATTAACAAATAAAATACTATCAGTGCTTTGAATCCATAAACCATATGCATATATCCTCATATTATACTTCGTAAAAACTTAACAAATAGATTATAAAATATAGCTTTGGTAACAAAATAATAATTAATAACATAATAGCTTATCAAACCGATCAGCACAACTATTGGGTTGTTCTGGAACAGTGAAAAAAAAGGAAAGATGAGAAAGAAAGAAAAAATTGTCAGAGAGCGAGGAAAGAGAGCGGAGGAAAAAGAGGGAAGAAGTGAGCGTGAGAGAGAGAGAAAAGTCGGGGAGAGAGCGGAGAGAAGCGGAGAGCGGGGGATTCTCGGGTGGAGTCCGGCTCGGCTGGCGGGAGGGGCACGGCCGCGGCTGCTCCAATAGGGAGAGGATGCGAGCGGAGGAAGCGGAGGAGACTCGGGTAAGACAGAGGGAAGAAGGGGCTCGGACGGCAAGGCGGTGCCGGAGGCTCTGGTCGCAGTGGAGGAACGGCTGTCAGCGGCGAGAAGATGGCTCGTCGGAGGTGACGGAGGCTGACACAAGACGGCGGCCAGAGTCTGGATAGCGCACGGAGGAGCGGCTTCCCCGTACAGACTCGGCGACCGACAGTCGGGCACGGGAAGGCGGTGGTTCGGCGTCGGGATTCGTGGAGGAGATACGGCACTCGGGACGGAGATCGCGACAGATGTCTCAGGTGAGGTTTCTTCTTCCTTTCTTGGTGGCGGTGGTGGGTTCTGATATTGTGGTGGTGGCGCTCGGCCATGGTGGCCAGAGTTTGGGCGTGCGGTGGTGGTGTGGTGTTGCTCGACCGGTGTGGCGGTGGTATGTACTGTTTTGATGGTGGTGGATGATGGGTTGGCTGGTGGTAATGGGTTGGCTGGTGATTTTGGTGCCGTGGAAGGGCTCGTAGGGGCAATAAGCAGATGGTGGCTGGCCGGGGCTGGACAGTGGGCTGGGGTGGTGGTTGGAGGTGAAGATGGGGATGTCGGTCGTCATGGATGGGGCGGAGCCATACGGGCGGTGGTGGTGATGGCTGGGCGTGGGTTTGCTGGTGGTGTCGCCGGTGGGTGTGTGGAGGTCAGGGCGTGTGTGGTCGGGTTGACGGGGCAGTGGGTGGCGGTTTGCAGGACGGGGGTTCTGGGTTGGGGTAGAGATTTACTGGTGTCGGGTGTGTCCGACACGGAGGAGGTGAATTGTATATGTAAAAAATTTGGAATAAGATATTGGGAAGACACCCGGGGTCGGACCTGAGGCTGTCACGGCTGACACGAAAAAGGTTGTTTGGACACAGACACGAGGTACTCACATTGTGGTGAAAATATTTGGTTTGTGGAATTTCTATGAAAAAATAGCAATGGGCACTCTCCTTATATAGGAGGTGAAAATCCAAGTTGGATAAGGATTGAGATTATTTTAAATCCCAATGGATAAATACCGCTCTTAATTTAAATCAAATCAAAATTTATTTATTCAAATCCATATTAAATCTAGGTAAATCATGCTTTCAATCTATATATAAAGCATAATCCAAAAAAAATTCAATTTGTAAATCATAACATTAATCCAACCATTTTAAAATATTATTTTGTGAACACTAAAATTTTATAATAAAATAATTTCAAAAATTCCTAATAGATATTTAAATAGAAATATAATTTAAATTACCTTTTTTGCAAATTCTTAAATAATATCAATTAGTTTTTGAAACTCAAATTATGCATGGAATAAACTTCCATGTTCCTTGTATGAAAAAAATATTATTTCTCTAAATCATTACTTATACTTGTATAAAATAAGAAATAAGGTTGAATCATCGCGTCGCGACACTTTTGAAAATTTTAAGTAAATTATTATATAATATTTTGAAAACTGTCATATATAAATAAAAATTTGTAATCAAAACATTTTTCCAAAAATATGTACCTTGCACATATTCGCACTCGACGAACAATTACAAAAAATGCAAATTTTATGAGCGACATACAATACGACTATGTGACGTACATATACAGTCAAAAAAATAAATCCGTACCAATGTTAAATAATAAAAAAATAGTAGAAATTTAGAGGTTTTATATTCTATCAAACTTAAAAGAATTTCGTCCTCGAAATTAAGAATTAGTAGGGGGTGAGAAGACACAAGGGGTATCGATGGGAAACAATCAATAACAAAATCATGCCGTAAGAAATCGCGATCTAGATCATAGAAAAATAATACGGTATGGTCACGGGTAATGAAAGAGGGTCACGATTTTAAAGCAACAATCAAAAGGTTAAGGTTATAGTTAGTCACGATAACATGCAAGGAGGATTACGGTATCAAAATGAGAGACCTAAAAGATAGGTTTTGAGAGTAGGTTGAGGGCACGATTTAAGAGAGCGAATTAGGCTTATTCCTGAAATAGGCGATTAGAGGTCATGGTAGAAAATATAGGGCCGAGAATGAGGACGAAGAGTTTAGGAAGAAGACATAGCAACATGGAGTGGCGATGGTCATAATTGGTAGGATAGCTGGAGGAAATTTAAGTACAAGTGTCGTCGTCCTTCCAAAATCGGTGAAGGCGAAAGCGATATAAGGAGATGAAATGACGACATCATCAATTACGAATGCGTGGTTCAAAGGCGGCCGTATAAATTTCAAATGAATCGTCAAGGCAGTTGTGGATGAGATTCTAAGGGGTAAGTTTAACTACATCACATCCACGTAAATTAGTATATGAAAAAGGCGAACTAAAGTACACTCGGTTGATCAGACCATCATGCACCGGTTCTGATTAGACAATATGTTAGTGAGCGGCCGCTCAATATCATATGCCTTGATCAAGCTCGATAAAGAATTAGCCTGAAAATACTATGCTATATTAGCATCATTAGTCTAGATAGTAGAACATATGCACGATGGTAGATGAAATAAAAACAAATATGAATAGTCTAAGAGTCATAAGGATCTAAGTCTTATTTATTCCTATACCATCATTCTACGGTTTTATTGACCACGGCTTGGTTGACCAAATGGGTTAAATTTCTCTAGTCTTTATGGTCTAGATAATACTATTTGTACTCCCTTAATGGTCAAGGGTGTGTCAGGTCGTGGGGTATTCTACCCAACTTAAAGAATTAAGCTAAGGGTGTTTGGGACATCTAACTAATAGGGTCAATCTCTAGCAAGAATGAAGGAAAGATAAGAATTATGATAGAAGGAATCAAGCAAGATGCAGTCGATGAGTCGAACGATAGTTCGAATATGGAATCGAGAAAAGAGGTCAAGTATATGGATGTGATCCTAGACTTCTAATCCTATTTGCAGGCTTGTTTGGTACGGTAAAGTAACCAAACAATTTATCTTGACCTGCATGGGCCACCACAAAAATATGTAATGCCCCAGTCCCAAAATACGTAGGACTAGAAACGTAGACATGCCAGCTGTATTCATACGAAGTACATAGGCCTCGTATGGATACATAAGCTGTAAAATGCAGTAAACCACAACTAACTAATCTCATCCATAAAATATAAGAATAAAAGATATCATATAATGATAATGAATTGTCTTGATACAATATGTTGGGCGGAGACAAATCTACTACCAACAAATAAGAGAAAAGTATATGGAAAATAAAATGAGTTTGGCGAGCGAAGCGAAGACGATCCAAGCACAATCATCCTCGAAGAAATGGAGATGATCATGACCACGGCTAGAACACCTGCAAAAGATATGAACACACATCTGGGGAGATAATCAGGTCCTCAGAGGGACGTAACAAGACACATAATATCATGCCATATAAACTGAATAAATATTGCTCAAATAAATAAGTCAATTGAATTATAACATGGTCCAATACACACCTATTGAACTATCACCTCTCGGCACTATCACCTCGATCTCCAGGACCTCCAGATCTGCTAACAAACACATAGCTACCGGATACCTGCTTAACGCATCAGCAACCAAGTTGGCCTTTCCTGGATAATACTGCAATGAAATGTCAAAGTCCTTCATCAACTCTAACCATCTCTTCTGCCTCATGTTGCGCTCCTTCTATGTAAACATATACTTCAAGCTCTTGTGGTCTGTGAAGATCTCTACACGCTATCCGTATAGATAGTGCTTCCATAATTTAAGAGCAAATATAACTGTCGCCAACTCCAAGTCATGGGTAGGGTAGTTATTCTCATGCGAACATAATTGTCTGGATGCATAGGCAATCACCTTCCTATGCTGCTGCAAGACACAACCCAGACCCTTGCCTGAGGCATCACTGTAAATAGTGAACCCGCATGATCCTGATGGTAATGTCAGAATTGGTGCTGTCCTCAGCCACTTTTTTAACTCGTCGAAAGCAACCTGACACACCTCTGACCAGATAAACTCTGCATCCTTCCGGGTCAGCCTAGTCAATGGCTCTGCAACCTAGAAAAAATCTTGAATGAACCTCATGTAATAGCCTGCCAAGCCCAGGAAACTCCTAATCTATGCAACTGAACTCGGAGTGGTCCACGCCTCAACTGCTCTGATCTTCTTCGAATCGACTGAGATCCCATCCCCGGTCATAATATAACCTAGGAAATCATCTCGATCCAGAAAGAACTCACACTTCGAGAGCTTGCCATAAAGCTTCTCCTTCCTGAGAGTCTCCAGAACCACTCTCAAGTGCTCCTCATGCTCCTCTGGAGTTTTCGAGTACACCAAAATGTCGTCGATGAACACTACCACGAACTTGTCTAAGTACTGGTAGAACACATTGTTCATCAGGTTCATGAATACTGCCGGGGCGTTAGTTAACCCAAATGGCACTTCCATGAACTCAAACTGGCCATACCGTGTCCTGAATGATGTCTTCGGAATGTCCTCCTTCTCATCTTCACTTGGTGGTAACCTGACCCCAGAAAATTTTTAGAAAATACCTTCGCTCTGCTCAACTGATCGAACAGATCATCGATCCTCGGTAGCGGATACTTATTCATGATCATAAGGCTGTTGAGATCCCTGTAGTCGATACACATCTATACCGACCCATCCTTCTTCGGTAAAAAGAGTACCGGTGCACCCCATGGTGAAGAACTCGATCGGATGAAACCTTTGTCCTGTAACTCATCCACCTGCTTCTTTAACTCCACCACCTCGTTGTTGTTCACTCTATAGACGTGCTGAGATATCGGCTCTGCGCCTGGAAACTCCTCCGAAAATACATCTATGAACTCAGCTATCAATGGATGTGGCACGCTCTGCTCCTCTACTGAAACTCCACAGAAGACTCCGCTGCTCTACTTCCGCCTATCTTATGGTGAACTCAAACTTTGGCTCTCCTGGCACTCTAAAAAAAACTCAACCACCACGATAATCTATACTGGCATGGTGCTTGCTCAACAAATTCATCCCAAGTACAATGTCATGGTTCAGTAATGGTATTACGAGCAGACTCACATCCAGTTCTCGGCCTCCCAATACTACTCTCCGATCCTTGCAAATATCACTTACGAGGATGATACCACCCCAGTCATGATCTTGTAAGTCCTAGGCAACAATTCAGAAGATAGATGGTGTCTAATAGTAATAGATACAGACATAAAACTATGGAAAGCCCCCCGAATCAAACAAAGTAAATGCAGGAAAAAAGTCGAGAAGAACAGAACCTGCTATCAGATCTTTTACTGCCTCTGTATCCTCTGCTGACATGGCAAAAGCTCGCCCCTGCTGACCTCCTCTGGCTTATTGCTGGTGCTGAATGAACTTTTGCTGCTGAGTCTGCAATGGTCCCTTCTGCTGACCTGCCGGAGCCTTGGCTCCTGCTCCCTGAGCTGTACGTCCCGAAGACATGGAACAGTCCCTCAGCTGGTGCTCCGCTGAACCACAAAGTAGGCACTTGCCTAACCTCTTTCTACAGTCGTTCCACCCATGCCATGGCTTCTTGCAGAAGGTGCAACTGACAACTTATTGTTGTCTAGGTGCCTACTGAAAAGGCGCACAACCCTGACTCTGGAACTGCTGCTACTGGAACGGCTTCTGCTGATGCTGTTACTGAAAATGGGGCCTTTTGGCCGGGCCTCCACTGCTGTCAGTTCCATGTGAATCATGACCTCTCTTCAGCTTCAGTTCGAGGTCGTCCTCCGCTGCCATAGCTCTCGACAGAATCTCCTCAAAGGTAGCATTTCTGTCACTCTTGGTCAGGACTTGACTTCCTTGACCAAGCCCTTCCTGAACCTCCTAGCCTTTTTCGTCTTGCTAAGACCCTCAACGAATCTGACCAGGCGGCAAAACTCTCCGGCATACTCCTCTACTGTCTGGTTCTCTTGAACCAGGTTCTCGAACTGTGTCTCCAAGGTGCCAAGTGCTGTGTCAGGGAAGAACTTCTTCATGAAGATCTTATTGAAAGCCTCTCATGTCTGCCCTTCTGTACCAACCCTGGGGTCGGTCTGGTACCATGTGCGGGCATGGTCATGTATCTGGCTGTCCGCTGCCTCTATCTGAAGTCTAGCTGGTATCTCCGCGAGGCAAAAGATCTCCTCTATATGCTTGATCCAGTCGTCGGCATATAAGATACCCTCAGGACCCTTGAAGTCTCGCGGCCGCATCTTCTGAAAGTCCTGAATGCCCGGGGTCCTCGGCAGGTACGGCTGTATCTGCCCTTCATGCGGCTAGGCAGTCACTATGGCTAGCTGATGGGCATTGTCAATTTCCTACCTCATATCCTCCGACTGGCGCCGATGAGCCTCTATTATCTGCTGGAAGAAGGAAAAGAACTGCGCCATATCAACTGCCCCTGAGGCGGTGGCGGTAGCATCTCCTGAATCCCTGGGGTAGTCCTCGAAACCGATGGAGGAGCACCCCCAAAAGCTGTAGATGCTTCCACCTGAGCAGGAATGAGAGGTGCTGCGGTCCCAGGGTCCTGCTGAGTCGGGCGATAAGTGGCAGACCACTCAGTGGTATCCCTTAGGCCAGAGCGATGCGATCGTGTCTCCACCATCCTGAAGACAGATCAAACAAAGAATCAATTACGGAGAAGGAAGTGATATAATCAAAGGAGGACAGTTATTTCAAAAGAAGTTAATTTGCAGCACGGATTAGATAAGAGTTTTTTCTAATATGATTGAGTACCTTAAACTTACATCATATATCCTACTGCAAGCTGTAGTGATACTCTAGTTCGAGCACCACTACAAAATTGTACTAGTTGCGACTCTCGACCTGCATGGGCCACCATTAAAAATGTGTCACGACTAGCACCCAGTATAAGGGTATAAGAAGTGGGTACGTCCAGCCTACGCCGTAGTATCGACGGTAGAATACTGTTCTAGGTCACAACATCTAACAATATAACTGTACCTGTACAATGATATACTCTTCAAAAGGAGGACAACATAAAAGGTACAACTCAATCACAAAATCTAAGATAGAAATAAAGGAATAAAAGATGGATAGAATCTTAACAGAGAACTACAACTGAAAGTTAATAAGTTTAGATGTTTAAACAATATCAAAATCTAAATAACTGAAGTACATCTCAAAGTCAAACATCTAAACAAAGAAACTAGTCTAGAAGTCTAAACTAGACAATGGGCAAGTCCTCAGCAACTGTTGCATCCTCCTGAGGGTCCAAGTCACCAGTGTCATCTAAGCCAGTGCCATAATAGGTAAGGCAGAACTCCTCCTCATCACCTGTAATATTTTTAACAGTCCAATCAGGACGGGAATGAGCACAATACATCTCACACAGTTTATATCATGACAGGAAATATAAAACATGCGATAGAATGAGATACGCAAAATGCTATAAGAAATAAGCATAAAAAGAAAGGGAGAAACTGATAAACAAAAGCTATCTATATATGATAAAAGAAAACTGTAAGTGACTATGTGATTTAGAGTATAAGATAGTTATGTGAACGGCTTGAGTTTATACATGATTATACTACATAGTTTATACATGATTACACTACTTTGGAACTGTTCACATGACTACTTCCACTCCCCATACCCCAATTAATACACAAGGATCTAGATAAGTTATGTTATTATACATGAAAGTTTATACATGAAGCTCATGAGATCTGTGGCATCTGCCACCCCAATTAAAAATTTATGGATTTTTTTAAATAATTAAAATATATAGAATTTATATTTTATAGGTTTTTAGAATTTACTATGAGTTACACGATGATATTTTGTGTTAAAATATTTTATTTAGATTCTAGACACTTAGAAATATTTTCTAGAATTTTCTAAGATTTTTTTGGATTTTTCTGCAATTTATTTTGACTTATTTGGATTTAAAATAACTTTTAAATGATTTTTTGAATTAAATAAATAATTATCCAGTCAGCCTGGGCGGGCCCACTTATCGGCGCTACAGTAACCACCTCTCTCTCTCTCTCTCCTATATATATATATTATTATATTCGAAACCCTAATTAAATTTTTGTCGATTTTGAGAGAGGTTTCATGTAGGAGTCCTTCAACTTCCCGAAGTGATTGCCGCCAAACCAGAAGAGCTTTTCGCACACCTTTTTTTTTTGAAAGCGTATTGAGGTATATTTTTTGAATATCTAATTTATTTTCATAATTTCTAAACCTGAATTTCTGGAAAATTCGTAGAGTGCTAGTTGTCCGAAATTTGATACGTTTCGGTGTTTTCAAAATTTCGGGAGAATCAGGAATCTGAATCATGAACCGTTTAAAGTTTCGGAAAGCTAACACAGAGCTCTTCGACATATATTTTTCCCAGAAATTAATCCTTTCAGCTATTATTTTTATTAATTCGTAGAACTTAGTTTTGTCAATAAATTATCGATTTGGTCTTTGATAGCCATAACGGCAATATCTTTCGACCAAAGCGTAATTTTGTGACACGGTCAATTCTAGTGCACTCGTGGTACTGAAATCTACTGGAGTGCACACTCAAGTCATAGAGTTTGTGTTGTTTGACTATTTAGTCATCGATGCATCTCAATTTGCGTGCCGTGGGTTCCGAATTGGAAACTGTGATCTTCTTTGGAAAAAAATTAGTATTTAATTTTAATTCCAGAATTATATTAGAATAAATTAGGTTTTTAGATAATTTATTCCAGAATTAAATATAATTAGTTATGATAAACCATTAGCCACTTTCTAGGGTTTTTAGAGTGAGATTTTCATAATCTAACTTATGATTATTTATGTGACGGGGTAGATCGATCTATAATGTTTGAGTTGTGACTTCATCATTTAGCAGAGCAAGGCAAGTACTACTATGACCTATGTTACCTTTATTTTATGCTGCATGTTGTTCTTTTCCTTAAATTGATAGTCTTATCTTTTATACCATTGGTGCACGAGAGTTATACTTGTTACCATAACCATACATGTTCACTTAATGTTTTCGTTCAATGTTCTATCTTCAATATTCAATGTTCAATGTTTAAAGTTAAAGTTAATGTTAAAGTGATCATGTTTACCTGTGAGAGAGTCGGGAGGGGGAATACAACTAGTATGCATGTGGTCTATACAATGTACAATTTTTCTCCAATGTCAATGTTGATAGCAGTCGTTGTACCTCACGTACTGACTGTCGGATGTCCTAACCCGTCCACATGCAGAACCCTTGTATTCTAAAACACACAGTACACATAATTTATTTCGTGTTGACATTTTGCCCAAAGGTTTGTGTTATATTCATCGTTCTCTTGTATTGTCTTCGTGTCTTAATTATAACTTCAACTGTTCCATGTAATAATTGTACTCTTGAACTGTTTCCCAAGATATAGTGGTCTCTATTGTATCATATCATATTCATCTTTTTCTTATTTCTATTTTGTATGCTTGTATATTATATTGTGTAGCGTAGTGTTATGGTGATCTTGCTCCAATCCTGACTGGATAACTGTTTTTCAGCTTTAGGCGACGTGGTTTATCCCGAGGTTTATGGTGCGTATCTTGGTGACACTGACGTTACCAGTGTGCTGGTTACTTCTACTGATGCGGAGTAACATATTTTTTCTTATGCTTTTTCGCGTTATTCTTAGCTAGTGAGCTTAGCGAACTTTAGTTTCAGTGGTTTTATATTTATTTTAGCGGGTTTGTTCCATAGACTAGCTGACTTGTAGTGGATCTTTCTTTAAATTATTTATTGAGACTTGAGTTTAATCTTTTTTTATAACTTAGTTGTGGATGATAAATGTGAACTGTGTACTTGTATGGATAATGCTTATCATAGATAGCGTACTACCGCCGACACTACGGCGTAGGCTGGGCTTGGACACGTCTCGTATCCGAAAAGTGGGTGTGGGTCGTGACAAGTTTTTATGGTGGCCCATGCAAGTCCGATTTCGCATAAGGTTGCGAACTCACGGTTAGTACTTCAACTTAGTTGTACTAGCTGTGAGCCTGCAAATAGAATTGAAGATAGGACTTAGAATAACTTCTAGGAGAGTTACATCATCCACATATAGTATTAGAGTCTAGGATCTCATCCACATACCTGACCTTCTTCCTCGATTCCATTTTTGAACTCTCGTCTGACTTTCTTGATTTGCATCTTACTTGATTCCTTCTATCATAATTCTTATCCCTTCTTTCATGCTTGATAAAGGTTAGGAAGGTGACTCATGCTCGGTAGACATGTTCCATTGTCCCATCATATTACTAGTTTAACTCTTATAAGTTGGGTAGAATGCCTCACGACCTAACACTCCTTTTGACCTTAACCACGGCCTTAGACAAGAAGACAATAGGACGAATGTATAGGCAGAAACACCAGATTTGTTTAGATTTTATTTGAAGAACTTGAACTATTCACACCTTCTTCATCTTCTCGTGTACTCATAATTCTAACTATCTTGACTAATGCTGCTATAATAGCCTAATTTTGCAAGCTCATCCTTTTATCGAGCTTGTTCAAGACATATATTATCTGGGCATGTCCACTAATGTATTGTCTAATCAGAATCGGCGCATGATGGTCTGATCAACCTAGTGCACTTGGTTCGTTCTTCGCATGATTATTCTATATGGATTGAGATATAGTTAAATTTTCCCTCTAGGATCTCAACCGCAACGATCTTGACAACTCTCTTTTGAACTATTCAATCGTCCTTAAAACCCATATTTGTAAATTGATCCCATCTTCCTTGAACTCTTATTGTTTTTCGTCACCTATTTCAAAAAAACAAGCAATCGAAGACACGAAGTATTCCCCTATGGCCATGATAGTTTGATTTCCTTTTTAATAATGACCCTCCCATGACTTTCGCTAAGAATTATATTAGATTGCCATAGAAGATTGCTTGCATATATTACTATATTTATGTATAAACTTGTGTGTTTGATTTTTGAGGACAAAAATATTTTTAGGGGGGTAGTATGTAGCATCTGCCACCCCGATTAAAAATTTATGGATTTTTTTAAATATAAAACATATAGAATTTATATTTTATAGGTTTTTGGAATTTATTGTGAGGTCACACAATTATATTTTGTGTTAAAATATTTTATTTAGATTCTAGACACTTAGAAATATTTTCTAAAATTTTCTAAGATTTTTCTGGATTTCTCTGCAATTTATTTTGACTTATTTGGATTTAAAAAACTTTTAAATAGTTTTTTGAATTAAATAAATAATTATCCAGTCAGCCTGGGCGGGCCCACTTGTCAGTGCTACAGTAACCATCTCTCTCTCTCTCCTATATATATATTATTATATTCGAAACCTTAATTAAATTTCTATCGATTTTGAGAGAGGTTTCATCTAGGAGTCCTTCAACTTTCCGAAACGATTGCCGCCAAATCAGAAGAGCTTTTCACACGCCATTTTTTTATTGGAAGGGTATTGAGGTATATTTTCTGAATATCTAATTTATTTTCATAATTTCTGAACCTGAATTTCTGGAAAATTCGTAGAGTGCTAGTTGTCCGAAATTTGATACGTTTTGGTGTTTTCAAAATTTCGAGAGAACCAGGAATCCGAATCATGAACCGTTTGAAGTTTTGGAAAGCTAACACAGAGGTCTACTACATATATTTTTCCCAGAAATTAATTCATTTAGCTAATATTTCTATTAATTCATAGAACATAGTTTATTCAATAAGTCATCGATTTGGTCATGGATAGCCATAACGGCGATATCTTTTGACCAAAGCGTGATTTTGTGACACGGTCGATTCTAGTGCACTCGTGGCGCTAAAATCTACTAGAGTGCACACTCAAATCATTGAGTTTGTGTTGTTTGACTATTTAGTCATCGATGTACCTCGATTTGTGTGTTACGGGTTCCGAATTGGGAACCGTGATCTTCTTTAGCTAAAAATTAGTATTTAATTTTAATTCCAGACTTATATTAGAATAAATTGGGTTTTTAGATGATTTATTCCAGAATTAAATATAATTAGTTATGATAAACCATAAGCCACTTTCTAGGATTTTTAGAGTGGGATTTTCATAATCTAACTTATGATTATTTATGTGATGGGGTAGATCGATCTATGATGTTTGAGTTGTGACGTCATCATTTAGCGGAGCAAGGAAAGTATCACTATGACCTATGTTGCCTTTATTTTATGCTGCATGTTATTCTTTTCCTTAAATTGATAGTCTTATCTTTTATACCATTGGTGCACGAGAGTTATACTTGTTACCATAACCATACATGTTCACTTAATGTTTTCGTTCAATGTTCTATCTTCATTGTTCAATGTTTAAAGTTAAAGTTAATGTTAAAGTGATCATGTTTACCTGTGAGAGGGTTAGGAGGGAGAATACAACTAGTATGCATGTGGTCTACGCAATGTACAATTTTTTCCTAATGTTAATGTTGATAGCAGTCGTTGCACCTCACGTACTGACTGTCGGATGTCCTAACCCGTCCACATGCAGAACCCTTGTATTCTAAAACACGCAGTACACGTAATTTATTTCGTGTTGACATTTTGTCCAGAGGTTTGTCTTATATTCATCGTTCTCTTGTATTGTCTTCGTGTCTTAATTATACCTCCAACTGTTCCATGTCATAATTTTACTCTTGAACTGTTTCCCAAGATATAGTGTTCTCTGTTGTATCATATCATATTCATCTTTTCCTTATTGCTATTTTGCATACTTGTATATTATATTGTGTAGCGTAGTGTTATGGTGATCTTGCTCCAATCCTGACTAGATAACTGTTTTTCAGCTTTAGAAGACGTAGTTTGTTCCGAGGTTTACGGTGCGTATCTTGGTGACACTGACGTTACCAATGTGCCGGTTACTTCTATTGATGCGGAGTAGCATATTTTTTTCTTATGCTTTTTCGTGTTATTCTTAGCTAGTGAGCTTAGCGAACTTTAGTTTCAGTGGTTTTATATTTATTTTAGTGTGTTTGTTCCTGAGACTAGCTGAGATGTAGTGGATCTTTCTTTAAATTATTTATTGAGACTTGAGTTTAATCTTTTTTTATAACTTAGCTGTGGATGATAAATATAAACTGTGTACTTGTATGGATAATGCTTATCATAGACAGCATACTACCGCCGACACTACGGCGTAGGCTGGGCTTGGATACGTCTCGTATCCAAAAGTGGGTGCGGGTTGTGATAAGATCATGAGAGTACATGAGAGCACATGAGTGTACATGAATAATATGAGTCCATGAAATACATGATGTTCGTGAAAAGCACATGACATGATGTATTCGATGCACCAGAGGGGGATAACATCTCATATAAAGATCCATATAATACTAATCCGTGCTAACATCGTGTCAGCATCAAGTAAATTAGTCTATAACAAGAATATAATTCCTAGCAAGTATGGAACGGTCAGAGAATGTACTCGTCTGATATCTCGAATGTCTGATGAGAATATGAGTCCGAACCGGAGTATCTGAGTTCTATTTAGAGCAACCACAGGTTACAAAGTGTCTAATATGAAATAAGAGTAATCTACAATACATTCTAAATGATTCTAGGTCCTTCTAGGTCAAAGTCAACCCTTGGTCAACCATGGTCAACCATTCTAGTCAAACTAGGTCAACCCTAAGTCAACTAGTCAATTAGACAGTTTAAGTCAAACTTAAGTTATCTAACCATTTCAAGTCCGTTTGAGTCAATTTGGATCAAGTTTGACCCAAAGTTGACTTTTGTCAACTTGGACAACTTGTTAGTCAACTTGGCCAAGTTAGTATAAGAACCCTAGAGGGGGGTGAATAGGGTCAAGATAACTAATCAAGCACTTAGCACAAGCTAATTGGCAATTTAAAAATATAAGTACAAGAGAAGAAGCAAAACAATACCGACACCCGATGTATCTTGGTATCCTCCCAAGGGGCACTCTAGTCCCGGAACTCTCTCCGGCTTTAATCCACTATTATCGCAAATAGTACAACTTGAGTTTTCATACGAAGGCTCACCAACTTCTTACACGAGAGCTTTAGTCCGAAGGTCTCTCCGACTTCAACCGAGAGTTTGGATCCGAAGACTCTCCAAATTTAACCGAGAGTTTGGATCCGAAGACTCTCCAACTTCGACCTTTCACAATAGGTTTTGATCTCCTTATACAACAAAATGAAGATCTTACTTTTCAACTCAATAACTCTAACACAATTTGTGGATGGCAAATGAAAGCTTTGTAGAGTTGTTTGTGGATAGGCTTTGGTGGTTTAGAAATTTTTAGGCTCAAAACATCAACCTTGAATGAAGGGGTTCAAGGCTATTTATAACCAAAGCATTGAAAAGACCTCAAAGGTAACTTTTCAATCAGCGATCGGTATACCGTCGGTACGAACCGGTATACCGTCGGAATACCGGTCTAGAATTGCAACGGCTAGAAATATAGCTATTGGGATCATTAAATGTTCGAAATCCGCCGACCGTTGGACTTTCAATGTTACTGAATCGGTATACCGTCGGTATAGATCGGTATTCCATCGGTATGCCAATTTTGTAGACAGAAACTTTCTGTGAACAAAAATCTGTATACCTTCGGTATAGACCGGTATACCGTCGGTATGCCAATTTTCATCCGAAAATGATCCTGGGCTAATTTCTACCCTAACTTTTGATTTTGTCATCTATTTTTTGTGTTTACAATTATTCCTAAGACTCATTACAGACTCCAGAAATACTGTAGCAGGTTCATGCTTCTTTAGAGTCTTGAAATGATGATGGCATGTCATGACTTCTTTTCTTGATAGATGTTGGCTTCTTCCTTGACGACAGCTGTCCAAATATATCCAGTTTGTGAAAACTGAATAACTTTCGGGGGCTTCGCCCTCGAACCTCCAACGGGGAGCGCTGCCCCCTCGACCCCCTTCCGCTGACCGGACAGCGGAATCCCCGGGTACGTGGCTCCGAAGATGTCGTCGGGCTATTCAGAGTAATCTTTGTGGAATACCATCGTCTTTGGCCCACCATGATTTTTTTCATTACATATGTCTATATTTGATCTTGCTAATTGCTTTTCTGCAAATATATGTTAGACAAACAAAGCAATATACATGTAGCAAGTATGATAAGATAAAACATATTAGGACTATGCAAAGTTTAAGTATCAATGCTATAGAGATAGCATAAATATTAGTGATATCATAATGTTAAACTTAATTTAATAATCATAATCAAAACATAGTTTTGATTTTGGTAACTCAATTAAATTTAAGATATATATAATAAAAACTCATATCACTAATATGTAAAACAATAAACAAATATCACCAAAGGTATAAGTATAAGTAGAAAGCTATAGTGATAGTATGAAGATTAGTGATAATAAAATGCTAAACTTAACAGATTAACCATATTCAAAAATATGATACAATCATTGGGCCAACAATCTCCCCCTTTTTTGATTATGGCAAATCGGTTATGTTTAGTATGGACATAATAGATGTATGTATCACTAATATACAAAAGACATAAGCAATATCATTGAAAGCATACCACTTAGATTACTTTTATCCACTTAAACTTACTTCTCCCCCTTTGACAAGATCAAAAATAAGCTCCCCCGTACTAAAAAATAAAAGAAAATCAATCTTAAGTACATAAATCAGAGCATGAGGAAGGCATAGACAATCATGATCAAGATGTACTAAATGAAGAACAATGGGAGACGTGTGTAAAGACAAGTATAGAAACTACATACCAAATATAGATTACCAAATAAAAATAGCTTGTCAAAACATAATATAGTTGGTAAAACTAAAAGAATTTGAAAATAATCAATAGATAGTTTACCAACATGAAATCCATAACATAATATGATATGAAATATTTCTCTAGTTTTGAAAGAGAATTTATGAAATAAAGGATTTTAGTCAGAAGCCATGAGGATTAGATAATTATAAATAATAGATATCAAAGAAGAAAGATACCAATTGAGATATTGAATTATATAAACTTGAAACCAATCGAAATAGATAAACTTGAAACATTGATCAATAAAAATGATAGTCACAATTGTCCACAGATAAATAGTGGAACAAAATAAATGAATGATCAATGTAAAATAGAGCAATTGATATAAAATGATCTTATTATTTGCAAATCTATTTGCTTATCTAAATCCATGCATTTGAACTCAATTACCTTATCCTGCTATATGAATACCCTTTAGATAAAATATGAAGGTAAAGGAGAAAAATACTTGAGAAAGAGAAATTCAGTCGACTTGAATGCTCTCCCTCAAAGTATTACCAATATAGATAAAATTATAAATTTTGGGTAAGTCCTCAAAAAGAAAGCCAAATCAATTAAGCATACAAGGAAAGCCAAATCAATGAAAGCACAATAGTCATCAAGATAAAATACGAAAGTTAATATTAACAAGATAACTTATTTAACTCATATAAAAGAGAGAGAGAGAAAGACAATTGCATATACTCTCATAAACTCTTCACAAAATAAAAGTATCATGACCTCAATCACTATGATATGAAAATAAAGAAAATATGGGTCCATGATGAACTAGGTATATGATATATTAAAGAGTATAAATGAATTGGACCAATTAATTTGCTCTCCCTCAAAATATGCGTATCTTGTTCCAAAGCGCTTATAGCATAAAACAGATAACTACAAGATCTAGGGGTAAATCAACTATGGATTTCTTCCCCTTGCTCAATGCATATAAGGCTATAAAATCATCATATAACGAATAATAATCATCCTTAGTCAAGAAGAGATATCCAATTAATAGCCACTAAAGATGAAAGATCAAAAGAATATTCTAATTAAGCACATTTAATCAAAATATGACATTCATTAGCCTATATAGAAGAATCTCATATTTAAATATGATAGATCAATGTATGTTACCTTTTGAGAAAAAAAGATCATCATGAAAAGAAATAAGGACAATTAAAACAATCATAATGAGAATCAGAATATAGATCAAAAATAAAATAAAAATAAAACTCAAATATCATGTCCATGATTATCTAATTAAGAAATAATCAACCAATTTATTACTCTGCATAGACTAGATATGTTTCACCATATATGTACCCATCAACGGGTAGAATCCAACCTTGCTAATGGTAAATTAATAATCCATAGTTCAAATAGCAAAGGCCCATATGTGGCAATTCATGAGTAGTCAAAGTATAGTAATAAATTAGCTTGATAATCACATAATAAGAAAATATAGGACTACTCAACCATTAGGTTTTATCAATAAAAATAAACAAATTAAACATGATCCAACAAATCTCAAAAAAAATTCAAATCCATATTTATAATAAAATCTCATAAATCAATGGAAAATATGGAAAAGAGTTATTCTCATTTAAATGATTGCAAATATAATCAAGAAGAGATGTAAATGATAATACGATAAAATCATGACTCAAAAGTGAGAAAAATTTAAGAGATACTTGCTAATGACTAATATGGAAGAAGACTTAAAGAAAGGAATCACAAACCTCCAAGAGAAATAAGATATAATCAAGAATTTGTAAAACAAGTTTTAGAGAACAAACATATGTATCTAAAATAGGATACAAATTACATTTAGAAGAATCACAAATCTTGTTTATGTAAACTAGCATATCATATATAGATTGAAAAGAAAAACAATAGCTAGATGATTAAAAGTGAACCAAAATATATAACTTAACAATATATCATAAATAAGCAAGCTATATAACTAATTAAGATTAATAAGGTAGGTCATTAACAAGATAAATGTGCTCATTTAATCTTAAGTCACTAACATTAAAGATACTTGCTTAAGCATAAACTTCATAAAGAGGGCAATACATTTTGAATGAACAAAATGATTTATAGACTCTTTACTAAGCAAGGATAAGAGCATAAGATGACAAATAAATGAATTAGACTCTTTCAAGTATAGACCAAAAGAGATATTCATGAAAACATAATAAAATAAATCTCTTTGCCAAGTATAGAAATTAACCCAAGATAATAAAATGATAGATCGATCTAGAGAATGCAAAATATTATAGCCATTATGAAATAAGTGTATTCTCTAGAAATGGGAAAATCTCAACACAAAAGCTCAAACCATAGTAGCTAAGACATACGAAATATGATGTATCAATTACAAGAATTCTTATATGCTACGAAAACATCATTAGGCAATAATACTTCTAAAGAAGCATAAACCCAAGGAATGAGCAAGGAAAGATCATTAAGATCAAGAAAGCTAAATGCTAAAGATATCAAGAAGCACATTTTTCAAAGAGCTTTTATAGTGCACCATAGTAAAAAGATACAGACTATAAAATGTGCACTAATTAAGGAGATAAATTTAACATGCAAGGTAAAGCACAAAACTATGTGATCCTTAATAAAAACATCCATAATTAGTCATGAGCAAGACATTAATAAACATTTTCTCTCAACATCCTAACTTAAAGGTATAAAACAAATAAATATCAAAAGTTAGGAATCATTTATATATATGAAACTATATATATCACGAATAGGCATATATGAAAAAGATCAAAAATCAATTAAGAACATGTATTCATAATGCCAACCAAAAAGTCAAGAAGAAATCATCAAAAGAAGACTTTAAGGAAGAAGCTAATTGATTCAAGAAGCACAAATTTGGTCAAATGAATCAATAGCTAAAGTATGAGATAAGCACAAGTTTGAAGGTAACAAGTATAATTAAATACTCTTCAAGTCAATATAAAACTTTCGCTTAACTCATATGCCCACATAAAGATATTTATACAAAAATATATATCAACATAAGAAATACATGATCTACATGTAAATGAAAATTTAATGAATATAGTCATGTATCCTTAATGAATGTTTGAAAAACTATCACAAATTTAAAACACGTATAAATAAGCTTTATTAGGCAAAGACATAATTGATTTGTAAGAGGTTTAATCAAAATAAAACATAAAAATCAATAATAAATATATTATATAAGCACAAGGTTAAAATGAAAGTATAAGTGTATACTTGTCAAGTGATAAGAAGGTTGTCCTAAACACATATATTCACAAATATCAATTAATGTAAATATGACATATTAAATACAAATCGACAAGAAGTAACTATCTCAACTTTAAAGACGGAGAGTTAAAATCATATTAACTCAAATCAAAATCAAGCTCCTATGGACTAGAGTGATATGCATGCTTTATAAATACAGACTTAGAATAACGAGCATACATATATAAATGTGTCACACTAATAGAAAATGAGTGATAAACTACATGGTGTAAGCTAATCATTTAAGCTAAGTAACTAGTCATGCTAGATATTATATCTCACATTGATTTATATAAAAGACAACTAAAGGATATCAATGTGAGCTAGTAGAAAGACATCAAGAGAAACATGCTAGATTCTACAAATATAAACCATTCAAAGAGAATCGTTTAGCATGTTACCAAAGTGGCTCTAATGACCACACTTGTGTTGGTACAATTGCTTGGAAGATGACCTTTGAGCTTTGCAACCACCAATATGCTCATCGGTGCTATGTTCCAATACAAGCAGTTCCACCTACAAAATTGGGTGAAGACTTTGGTATCCAAATAAACTTGATTCATATTTGTTAGATTTAGGAACCCATATACTATTTACTCTAGCATTGATATAAAAACTCCAACGAATAGGACAAGTTAGACTCATGTATCCAATGCGAGAGCAATAGAAACATCTAATACTAGTGTGTGCACATGTATCAGAATGAGCATGATTATGAACATGTGACATACTAGAATGATGAATATCTCTAGAGTTAGCATGCATTGATTTGGTCTTAAGAATATCATGTTCTAATAGCAAATCATCATGCAAATAAGTAAGAGAATCAAATTTAACATTTAAAGCATAATTACCTTTTTCAAATAAAATAATTCTAGAAATAAAATTATCATTTTATTTCTTTAAAGAGTCGATAGAAGAATCATGCAAATGATTTAACTCATGTGTTTGCCTCTTAAGATCTTCTATTGATGAGAAAAGAGATTTAATTTTCAAAATTAAAGCCTCATTCAAACTCTTTAAAGAAACAAAAGATAAGTTTTGAGAATTAAGTCTAGGTAATAAATTATTGTTTTTATTTCTCAAAAACTTATTAGATTCTTCTAAATGAATAACATTTTCTGAAAGTTCTTCATTTATAGAATAAAGGTCATCAAGAATCTCTAAGGATTGGTTAGCCATGGCTTTCTACTTAGAGCATTTCTTGCATTTAGAAGAAACATGATTGTCCATGCTACTAGAAGTAAAATTCTCTTTATCGGAGGAGGAGGAGCCATAGAAAAATTAACGAAGATCTACTCTAAGGATGTTAAGCCTAACAATAGAGTCCTTACTCTGATACCAATTATAGGAACCCTAGAGGGAGGGTGAATAGGGTCAAGCTAACTAATCAAGCACTTAGCACAAGCTAATTGGCAATTTAAAAATATAAGTGCAAGAGAAGAAGCAAAACAATACCGACACCCGATGTATCCTGGTATCCTCCCAAGGGGTACTCTAGTCCTGGAACTCTCTCCGACTTTAATCCACTATTATCGTAAATAGTATAACATGAGTTTTCATACGAAGGCTCACCAACTTCTTACACGAGAGCTTTAGTCCGAAGGTCTCTTCGACTTCAACCGAGAGTTTGGATCCGAAGACTCTCCAACTTCAACCGAGAGTTTGTATCCGATACTTGTAATGCCCGTAGTTCGTATTACGTATTGGGAATACGTGTACGTATTTTGGGCTCGTATTTTTGGTTTGTCATAATTAGTTAGCCTTGGGTTTTATTTTGCATGTTGCATTAGCATGGTTTATCATGGCATTGCATTGGCTTGGTTTGGTTCGGTTTAGTGGGTTTGGCTTGGTTTGGTTTTATGTGGAGAACCACTCCTACCTACCACCACTCCCACCATAAATATCAATCCCACTCTCCCTCTTCCATTATTACTCATTACTCATTTCTTCTTCTCTATCTTTACTCTTCACCAACCAGGAGAGAGTGGAAAGCTTAGGCAAGTGCACCTTGCTTCATGGAGGAACCCCATTTTTATTGTTCCATTGTCTTTCTCATGTGTTTTTAACCCACTTTAGTACTTGGCATTTTTCATTTCCATGGTTTAATTTTTGTAGATCTAGTTTTGTGGTATTTCCAGTTTCCAGGATTTTGATCTATCAAACTTGCATATTCTTGCTAGTTGATGATTTCATGTTGTAGAGAATTTTATTCTGTCCCATTTTGACCTATGGAAGTTCAAATTTGGACTCTGGATGATGGAATTATGGAGCTTGGAAGTAGGGCTCATGGTATTTTTCTTCTCTGAAAATTGAGGAGAAGAACAGTACTTGACCGCATGACTATTTCATGCGGCAAGTGGTTTTTCTAGCCGCATGGCCTTGCAATCATTAATTTCATACATGCATTAAATATTTGCTTGATAAGTGCTTGCTTGCATGCAACAGTTAGTGGCCGCATAGGCCTATGGATATTTATTATTTATTATAATATGGCTTGCTCTTAAATATTACTTACTTTTAATATTTCCTTGTCTGCATGCAATCCATAGTAGCTAGCCGCATATGAAACAATGAGCCGCATAGGCTACTGTAGATTCAATACTTAATGCATTTAAGTCCCCACTTTTATACTTAATGCATTTTTAGTCCCCACCTTTATACTTATAAGTATTTTGTCCTTATATGCTTTTGTCCTTATGTGCATTATGTGCTTGGAAGCACAGCCGCATAGGCTTAAGCAACTTAATTGCTTTGTGCATTTAGGCCCTTTAATACTTAATGCTTTATCCATAAGGCCTTGTATTCTAAGGCTTTTTCAAGTACTGTGCTTTAAGGCTTAATGCACTTAAGTCCTTAGTAATTAATATTTTATGCTTTAATGAATTGGTTTAAGCCTTGGAAAAAGGGTGAGCCGCATAAGACTCTGATGGTTGAATGCCTTTTTGCATTTAAGACCCTACTTTATTATTTAATGCTTTATACATTTTAGACCTTGCATTTATTACTTAAAGCTTTAAGCAATTAAGGCTTTAATAATTATATTTAATGCTATTGTTTGTGCAAGCACGTAGCTTGCATGCATGTAGCTTAGGAATTAGCTTGCATGCATGAAGCATCTGAGTGCTTATGAGCCGCATGGCCCCTTTTGTAGTGAGCCGCATAGGAGCAGGAATGGTATATTTAATGCATTTTTATATATAGTGAGCCGCATATGCTAATGCACTTGTGAGCCGCATGGCATACTATAAATAATGTAATCATTGTTTTGCCAAGTGGGTTTAATGTATTGATTATTGTTGGGTCCCACATGGTCACTATACTTGAGTGGCCACGTGCCCCTTTTCTTTGTTTGAGTGGAAGCTCGCATTTATTGTCTTTCCACTTTCTGTCTTTTCTGACTGCATGAATATTTCTTGTTAGCAATTACTCTTGGCCGCATGGCCCCTTCAACTATTTTCTTGCCGCATATGCTTTGGCATGCCGTATGGGTGGCCTCCCACTCTCTTTGACCGCATGTTTGTTCTCCCACTTTTGGACCGCGTGGGTTCCACTTTGATTGTTCAAATGTCTTATTTGCGTGAATTATGGTCAGAATTTTTTCCCACTCCCAACATGAAAGTTGTAGAGTTTCTTCTTGGCTTCAAGAATATATATATTATTAATATATTATTATTTAATTGTGTAAGTTTCTCCCCTCCTTGATAAATGGCATGACTTGATGGTGACCCGCCGTGGTGCACTCCTGACATGATAACTTGACCTGACAAACTTGACATGATAACTTGGCAGTGAACTTGACATGATATACCTGACATGATAGTGGCCCATCGTGGCGCACTCTTGACATGATAAACCTGGCATGATACTCCTTGAAATGCTGTTGCGACGGCTAACACGGCATGACAAGATTGAATAACCTGGACACCGTGGACGATTATGCTTGTACAAATGAACCCGTCTTGTCTTGCATCATGTCTAGGACGGAGACCCCTGAGTACCACGGTCAGGGTTACCCACTAAAATGGACTAAGGCTAATTACTAGAATAATCCAGTAGTTCATGGAGAGACTTTCCCAGTTACCTGTTGTCCCTTTGATCCCGGCCTTATATATATATATATATATATATACATGGGATTTGTTGCTATCCGTCGAGATGAGCGCACTTCCAGCCCGCCGTCGAGTGTGGTACCTTAGGACATATGTATCTTACTACAGTGTGTCTGCTATATCATGCTATCTTTTTCCTTTTCTTTGCTGGGGTCACTCAGGTAGCAGCAGGCGGGTAACTGGACTTGGAAGAATCTCGCTGCATCTTGCTAGTAACTAGGCCTGTGATAACCCTAGTTAGTTAAAGTATCAAGCCGTACTTATTGCTTGGCCGTGAAATGTTGGATGGGGTTTGCCAGTCTATTCTTGTCTTGATTCTGTACATGATTGTTACATGTCCTGATTTCTTACATTTATTCTGCCGATAAATGGTGGAAGAATCCAAGTTCTGTTCAGATGAAGGGTTACAACCCCGGTCCTTGTTTGGTTTACGGGTTGTAACCTGGTTATCTGAATAGTCCCATGGTTATCCCATCGTATATCACCTGTCCTGTTTTCTTTAATTGTTGTCTTTTAATATATATTATTACTCTTGTGCTAATTGCTGGTTTTAGTTCCTAAGTGAAGCCTCCTTTGTGGCACTTGCTCTTTCTGGGGTCTGACCCAGCTAGTTTTGTATGGCCAGATACCAGAGCAGCTCCAAAGGATCTACCGAATCTCCAGCCATATGGTGACCATTAGACGGAATCCTGGCAACGAGTGGGTTTATTTTGGCTCTCCCACTCTATTGTAAATTATTTCTTTTGAGGCGTTTAGCCGCCGAGCAAGTGTTAGCTCGTATACATTTTTACTTACTGTCTGTCCACGGGCTGTAACATGATTGGCAACCTAGGGTTAATCATGTATGACTAAACTCTTGCTAGTCCTCACATTTTATAACGACTAGCTTCATGATCAGCTGAATATGTATTGTTTGGGACGCCTTACTATTGTATATTTGGTGATCTTACATCTTGTAACTCTACTTATTTGCTCGTGACCCTAAGAGACTGATGGCTTGTAGATAAACCCTCATATATCCAGACAGCCGTGACCGTATAATGGAGTGGATCCTATTTCATTATACGTAGCTGGCTATGTCTGCCCCCGCTCTCCAGTATTCTGGTTCTGGGGCGTGACAATACTCTCCAACTTCAACCAAAAATTTGGATCCGAAGACTCTCCAACTTTAACCTTTCACAATAGGTTTTGATCTCCTTATACAACAAGATGAAGATCTTACTTTTCAACTCAATAACTCTAACACAATTTGTGGATGGCAAATAAAAGCTTTGTAGAGTTGTTTGTGGATAGGTCTTTGGTGGTTTAGAAATTTTTAGGCTCAAAGCATCGACCTTGAATGAAGGGGTTCAAGGCTATTTATAACCAAAGCATTGAAAAGAGCTCAAAGGTAACTTTTTAGTCAGCGATCGGTATACAGTCGGTACAAACCGGTATACCGTCAGAATACCGGTTTAGAATTACAACGGCTAGAAATATAGCCGTTGGGATCATTAAATGTTCGAAATTCGACCGTTGGATTTTCAACGTTACTGAATCGGTATACCGTCGGTATAGATCGGTATTCCGTTGGTATGCCGATTTTGTAGACAGAAACTTTCTGTGAACAAAAATCTGTATACCGTCGGTATAGATCGGTATACCGTCGGTATGCCAATTTTTATCCAAAAATGATCATGGGTTTCTACCCTAGTTTTCAATTTTTTTCATCCATTTTTTGTGTTTACAATTATTCCTAAGACTCATTACAGACTCCAGAAATACTGTAGCAGGTGCAGGCTTCTTCAGCGTCTTGAAATGATGATGGCATGACATGACTTCTTTCCTTGATAGATGTTGGCTTCTTTCTTTATAGACTTCATCCGATGTATACTGAATACCTTTCGGGGGCTTCGCCCCCGAACCTCCGACGGGGGGCGGTGCCCCCTCGACCCCCGTCCGCTGACTAGGCAGCAAAACCCCCGGGTGCATGGCTCCGAAGATGTCGTCGGACGGTTCAGAGTAATATTTATGGAATACCATCGTCTTTGGCCCACCATAATTTTTTTCATTGCATATGTATATATTTGATCTTGCTAATTACTTTTCTGCAAATACATGTTAGACGAACAAAGCAATATACATGTAGCAAGTATGATAAGATAAAGCATAGGACTATGCAAAGTTTAAGTATCAATGCTATAGAGATAGCATAAATATTAGTGATATCATAATGTTAAACATAATTTAATAAACATAATCAAAACATAGTTTTGATTTTGGTAACTCAATTAAATTTAAGATATATATAATAAAAACTCATATCACTAATATGTAAAACAATAAGCACATATTACCAAATATATAAGTATAATTAGAAAAGCTATAGTGATAGTATGAAGACTAGTGATAATGAAATGCTAAACTTAACAAATTAACCATATTCAAAAATATGATACAATAAATCATAACATATATTATATATATATATATATATATATATATATATATATATATATATATATATATATACACACTAGTATCTACTTAATATAAAGAAGATATATATTAACATATATATATAAAGAGAGGGAAAAAGGGGGTGTATGTGCGTTTATGTGTGATGTTTGTGTGTGAGGGCTGTCGAGGCTGCCCCAAACACAACAGAAACCAGTACCCCTATATATATAAGCCAATATATATTACACTAGCACTATATATATATATATATATATATATATATATATATATATATATATATATATATATACATATACAAGGAAATATATATAACATATAGATTTTATATAATTGAAAGTAAACATTAGTCTAATCTACAAAATCAAATTCAGAAACTAAACTAAACCTAAACAATAGGTCAAAACCAACATCCAAATTATAATTGAAATCAAAAACAGGAACTTTGAATTTGAAAAAAAAAGAACTAATATTGAACTTCGAAAACCCAAATCGACACATAGTCCAAACTCGACCAATACTCAGTCAAATCTCACGAAACTTGACACACATGTAGATATACACGTGTATGACATGTTCGTGTCAGAATCGAGTCGAATTTGTGTCCATATGGTGTCCACGAAGTGCGTATCGAAAGAGTCTGTACATGCGTGTATTAACATGTGCTCGTGGGCATGTGCCACGCTCAATAGAGGGCCACACGCAACACGAGGAGCCTCGTGCTCATGCATGTAGCTAGGCGAGGTCTAGGTCTAGGTGCACAATACACTGACACGTCACCATGTCGTGTCTACGTGTCGCAGGACACGCGTATCCGTACGGCTGTGCGCGCACGCGGGGCCTTGTGGGTGCATGTCGAGCCCCGTAGCTCGCAACACGAGCCATGTCGTGTCACATGGTCAGGTCTATGCCTAGCCTAGGTCTAGGTCTACGTGTCCATGCTCCTAGTTCGTGTCCTCGTCGTGTCGTGTCCGCGAAAGAAGGCCGTGTCAGCGACGATTTTCGCACACATACACAGTTAAACCGAACCCGTGCGGGTTCGCTTTCTCTGCGCACACTCCACGAAACCCCGTGAAATTTTAGGAGCACGTGGGCAGAGGTTTCCTCTATGTGTCCATCAATTTTCACGCAAAACCGTGTCCTGTGCGTCGAGTTATGACACTCGAACAATAGGAGACGCACGGGACTGTGCACGGGCCTCGTGCACGCGTGTCCGTATCCGATTTAGACACCGAAAATGTGTCAAATCGAGATCCGCCTTCACGAAAGTTGTTTCAAAAGTACATAGCAACAAATTCATGCAAACGGAATCGAAAAATAAGAACTTTCGATTCTGTAAAACCCCTAAATTTTCTACTATATTTTTATATTAAATTTAGTACTGATTTAAAAAAATTTATTGTATTGTACGTCGCGTAGTCGTATTGTAAATTTTATTTTCTTGCTCGTCGAGTACGAATATGTGCGTGCGTACATATTTTAGAAAAATATTTTTTCTATTTTATTATACACTTTCAAAATATTATATAATTATTATTCTTGCTATAAAGGACCTTTGTTTTTAGCAGTTATTAATCATAAATAATATTTTATTGTATACTAGGAAAAGCATAATCATGTATGCATTATTCGTGCATACATATATTTCGTAATTATTTATTAGTCTATTTTAAATAAAAATGTAAATTTCTGAGATTTATTAATATTAATATTTTATTATTCAAAAAGATATTTAAAAATATTTATTATTTTCAAAATTATTATTATTGGTATTTTGAAAAATATATTTGGAAATTATTGTGAAGATTTAAATCTTGATTTGAATTTATGGATTTATTTAAATAGTTGAGTATTTGAAATTTGATTTATCCTATTCGATTTTAAACTAAAATTTAATTTGATTTAAATTAGATTTGCATTTAGATTTAGATTTGATTTTAAATTATAGATTGAATTATCTAATTGGGTTTAAATCTTTTCCTAATTCTTAACCAATTGGGAATTCCCACATCCTATAAATAGGCAGGTACTCCTCCAACTTTTTATGATTCTCCACAAAATTTCTACCATCTATAAATGTGCCGTGCATCGTGTCCATGTCCCCTCCTGTCCATATTATTCCAATCTTTACATATACAACTTACCACTTCCGTGTCGGACACTCCCCGACACAAACAAATCCCTAACCTAAACCCATATTCTGTTCCGCCGCCACAGCCGTCCTATCGAGAGACCGCCACCACCACCAAGGCCACACCCCGACCTAACTCTGACCCTCACTTACAGTACAATATCCACCACGACCGTACCCTGTCCCGATCCGCCGCCATCACCTGCTTCATGACCATCAAGTTTTCGGCCTGGCACAGGCCATCCCGTGCTCCGACACCCTCGCCACAACCAGCAACATCGACCCCTCCCTGTCCCAGTCGTCATCACCATCACCACAAACATCACCAAAACTACTATCAGAGAAGAGTAGAAAGGACCCTAACCTAACCAACCAGACGAATCTGCCCGACGACGTTCGCGCCTACCGTCGATTCCATCGGAGCAACGCTGGGATGTCCCCACAAGCCAGCGACTCCTCCGCCGAGCCGCCCCACCGGCAAAAATCCCATCCCCGCTCCGGCCACAGCCACCCCCACTGTCCACCGCCGACGCCGCTACCATCTCCCCTCACCGAGTCTCCTCCGTCTCCTCCTCTTCGGGTTCCCCAAACCCTAGCTCCGACCGCCGGATCTCCTTCCCGAACCTCGCCTGGTGCCAGCATGGCAAAACCCTAACTCCGACCGTGCCCAGTTCCCCATCACCCCATGCCCGACGCGCCGTAGCCGGAGAGAACCGCGTCGTCCTTCTCGAAATCCCCTTCCTTGCCCTTCTTCACCGTCCCCGCGTCCAGAAGGAAACCAGTCGCCGATGACCGCCGAGTCCTCCGCCATCGCTCTCGCTCTTCTCCTCCCAGATTCGTGCGACCCCACCGCTGCCGACCTTTCCTCTTTTCGATCCCAACATCCTCCTCCCTGTAGCCGGCGAGCACCGCCGCGCTTGAGATCCCCGTGCGCCACCCTTGCCGCCAGGCCACCGCCCGCCGGAGAAGCGCCCCACCTTCCGCTCTCCCACTCTCCTCAGTTTCCCTCACTCTCTCAATTCTTTCTCACTTTTTTTTATTATTGCTCTCTGTTCGTGCTGCTCTCCCTAGGAGAGCAGCCTTGATAAGACTTTAGTATTATAGTTTTATTATCAGTAGTGTATTATATTAGTATTATTATTATTTTTATTATTATTATCATTATTCTTATCATTATTATTATTAGTATTATTTTTATAATTACCATTATTATTATTATTTCTATTATTTCCTTTCCTTATTATTATTATTATTATTATTATTATTATTATTATTACTATTATTTTGTTAAATTTATGAGTACTCTTAAGTTATTAAGTGGGGGTGCATATTCCAATAAAAATACATAGGGTAAATAATTTCCAAATTATATATGTTATAAAAAGTTGGCTTCCATATGTTTATTTTGGTCTAGAAGTCCTAAAATAATTTTTTGTAAAATTTTTAGTGTTATTTCGAAATATTTTAACCAATAAAATGTTTCTATCAAATCATATTTTTACAAAGTTGGAAATTTTTAGTCTAAAAACGATATATGATTTTCAAATTATTTTCCTAGAAAGTATTTTAACTAATATAATATATTTTCCGAAGTATTATAAATAGTTCCTAAATAATATATATGTCTATTTCCTACAAATTTTCTTCGATTATCGTCTCTCGTCTCGGCTAGCCATAATCTTCGTCATTTACAAATTTAGTACGTCCTTATGTCCACCCTAACTAATTCGCATGTCCTTGACCCAATGGAACCGTCCGTTTCATCGTCCGAGATCACCTTGCATAGTGGTTGCACCGAAGTTGCAGTTTGAGCCACATTGATCATTGCAGTACACCAGGCGTCCTACCAGGCAAGACACCTTGCCATTTGCTATTTACTTATTTTAGCTCATATTTTATGCATTACTTATTTTCTTTATGTAAAATAAACTGTGATACATGGCATAACCTGTTAGAACTTACTGTTCATTTATATTTCCTGCTATATATTATTTTTCTCTCATTAAACCTAGATTTAAGGGACCACCTTTGTGTGTTGCATTCATAGCCTTGACACGTTGTACCACAAAGTTGTGTGTCGCATGTAGAACACAGAAGTGCGTGATTGGCTGGACACCAGTACGTACAAGCCGTGCGATAGGAATAACCGCTAATAGAGGTTGCATGCTGTAATGTCTGTTGTTCGTATTACGTATTTGGAATACGTATACGTATTTTATCTTGTATTTGCTTATTCCTTGTTTAGCTCTCGGCTTGGTTTAACTCTCGGTTTGGGTTGGCTTGGTTCGGCCGGCCCAATGCTTGGTTAATCATGGGCCAAGGGTGGAACACCTTAGCCTATGCTTTTCCTTCATTTCCACCACAACCCCCCTACCTACCACCACCTTTGATATTTATTGCCATTTTTTCTTTCTCTCTCTCCATAATTCTCATTTACTTCTCCTTCCCCCACCATTACTCTTCTCCACCAACTAAGAACACCATAGGCAAGTACAACTTGCTTCCACAAGAGAACTCCTTTTGATGGTTTCATTAGCTTCTCCTCATGATTCTAAACCACATTAGAACTTGTCATTTTCCATTTTGAGACTTTAATTCTTGTAGATCTAGAGTTTTACTATTTTTGGATTTTTGGTGTTTTGATCTATCAAACTTGCTTGTTTTCAAGTTTTGATGGTTTCATGTTTTAGAGAATTTCATTCTACCCAATTTTGACCTTTGGAAAGTTGGATTCGGACTTGTTTTGACCAAGATTTGGACAATTGAAGCTTAGATTCAACTTTAGAGTTCTTGCTGTTCTTGCCATTTGGAGAAGACAGTGAGCAGTGAGCTAGCTTTTTAGCTTATACCGCTGAGCTGTACGCTGCTGTTTAGCGAGCGTACGCTAACTTGTGTACGCTGCTGTTTAGCGAGCGTACGCTAACTTGTGTACGCTGCTCTTTAGTGAGCGTATGCTGACTTGTGTACGCTGCTCTTTAGCGAGTGTACGCTAACTTGTGTACGCTGCTCTTTAGCGAGCGTACGCTGACTTGTGTACGCTGCTCTTTAGCGAGCGTACGCTGACTTGTGTACGCTGCTCTTTAGTGAGCGTACGCTCACCTTGATACGCTGCCTGTTGGCAGCAGTCTTGAGCGTACGCTAGTTTGAGCGTACGCGTGCCTTGGTACGCTAGCTTAAGCGAGCAAGGCGTACGCTGGCCCCTTTCGTATGCTAGCTTGAGCGTACGCTGACATGTAGCTTGAGCGTGCCCTTGTGTACGCTGACCCTTGCGTACGCTTCCCATTAGAAGTGTATGGATCCTTTGGTACGCAGACCTGAGCGTACGCTAGCCTGAGCGTAGCCTGGCTTGAGCGTAGCCTGATTACCCTTGATCTTCTATAGCCCTGTATATTGATATTTTATTAGATATTTAACGTCCATTTTATATCCTTACGCCTTTTTGTCATGAACTTGATAATCATGGATTTGTTTAATATGTTTGGAATGATACCTGAGCATGACACGATAGTGACCCGTAGTGGTGCACTCCTGACATAATGACCTGACATGACCTGATAGTGGTCCGTCGTGGCGCACTCCTGACAAGTACACTTGACATGACAACCTGACATGTTATATCTTGATAAGCTGTTACGACGGCTACCTGATATGACATGACCTGTATGAATAACCTGGACACCGTGGGTGATTGTGCTTGTACAAATAATCCAGTCCTGTCTTGCATCATGTCTAGGAGGGGACTCCTGAGTACCACGGTCAGGAGTACCTACTAAAATGGACTAAGGTTAACAACTAGATTAATATATTAGTCATGAAGAGATTTTCCAGCTACAGGCAATCCCGTTACCTGGACGCGCTTGGGATCTGTAGCCTGCCGTCGAGTAGGGCACATTTCCAGCACACTGTCATGTGTTGCACCCTTCAAACTGCTTAAGGGTACATGCGTTTCCTGGATGATGTACCCACCTGAATTCAATCCTAATCTCTCGACCTGGTGACCTGGATGGTCTGCAGGGCTTGTGGCTGTAGAATAATCTCACTGCATCTTGTTAGTAATTAGGCTTGTGACAACCCTAGTTAGTTAAAGTATCAAGCCGTAGTTCTTGCTTGGCCGTGAAGTGATTGGATGGAGTCTAACCAGTCTAGTCTTGCCCTGACCCTGTTCCAGACTATTGAATGACCAGAATGCTTGTATTTATTTTACCGATAAATGGTGAGAATTCCAAGTTCTGTTCAGACGAAGGGTTACAACCCCGGTCCTTGTTTGGTTTACGGGTTATAGCCTGGCTATCTGAATAGTTCCATGGTTATCTCGTCGTATATCATCCTGATATGTTTTCTTTTATTCCAGTCCTTATTTTATTTATATTTATATTCCTGTGCTGATTGCTGTTTTTAGTTCTTAAGTGAAGCCTCCTTTGTGGCACTTGCTCTTTCTGGGGTCTAACCCAGCTGGTTTTGTGTGGCCAGATTTCGGAGCAGCTCCAGAGGATCTACCGACCTTCCAGCCAGATGGTGGCCACTAGACGGAACCCTGGCAACGAGTGGGTTCTTTTTGGCTCTCCCACTCTATTGTAAAAATATTCTTTTGAGGCGTTTAGCCGACGAGCACCTGTTTAGCTCGATTGCACTTTATTTACTGTCTGTCTACGGGCTGTAACATGATTAACAGATCCTAGGGTTGATCATGTATGACTAAACTCTTGCTAGTCCTAACATTTTGTAACGACTAGCTTCATGATCAGCTGAATATGTAATATTTGGGACGCCTTATCATTGTATATTTAATGATCATACATCTTGTAACATTTACTTACTTGCTTGTGATTGAGACACTAGGCTTGTTCATGACCATAGGAGACTGTTGGCTTGTAGTAAACCCTCATGTATCTAGACAGCCGTGACCGTATACCGAGATGGAATCCATTTCATATACGTAGCTGGCTATGTCTGCCCCCGCTCTCCAGTATTCTGGTTCTGGGGCGTGACATGGTTTAAGTGGTGGCCCATGCAGGTCTTGTAAATCAAGATATGTGAGGGTTTACCGAATAGATATCTCAATCAGTATTCGTCCTTGATCTCTGTTCGTATCTTCTGAATCCCTGGATTCTTGTCCTGATCATATACTTATATCGTTGCTCTGTCCTGGTCCTTCTTTATTGTTTCCTATGTCGTCTTCTTCAGTGGCATAGTACTTGACCCGGCCGACCAGCAAGGCGGAGCACCTCCCGCGGACCAGCAGCAACCTGGAGATCAAGCCCAGCATTCCGGAGTAGCCTCCAGAGTCGTGCCTTCTGGCGGAGAGCCACCAGTCCAGCCAGTTCAACCTGTAGAACATGATGACGGCACTTTGGTAGGACTCGTCAGGACCTTGATAGCTTCTCAAGACCGGCGTGGAGATGCCTTGTACCAGGCAGTGACGGATGCTTTGACCCGGGGTGGTCATCAGGGTAACAGTGCTGCCAACAGCTTCAAGCGCTTGAACCCTCCATTCTTTGACGGTAGTGAAGATGCTATCGCGACAGATGCTTGGCTTCAGGACACAGAAGTGATTCTAGAAGCAGCCAGGACCCCAGAGAACGAGAAGGTGGCAGTTGTGCGCCTACAGCTATTAGATCTTGCCCGCAGCTGGTGGGCAGCGCAGGCCGTTGGATTAGCAGGCCCCATTACTTGGGCAGTATTCCGGGAGAGATTCCAGACCAAGTATTTTGATGCTGTAGCTCGGTACGATCTACAGACGAGGTTTATAAATCTGAAGTAAGGAGGCAGGACGGTCGACGGATATGTCGCCGAGTTTTCCAAACTCAGTCGGTTTGCTCCCACCTTGGTGGCAACCGAGTATGATAGAGCCCAGCGGTTCCAGCAGGGACTTCACCTGGAGATCTTGTTGGCAGTCGAGCAGTTTGAGCATCAGACTTTTGATGCAGTCTTGAGAGCAGCCCGGAGGCATGAGTATACCTCCCAGAGGATTATGGATAGGGCCGGGGGTCGGAAGAGATCTCACGGCCAGATGAATCAGTCTTCAGCACCAGCCCCGGCAGCCAGGGCTTTGACTATTGGAGCTCCGAGGCGAGCGGCCTCCGTAACGTCGGTTCAGCATTCCACCCCGACGTACCCTCAGCAGCAGCAGAAGCAGAAGCAATCTTCCGCAGTGGGTTGTTCTCATTGTGGGAAGCCAGGCCATATGGTGGCAGAATGTCGTAGGGCACAAGGATTGTGTCTGGCTTATGGAGCACCAGACCATAGGGTTGGATCCTGCCCGAATAGGGGTGGTTCATCATCGTCCAACCTTTCTAGCTCTTCGGTGAGAGGACCAGCTCCGGTCCAGCAGCAGCAGTATCCATTGCCGAGGCCCTTGCCGCCTCAGACCCAAGTGTTCCAGCAGCAGAACCCCCAGCAGTATGCACAAGTCCAAGCCCAGAGTCAGAGCAGGCAGCGAGGATTTCAGCAGAGGGGACCAGCACCCCGAGGGCACGGTCAGGCTATGGTGATGACCGTAGAGGAAGGATTGGCACCAGGAGAGGTAGTGGCAGGTACTATTCTCGTCAACTCCTTTCCAGCTTCAGCTTTATTTGATTCTGGTGCATCGCATTCATTTATGTCTGCACGATTCGCGACATGGGTAGGATTGGAGCCCGAGTCATTATCAGTAAGGCTTAATATACTTACTGGTAACGGACTTATGGGAGTAGATAGAGTGTTTTCCTCGTGTCGGATCGTAGTTAGCAGTAGAGAATTCCCCGCTAGATTGATAGAGTTTCCGATGGCCGATTATGATGTGGTCCCAGGAATGGATTGGTTGAGGAACCAGTATGCTAGGATAGACTGCCACATTGGCAGGGTTATTTTTAGCATTCCAGGCGAGCTGGAGTTTTTTTCTCCCGAGGCAAAGTTGAGTCATCTCCTCCAGTATTACGGATGGCAGTAGCAGCAGTTCAGTTGCCCAGGATAGTCGAGGAGTTTCTAGATATTTTCCCAGAAGAACTTCCAGGTATGCCTCCGGAGCGGGAGATCGAGTTCACTATAGACTTGATTCCCGGGACAGCCCCAGTGTCAGAGAGAGTCTATAGGATGGCGCCGTCAGAGTTGGAGATATTGTACAAGATGATTGAAGAACTCAGAACCAAGGGATTCATTCGTGCTAGTGGATCGCCTTGGGGAGCCCCGATGCTTCTTGTGAAAAAGAAGGATGGTACGTCCAGGTTATGTGTTGATTATCGTACCTTGAACTCAGTGACAATCAAAAACAGATACCCTCTTCCGAGGATAGATGACTTATTTGATCAACTCAAGGGGGCTTCAGTATTCTCGAAGATTGATTTGCACTCAGGATATCACCAGATCAGAGTCAGAGAGCAAGACATCCCGAAGACGGCTTTTAGATCGAGATATGGGCATTAGGAGTTCCTTGTTATGCCTTTTGGAGCAACCAATGCGCCGGCAGTATTCATGGACCTCATGAATCGCATCTTCATGCCTTACTTGGATCAGTTTATGATCGTATTCTTGGATGACATCCTGGTCTACAGCAAAAGTGAGGCAGAGCATGAGCAGCATCTTCGTATTGTTCTTCAGATCCTCAGAGAGCACCAGTTATATGCCAAGTTCAGTAAATGCGAGTTCTGGCTCGATCGTATTTCGTACTTGGGTCATATCATCACTCGAGGAGGAGTAGAAGTGGATCCCCAGAAGATTGTGGCTATTGAGTCATGGCCAGTGCCTAGCACCGTTGCAGAGGTTCGTAGTTTTTTTGGATTGGCCGGCTATTACCGACGGTTTATTTCAGACTTTGCTCGGATATCAGCACCATTGACCCAGTTGACCCGCAAGGATGCGCAATTTACTTGGACAGCAGAGTGTCAGAGTTCTTTTGAGCAATTGAAGCGAGGCCTGATAACAGCTCCTATTCTCACGCTTCCAGATGGGACCGGAGGATTCTCGGTGTATTGTGATGCTTCAGGCAGAGGTTTAGGATGTGTTCTGATGCAGCATGGAAAGGTAATAGCTTATGCGTCACGACAACTTCATGATCATGAGAGGAATTACCCAACCCATGACTTGGAGCTGGCAGCAGTGGTGTTTGCACTTAAGTTTTGGAGGTACTACTTGTACGGAGATAGGGTGGAGATTTTCACCGACCACAAGAGCCTGAAGTATGTTTTCACCCAGAAGGATCTTAATATGCGTCAGAGGAGGTGGCTGAAGCTTCTTGTGGATTATGATGTCAACCTGCAGTATCATCCTGAGAAGGCCAATGTTGTTGCGGATGCATTGAGCAGGAGAGCCGGAGCTTATTTCCTAACAGCGTAGCCAGAGTTGTTAGCCGATCTTCAGAAGATGGATATAGAAGTTGTTCTCCCTTCCAGTGTGGCCTTGATGGCCAGCATGCAAGTTCAGTCCACTATAGTCGAGAGGATCCGGATGGTACAGTCGGCAGATTCCAAGCTTCAGCGACTCAGAGCAGAGTGTGAGGCGGGACGAAGACCAGAGTTATGTATTCATGGGGATGGTATACTTAGGCATGGTAAGCGTCTTTGTGTACCCAGTAGAGATATCAGACAGGAGATCAGGTCAGAAGTGCACAGTTTGCAGTATTCCATCCATCCCGGCAGTATGAAGATGTACCGTGATATCCGACAGCATTTCTGGTGTAATGGCATGAAGCGGGAGATAGCTCGGTTTGTCTCTCGGTGTTTGGTTTGTCAACAAGTTAAAGCTGAACATCAGAGACCGGCTGGACTTCTTCAGCCCTTACCGATTCCAGAATGGAAGTGGGAGCATGTGACCATGGATTTCGTGACTGGATTACCTAGATCCCCAGCTAGTAGAGATGCTATTTGGGTCATTGTGGATAGGCTTACCAAGGTAGCGTACTTCCTCCCGTTCAGAGTTGGTCAGTCGACGGCTCAGCTAGCGAAGATGTACCTCAGGCAGATTGTCAGATTGCACGGAGTGCCAGTCAGTATCACCTCGGACCGAGATTCAAGGTTTACGTCGCACTTTTGGCGTAGCTTGCAAGAGAGTTTGGGGACTCGCCTCCAGTTCAGTTCAGCATATCACCCGCAGACAGATGGACAGTCGGAGCGCACGATCCAGACTCTTGAAGATATGTTGAGATCATGCACACTCGACTTCGGTGGTTCATGGAAAGATCACTTACATCTGGTAGAATTTTCGTACAATAACAGTTTCCAGGCCAGTATCCAGATGGCACCGTTCGAGGCACTATATGGTAGGAAGTGCAGATCCCCGTTAGCCTGGGATGATGTTGGAGAAAGGCAGATGCTCGGTCCAGAAATGATTGCTCAGACAGTTGAAGTGATCAGGCGAGTCAGAAATCACCTTCGAGTTGCCCAAGATCGCCAGTGCCATTGGGCCGATTCTCATCGGCGTCCTCTCGAGTTCTCGGTCGGCGATCATGTATTTCTGAGGATTTCGCCTAACCGTGGCGTCATTCGTTTCGGCGTACGGGGAAAGCTTAGTCCTAGGTATATAGGACCGTTTGACATTCTGGAGCGAGTAGGAGATATATCCTATCGTCTCGCTCTTCCGCCGTCGTTAAGCGAGGTGCATGACATGTTCCATGTATCCCAATTACGACGGTACATCCCGGACCCGAGCCACATCCTGGATCATTCAGAATTGGTTGTTGGTACCAACCTTTCGTATGAGGAGAGACCCGTGTCTATATTGGATCGAAGAGAGAAGATCCTCAAGAACAAGACTATCAAGTTAGTCCGAGTTGCTTGGGGTCATCACTCTTTGGGTGAGTCAACGTGGGAGCGTGAGGATAATATCCGATCGCGATATCCCGACTTGTTTGACTCGTGAGGTATAACGTCTTTCTTATGCCTCATGCCATCAATTCCTTGCTTGCATGATTGATTGATTGCCAAGTATAATTGCCTGTAAATAGTATAGCTTGTTCTTGTCCCTCTAGCCTCTTGATTAAATTCCGAGGACGGAATTCTTTTAAGGTGGGTAGAGTTGTAATGCCTGTTGTTCGTATTACGTATTTGGAATACGTATACGTATTTTATTTTGTATTTGCTTATTCCTTGTTTAGCTCTCGGCTTGGTTTAACTCTCGGTTTGGGTTGGCTTGGTTCGGCCGGCCCAATGCTTGGTTCATCATGGGCCAAGGGTGGAACACCTTAGCCTATGCTTTTCCTTCATTTCTACCACAACCCCCCCTACCTACCACCACCTTTGATATTTATTGCCATTTCTTCTTTCTCTCTCTCCATAATTCTCATTTACTTCTCCTTCCCCCACCATTACTCTTCTCCACCAACCAAGAATACCATAGGCAAGTGCAACTTGCTTCCACAAGAGAACTCCTTTTGATGGTTTCATTAACTTCTCCTCATGATTCTAAACCACATTAGAACTTGTCATTTTCTATTTTGAGGCTTTAATTCTTGTAGATCTAGAGTTTTACTATTTTCGGATTTTTGGTGTTTTGATCTATCAAACTTGCTTGTTTTTAAGTTTTGATGGTTCCATGTTTTAGAGAATTTCATTCTACCCAATTTTGACCTTTGGAAAGTTGGATTCGGACTTGTTTTGACCAAGATTTGGACAATTGAAGCTTAGATTTAACTTTAGAGTTCTTGCTGTTCTTGCCATTTGGAGAAGACAGTGAGCAGTGAGCTAGCTTTTTAGCTTACGCCGCTGAGCTGTACGCTGCTGTTTAGCGAGCGTACGCTAACTTGTGTACGCTGCTGTTTAGCGAGCGTACGCTAACTTGTGTACGCTGCTCTTTAGCGAGCGTACGCTGACTTGTGTACGCTGCTCTTTAGCGAGCGTACGCTGACTTGTGTACGCTGCTCTTTAGCGAGCGTACGCTGACTTGTGTACGCTGCTCTTTAGCGAGCGTACGCTGACTTGTGTACGCTGCTCTTTAGTGAGCGTACGCTCACCTTGATACGCTGCCTGTTGGCAGCAGTCTTGAGCGTACGCTAGTTTGAGCGTACGCGTGCCTTGGTACGCTAGCTTAAGCGAGCAAGGCGTATGCTGGCCCCTTTCGTATGCTAGCTTGAGCGTACGCTGACCTGTAGTTTGAGCGTGCCCTTGTGTATGCTGACCCTTGCGTACGCTTCCCATTGGAAGTGTATGGATCCTTTGGTACGCAGACCTGAGCGTACGCTAGCCTGAGCGTAGCCTAGCTTGAGCGTAGCCTGATTACCCTTGATCTTCTATAGCCCTGTATATTGATATTTTATTAGATATTTAACGTCCATTTTATATCCTTACGCCTTTTTGTCATGAACTTGATAATCATGGATTTGTTTAATACGTTTGGAATGATACCTGAGCATGACACGATAGTGACCCGTAGTGGTGCACTCCTGACATAATGACCTGACATGACCTGATAGTGGTCCGTCGTGGCGCACTCCTGATAAGTACACTTGACATGACAACCTGACATGTTATATCTTGATAAGCTGTTACGATGGCTACCTGACATGACATGACCTGTATGAATAACCTGGACACCGTGGGCGATTGTGCTTGTACAAATAATCTAGTCCTGTCTTGCATCATGTCTAGGAGGGGACTCCTGAGTACCACGGTCAGGAGTACCTACTAAAATGGACTAAGGTTAACAACTAGATTAATACATTAGTCATGAAGAGATTTTCCAGCTACAGGCAATCCTGTTACCTGGGTGCGTTTGGGATCTGTAGCCTGCCGTCGAGTAGGGCACATTTCCAGCACACTGTCATGTGTTACACCCTTCAAACTGCTTAAGGGTACATGCGTTTCCTGGATGATGTATCCACCTGAATTCAACCCTAATCTCTCGACCTGGGTGACCTAGATGGTCTGCAGGGCTTGTGGCTGTGGAATAATCTTACTGCATCTTGTTAGTAATTAGGCTTGTGACAACCCTAGTTAGTTAAAGTATCAAGCCGTAGTTCTTGCTTGGCCGTGAAGTGATTGGATGGAGTCTAACCAGTCTAGTCTTGCCCTGACCCTGTTCCAGACTATTGAATGATCAGAATGCTTGTATTTATTTTATCGATAAATGGTGAGAATTCCAAGTTCTGTTCAGACGAAGGGTTACAACCCCGGTCCTTGTTTGGTTTACGGGTTGTAGCCTGGCTATCTGAATAGTTCCATGGTTATCTCGTCGTATATCATCCTGATATGTTTCCTTTTATTCCAGTCCTTATTTTATTTATATTTATATTCCTGTGCTGATTGCTGGTTTTAGTTCTTAAGTGAAGCCTCCTTTGTGGCACTTGCTCTTTCTGGGGTCTAACCCAGCTGGTTTTGTGTGGCCAGATTTCGGAGCAGCTCCAGAGGATCTACCGACCTTCCAGCCAGATGGTGGCCACTAGACGGAACCCTGGCAACGAGTGGGTTATTTTTGGCTCTCCCACTCTATTGTAAAAATATTCTTTTGAGGCGTTTAGCCGACGAGCACCTGTTTAGCTCGATTGCACTTTATTTACTGTCTGCCTACGGGCTGTAACATGATTAACAGATCCTAGGGTTGATCATGTATGACTAAACTCTTGCTAGTCCTAACATTTTGTAACGACTAGCTTCATGATCAGCTGAATATGTAATATTTGGGGCGCCTTATCATTGTATATTTAATGATCATACATCTTGTAACATTTACTTACTTGCTTGTGATTGAGACACTAGGCTTGTTCATGACCATAGGAGACTGTTGGCTTGTAGTAAACCCTCATGTATCTAGACAGTCGTGACCGTATAGCGAGATAGAATCCATTTCATATACGTAGCTGGCTATGTCTGCCCCCGCTCTCCAGTATTCTGGTTCTGGGGCGTGACACATGCTTAGTTTGACTTAGCGATTATAGAGGTCTTCTGTTGTGGATACAACATAGTAGGCATTGGGCGGGAAGGACAATTCCTTAGCGTATGGGCTTTGATGCACTTCCCTTGTGACCCGGACTCTCCGCTGGAGATACGGGATTGATGACCCATGATTACTAACGGCCACTAATGATTATACGGAACGTCATGCTCTTACTGATGGGGCCTCTGGTGCCCAAGGGGGGACTATGCCGATCCTATTCAGCCAGGGTCCATGCGTAGGAAAGATTGTGCTTAACTATATTTCACTTAGATTGGTTAGGCACCTTTATCCGTTAGGTACGAGTACTTTTAGTTTGGGTACTTGTATCTGACCGTGGCTTGGAACAATAGCGTGTCGTGGATTAGTTCGTCATATCTTGTCCTTGTTTAGTTGTAGGTGTGGCTTACTACTTCGATGAGAAGGTATTGAACCTTGTTGGGGTCCGGATACCATATTGGATTCTTAGCATGGAAAGATATGCCACCGTGAATTAGTTTACCATCTTCTGTCCTTGTTTGGTTGGGGGGATGGTACGCTCATTCAGTAGGTGCGTATTGGACCATGTTATAATTCAATTGACTTATTTATTTGAGCAATATTTATTCAATTTATATGGCATGATATTATGTGTCTTGTTACGTCCCTCTGAGGACCTGGTTATATCTCCAGGTGTGTGCTATTGTCTTTCGCAGGTGTTCTAGCTTTAGCCGTGTTCATCACCATTTCTTTGAGGATGATTGCATTTTGGATCGTCTTCGCTTCGCTCGCCAAATTCATTTCTTTTCTCATGTATTGTTGGTAGTGGATTTGTCTCCGCCCAACATATTGTATCAAGACAATTCATTATCTTTATATGATATCTTTTTATTATTTTGTGTGGATGAGATTAGTTATGCTTCTACTGCATTTTACAGCTTATGTATTCGTACGAGGTTTCCATATATTGGAGGGTACTTCGTATGAATACAGCTGGCATGTCTACGTTCCTAGTCCTACGTATTTTGGGACTGGGGTGTTACATGTTTTTGTGGTGGCCCATGCAGGTCAAGATAAATTGTTTGGTTACTTTACCGTACCAAGCAAGCCTGCATATAGGATTAGAAGTCTAGGATCTCATCCACATACTTGACCTCTTTCCTTGATTCCATATTCGAACTACCGTTCGACTCCTCAATTGCATCTTGCTTGATTCCTCCTATCATTATTCTTATCTCCCCTTCGTGCTTATTAGAGAGTAACCCTACTAGTTGGATGTCCCGAAACACCATTAGTTTAATTCTTTTAAGTTGGGTAGAATGCCTTATGACCTAGCAACCCCTTGCCCTAGTGACCTATATTAGCAGGTGTACTTAGAATCTAGAAAATCCCTAACCCGTCTAGCCAACCAAGGACTTGGACATGAAGACTATAGGACGACCGTATGACTTAGAATCATTCTACCTTCTTTAAATCTTAATCTCTCGTGCCTATGTATTTATCATTTTGACTAAATGCTAATGTAGCCTAGTTTTTGTAAGCTTATTCTTTATCGAGTTTGTTCATGACATATGCTATTGAGCGCTCACTAGCCTATTGTCTAATCTGAACCGGTGCATAATGGTCTGATCAACCAAGTGCACTTTGGTTCGCTTTTATCTATCATTCTACGTGGACGGGGACATAGCTAAACTTGCCCTCTAGAATCCCATCCACAACTGCCTTGACAATTCCTTTTGAATTATTCGGTCGCCTTTGGACCACGTATTCGTATTCGATAACGCCTCCTTCGAACTCTATATTGCTTTCGCCTTCACCTATTTTAGAAGGACGAAGGCGTTATACTAGAACTTTCTCTAGCTATCCTATCACCTATGACCATTATCACTTGATATTGCCCTATCTTTGTCTTGAACTACTCGACCTTTCCCTCGACCCTAAATCTACAATCTTGACTTTCTAATCATTTGAATTTAAGAGTGATTACGATCGTCTCTTAATCATATCCTCAACCTAGACTACGACCATATAAACTTCGAACCCTTCTATCTACCGTTGTGTCTACTCACCCCCTACGAATTCTTAATTTCGATGACGAAATTCTTTTAAGTTGGGTAGGATGTAAAACCCCTAAATTTTCTACTATATTTTTATATTAAATTTAGTACTGATTTAAAAAAATTTATTGTATTGTACGTCGCGTAGTCGTATTGTACGTCGCGCACGAAATTTTATTTTCTTGAGCGTAAATATTTTAGAAAAACATTTTTTCTATTTTATTATACACTTTCAAAATATTATATAATTATTATTCTTGCTATAAAAGACCTTTTGTTTTTAGCAGTTATTAATCATAAATAATATTTTATTATATACTAGGAAAAGCATAATCATGTATGCATTATTCGTGCATACATATATTTCATAATTATTTATTAGTCTATTTTAAATAAAAATATAAATTTACGAGATTTATTAATATTAATATTTTATTATTCAAAAAGATATTTAAAAATATTTATTATTTTTGAATTTATTATTATTGGTATTTTGAAAAATATATTTGGAAATTATTGTTAAGATTTAAATCTTGATTTGAATTTATGGATTTATTTAAATAGTTAAGTATTTGAAATTTGATTAATCTTATTCAATTTTAAACTAAAATTTAATTTGATTTAAATTAGATTTGAATTTAGATTTGGATTTGATTTTAAATTATAGATTAAATTATCTAATTGGGTTTAAATCTTTTCCTAATTCTTAACCAATTGGGAATTCCCATATCCTATAAATAGGCAGGTACTCCTCCAACTTTTTATGATTCTCCACAAAATTTCTACCATCTATAAATGTGCCGTGCATCGTGTCCATGTCCCCTCCCGTCCATATTATTCCAATCTTTACATATACAACTTACCACTTCCGTGTCGGACACTCCTCGACACAAACAAATCCCTAACCTAAACCCATATTCTGTTCCGCCGCCACAGCCGTCCTATCGAGAGACCGCCACCGCCACTAAGGCCACACCCCGACCTAACTCTGACCCTCACTTACAGCACAATATCCACCGCGACCGTACCCTGTCCCGATCCGCCGCCATCACCGGCTTCATGACCATCAAGTTTTCGGCCTGGCACAGGCCATCCCGTGCTCCGACACCCTCGCCACAACCAGCAACACCGACCCCTCCCTGTCCCAGTCGTCACCACCACCACCACAAACATCACCAAAACCACTATCAGAGAAGAGTAGGAAGGACCCTAACCTAACCAACCGGATGAATCTGCCAGCGACGTTCGCGCCTACCGTCGATTCCATTGGAGCAACGCTGGGCTGTCCCCGCAAGCCAGCGACTCCTCCGCCGAGCCGCCCCACCAGCAAAAATCCCATCCCCGCTCCGGCCGCAGCCACCCCCACTGTCTACCGCCGACGCCGCTGCCATCTTCCCTTACCGAGTCTCCTCCGCCTCCTCCTCTTCGGGTTCCCCAAACCCTAGATCCGACCGCCGGATCTCCTTCCCGAACCCCGCCTGGTGCCAGCATGACGAAACCCTAACTCCGGCCGTGCCCAGTTACCCATCACCCCGTGCCTGACGTGCCGTAGCCGGAGAGATCCGCGCCGCCCTTCTCGAAACCCCCTTCCTCGCCCTTCTTCACCGTCTCCGCGTCCAGAAGGAAACCAGCCGCCGATGACCGCCGAGTCCTCCGCCATCGCTCTCGCTCTTCTCCTCCCAGATCTGTGTGACCCCACCGCTGCCGACCTTTCCTCTTTTCGATCCCAACATCCTCCTCCCTGTAGCCGGCGAGCACCGCCGCGCCTGAGATCCCCGTCCGCCGCCCTTGCCGCCAGGCCACCGCCCGCCGGAGAAGCGCCCCACCTTCCGCTCTCCCACTCTCCTCATTTTTCCTCACTCTCTCAATTCTTCCTCACTTTTTTTTATTATTGCTCTCTGTTCGTGCTGCTCTCCCCAGGAGAGCAGCCTTGATAAGACTTTAGTATTATAGTTTTATTATCAGCAGTGTATTATATTATTATTATTTTTATTTTTTTATTATTATTATTATTCTTATCATTATTATTATTAGTATTATTTTTATAATTACCATTATTATTATTATTTCTATTATTTCCTTTCCTTATTATTATTATTATTATTATTATTATTATTATTATTATTATTATTATTATTATTACTATTGTTTTGTTAAATTTATGAGTACTCTTAAGTTATTAAGAGGGGGTGCATATTCCAATAAAAATACATAGGGTAAATAATTTCTAAATTATATAGGTTGTAAAAAGTTGTCTTCCATATGTTTATTTTGGTCTAGAAGTCCTAAAATAATTTTTTGTAAAATTTCTAGTGTTATTCTGAAATATTTTAACCAATAAAATGTTTCTATCAAATCATATTTTTACAAAGTTAGAAATTTTTAGTCTAAAAACGATATATGATTTTCAAAGTATTTTCCTAGAAAGTATTTTAACTAATAGAATATATTTTCCGAAGTATTATAAATAGTTCCTAAATAATATATATGTCTATTTTCTACAAATTTTCTTCGATTATCGTCTCTCATCTCGACTAGCCATAATCCTCGTCCTTTACAAATTTGGTACGTCCTTATGTCCACCCTAACTAATTCGCATGTCCTTGACCCAATGGAACCGTCCGTATCATCGTCCGAGATCACCTTGTATAGTGGTTGCACCGAAGTCGCAGTTTGAGCCACATTGATCATTGCAGTACACCAGGCGTCCTACCAGGCAAGATACCTTGCCATTTGTTGTTTACTTATTTTAGCTCATATTTCATACATTACTTATTTTCTTTATGCAAAATAAACTGTGATACATGGCATAACTTGTTAGAACTTACTGTTCATTTATATTTTCTGCTATGTATTATTTTTCTCACATTAAACCTAGATTTAAGGGACCACCTTTGTGTGTTGCATTCATGGCCTTGACACGTTGTACCACGAAGTTGTGTGTCACATGTAGAACACGGAAGTGCGTGATTGGATGGCCACCAGTACGTACAAGCCGTGCGATAGGAATAACCGCTAATAGAGGTTGCATGCTTAGTTTGACTTAGCGGTTATAGAGGTCTTCTGTTGTGGATACAACATAGTAGGCATTAGGCGGGAAGGACAATTTCTTAGCGTATGGGCTTCGATGCACTTTTCTTGTGACCCGGACTCTCCGCTGGAGATACGGGATTGATGACCCATGATTACTGACGGCCACTGACGATTCTGCGGAACGTCATGCTCTTACTGATGGGGCCTCTGGTGCCTAAGGGGGGACTATTCCGATCCTATTCAGCCAGGGTCCATGCGTAGGAAGGATTGTTCTTAACTATATTTCACTTAGATTGGTTAGGCACATTTATCCGTTAGGTACGAGTACTTTTGGTTTGGGTACTTGTGAGACCCGTCTCACTGTATCGGTATTTTATACGGATACGTATTTATTTGAGCCGTATTTCGTATTTCTCGATTTGTGTGATATTTTAAAATTTTCTAAGATATAGGAATTTCATGACTTGGTTTAACTTGGACTTGGTTTTATTTGGTTCGGTTCCACTTTGACTTGGTTTGGTTTAGTTGGTTTCTCATGAGCTGAGGTATATGGCTTAGATTTAGTGGAGAGGAATGAATGGTAGAGATCACTTGAGCTTGTTATATAAGCCACTTTTCTCTCTCCCTCCTCATTCACCCTCATTCATTTCTTTTCCACCAAACCCTAGCCATTGGAGAGAGGCAAGTACATCTTGCCGAATGTTGGACGATTTCAATTTCGTTTGTTCCATTCTCTTTATTGTTAAATTCTAAGCATGTTTAGAACCTGGAGTTTTCCATTTTGATGGCTAGATTGTGGTAGATCTAACTTTGTGGTACTTTCGGTTTTCATAAGTTTTGATCTGTTAAACGTGCATACTTTAGTCAACTGATGGTTCCATGTTGTAGAGAATTTTATTTTACCCAAATTTGACCCATAGAAGTCTGGATTTGGGATTCCCATTGAAGTTTGGTGGAGCATGGAGGCCATGGTATTTTCCATGGATATAGTCTCTGTGGGAAGCCATTAATTGCGTTTTTGGAGCTGCAAGCTTGTTTGTATTTTGAGCCGCATACATTAGTTGCCTATAATTAATTATTGTGGGCCGCATGAAATTTTTAGCAGTAAGCTTGCATTTTGGCACATGCGACATTTTGCATGTCCACATGCATTATTGTACTTTTGGCTATTTATTAGTTGGCCGCATGGAACAGTACCTAGCCGCATAGGTTGTGGCAATAGCATTAAATACAGGCTTGCATTTTTGCTTGCCACTTGCATTAATATTTGTCCTCAGTATTTCCTTAGTATTAATACTTGCTCTCCATTTCCATTTGAGCCGCATGGAAAGGAGTTACAGGGCTTTGGCATCTGCATTAAATGCATGCTTGCATTTTTTTATTAAATAAATAGTGAGCCGCATAGGCTTTAAAGAAAGCATTTAATACACTTTTCTTATAATGCATATTTTCGTGCATTTTTTTTTAGCTTTCTCAAATGAGCCAGCCGCATGGAGAAGCATGTGGGCCGCATGCTTATGCAATGCCAGCCGCATGCCTTCCATGCATTTAATGCATCACAAATCCATAATGTTGAGCCGCATAGGTTCTGGAGGTTGTGTTCCTAATGTACTATTGCTCTTATGCATTTTTAAGCCTTAGCAATTTATATTAATGCTTTTATGCATTCAAAGCCCTTAGTATTTTATATTTTATGTATTAAAGGGCACTTCCAGGGAACATGCCCGCCACATGTCATAATAAATGCACTTTATGCATTATAGTCCCTAATAAAAGCACTTTTGTACTATAAACCCATAAGCAATACTTTCCAAGCATTTAAGTAAGGCACTAACCAAAAACCAATACATGCATTTTGCATGCTTAGGCAAGCACTCACGTGGACTTGGCAACAGAGCCTGTCCGCATAAGCTTGCATGCAAGCTTATTTTACATGCTTGCTATCATGCTTTAAATGCAAGTACAGGGAGCCGCATATACTTGAAATGCTTATTTTATAGGCTTTGCTATTATCATATGCTTTTGCATGTAAAGCCTAGAGTGAGCCGCATAAGGAAATTATTTAATATTAGTTGCTTGTTTGCATTTTCATGCAAGCGGACCGCATGGCCATTATTTATTTATTTATTTATTTGTTCGTATTTTCATGCAAGCAAATGTGAGACAGAGCCGCATGGCCTTTAGCCATTAAATATTATTATTTTGCATGTTGAAATTTTGCATGGAATCTAAGGTGAGCCGTATAGGCTCCCTTCCCCCACTATCTAATATTTTGGCCACGTGAGCCACTCTTTTACTGGCAGTCATCATTTTATTGTTTGGCCACGTGTCCCTTTTTCCATTGTTTTGCTTGCAAAGTGGAAGCTTGCATTCATTGCGGGTCCCACTCTCTTTGTCTTTTCTGATTGCGAAAATATTTCTTACTGGCATTTAATTTTGGAGCCGCATGGCCTCCCACCCATTCTTGGCCGCATGGCCCCTTTTGTTATTTTCTGGCCGCATGGGTGGCCTCCCACTCTCTTCGACCGCATGTTTGTTCTCCCACTTTTAGACCGCATGGGTTCCACTTTGATTGTTTAAATATTTTATTTGTCTGAATTGTGGTCAGAATTTCTTCCCACTCCCAACATGAAAGTTGTAGAGTTTCTCCTTGGCTTCAAGAATATATATATTATAAATATATTATTATTTAATTGTGCAAGTATTTTACTTCTTTGATAAATGACTTGACACGACAGTGACCCGTGGTGGTGCACTCTTGACCATGAACTTGACATGATATCTTGACATGATAACTTGAAATGATAAATAAGAATGACTTGATAGTGGCCCGTCGTGGCGCACTCTTGATAAGTAATAATGATAATGATAGTGGCCCGTCGTGGCGCACTCCTGACAAGAATTAATTAGTATCCTGACACCGTGGCCCGGCCTTATATATATATACATGGGATTTGTTGCTATCCGTCGAGATGAGCGCACTTCCAGCCCGCCGTCGAGTGTGGTACCTTAGGACACATGTATCTTACTACAGTGTGTCTGCTATATCATGCTATCTTTTCCTTTTTCTTTGCTGGGGTCACTCAGGTAGTAACAAACGGATAATTGGACTTGGAAGAATCTCGCTGCATCTTGCTAGTAACTAGGCTTGTGATAGCCCTAGTTAGTTAATGTAGAAAGCCGTAGGCAATGATTGGCCGTGATTGTTGGATGGAGTCCAATCTGTCTAGTCTCGTCTTGATCCTGTACATGATTGTTACATATCCTGATTTCTTATTTTATCTTGCCGATAAATGGTGGGGGAAACCAAGTTCCGTTCAGACGAAGGGTTACAACCCCGGTCCTTGTTTGGTTTACGGGTTGTAACCTGGTTATCTGAATAGTCCCATGGTCATCCCATCGTATATCACCTTCCCAGTTCTATTTATTTAACATGTTCTCCAGTTTACTTTATGCTCAATAATGATTTACTTACTGTCTTCCTATGTTCGGGACAAGTGCATTGGTACTGCACAAATCTCGATCCTCCTTTACTTACTTGCTTGTTGTTTGCTAATGATTGCTGGTTTTAAGTTCATAGTTCGGCCTCCTTTGTGGTACTTGCTATTTGGGGTCTGACCCCACTGGTTTTGCATGGCCAGGTTCTGATAGAAGAGCCCGAAGGATCTACCGCATCATCTACTCAACGGTGACCAGCCGGAGCACCAGAGTGCCTCAGTGGATTTCTTTTCATTCTCCCATCGATATGTAAATTCTCCTCTTGTAACGTTTAGCCCCGAGCACGTGTTTAGCTCGTGTTTTGGTATTTTCCTTAATATTGTAGCCTACGGGCATAAACATGATATGTGTATTCTAGACTATAGCTAGTCCTTATCATATACGACTAATACTCTAGCTAGTCCTCAGTTCTGTGGTACTGGCTTCATGATCAGTCATGTATATATGGTTCGGGACGCCTTACTATTGTATGTATGATGATCGTACTCTTGCTCTTGTATAATTGCCTGTGATTGAGATACCTAGGATTGTTAAACCATAGGATTGACTGATGGCATGTAGAGTAACCCCCGTGTCTTGACAGCTTATACGTGATTTCAGAGTATTAACGTACTTTGGGATTGCGTAGCTGGCTATGTCTGCCCCCGCTCTTCGGTATTCTGGTTCTGGGACATGACAGTACTTGTATCTGACCGTGGCTTGGAATAATAGCTTGTCGCGGATTAGTTCGTCACATCTTGTCCATGTTTGGTTATAGGTGTGGCTTACTACTTCGATGAGAAGGTATTGAACCTTGTTGGGGTCCGGATACCATATTTGATTCTTAGCATGGAAAGATACGCCACCGTGAATTAGTTTACCATCTCCTGTCCTTGTTTGGTTGGGGGGATGGTACGCTCGTTCAGTAGGTGTGTATTGGACCATGTTATAATTCAATTGACTTATTTATTTGAGCAATATTTATTCAGTTTATATGGCATGATATTATGTGTCTTGTTACGTCCCTCTGAGGACCTGGTTATCTCTCCAGGTGTGTGATATTGTCTTTCGCAGGTGTTCTAGCTTTAGCCGTGTTCATCGTCATTTCTTCGAGGATGATTGCATTTTGGATCGTCTTCGCTTCGCTCGCCAAATTCATTTCTTTTCTCATGTATTGTTGGTAGTGGATTTGTCTCCGCCCAACATATTGTATCAAGGCAATTCATTATCTTTATATGATATCTTTTTATTATTTTGTGTGGATGAGATTAGTTATGCTTCTACTGCATTTTACAGCTTATGTATTCGTACGAGGTTTCCATATATTGGAGGGTACTTCGTATGAATACAGCTTGCATGTCTACGTTCCTAGTCCTACGTATTTTGGGACTGGGGCGTTACAGATTCTAAGCGGCATTTCATCGAACACTTGTTCTAATACACCGATACGTGCCCGATACACCTATCAAACGAATACGAAAACCTACCAAACTTCATGTACAGGTCCGAGGTACCTATATGGATGCATCTATAAAGCAAAATTGGAATTTACAGGTGTTTAGAGGGGTTTATCTATTGAGAGTCGATATCTCAATGAAACGAGCCTTCAAATACGTCGATGCCGATTTTCTCTGGACCAACGCCTCTGATTCCTTGCTAGCAAGTCTCTAGCAAGTTTATTTCCTCCCAACAATCGCAACGCACTTCGTTTGGATAGATTTGGATGAGAATTGAGAAAGTTGGACTTTTTGAGGAGAAGGGATTTCTAAGGTTTGAGAAACTTGACGGCTACCAAGTTTTTCACATAAAGAAGGGGGGCTGCTGTTTGTGGCCGGCCAGGGGTTAGCTAGGGTTAGGTTAGGGTTTGCTATGGGCCATCATGCAAGTTAAAGTCCATGTAAAGTCCATTAGCAAAAAGGCCAAAAAGCTTCATATTAAATAGCCTAAAAATGCATTAAATTGTTTCCTAATTAGGACTAATGCTCTAATTTAAAATCTAATTAGCTAAAAAGGATTCTAATCACATGATTAGTCTTCTAATCAAGGTTGACTAAGGTTAAACCATCTGCTACTACCAAAAGCACTAATTAAAGACTAAACACCAATTAATTAATAAAAAATAAAAATTCACATTATCACACAATTACTAAAATACCCATAATCTAAAAAGTGGGAGTGACAAAATTGGTAAAACCAAATAGGTTATAATGATATGCGTCGAGCTCATTGGTGTAGGTACCACCATAACGAGATTACATGTACTCAATTAGTTGAATGGATTCACTAAACGACCACGAACTAATGGATTAAGTATGCTAATGTCAATAGGGATATCCTTCATATCAGAGGTACAAGTGGTCTTCGGACCCGAAACTATTACAGTATTTTATGAGTGTGCAACGACACTTTGACTATATATGTACTTTTAATGAACCCAAGGGTTAGGACGGTCATATTTGGGTGTGGTGAATCACTCATAAAGATAGTATATGACCAATAAGAAATCTGTCACTCGTAGCATATGATGAGAAGAGTAACGTCATATGTGGTTCGATGTGTTACAATCGAAAATTCCTAACGCAAGGTGGTGCGTGAGTAGATAAATTCTACTTGGCACACATAACTGTTGAACAGACAAGATCGAGGCATATAATTACTATGACAAATACGACTTTACATATTATTTGTGTCATAAATCTAGATGGAACGTAGTATGATAGAAAGACTGAATTACACGATAATTATATGGATGTGTGCTTGAGTGGATGTCGCTAAACACTCATACCATATGGGGGCCATGACAGGTTGTTACTTGTCAGTCTCAGTTAGTGGAGGTCATATGCAATGATGAGAGGATCATCATTACATCGTCAGTGCTAGCCTAGGAGTCAAGGCAATTGAGTTGGGGGCACCGAGACGATCATAAGCTCTTCTAGCACTAACACCACATTATCAGCCTAGATCTCAGCCTCCGTAATAGATAGCACTAGTATCTTGCACATATTATGGCAAGGGAGGACACACTATATCTGAGTGCCAAAGGGAACTGTCAGTGTCTTAAATGTGGATCTTTAGGCCACATGATTAGCACATTAATTGATGCTCATCTCAGGAACGAGGCCACCATTGCCATCACCACTACATGACCCAATACCATAGGCTCAGAGGGCGCTAGCACTAGGTCCATTACTAAAAACACTAACTTCAACATAGGATCCACTACCGATAAGGTCTCGGTACTTCAGACGGCATGTGCCACAAAAATTTAGGCTTGCACAGAGGTAGTAGCAGTTATACTAGAGGTCTATACGGGATCAACAAAGGCATGGCCAGGCTTTTACCATGTCAGTAAAGGAGGCACTAGCATCAGCCAACGTAGTTGCATCTACTGTTCATGTTGCCTCATCTCTATCAGTTATATTGTTTGATTATGACGCATCGCATTCAGTGGCGGATCTACATGGGAGGCACTAGGGGACGGGGCCCCCAGTGAATTTTTTTAAAAATATATTATTATACTTAATTTTTTTAAGCATTGTATCCAAACTCCTTATAATTGTGCCTCTAGTGAATTATAATCTTGGATCCGCTAGTGATCGTATTTCTTTATATATGCATGATTCACTGCAAGAGTTGGGTTGGAGACCGACTCACTGCCAATGAGAATAAATATACACACTAGAAGTGGTCTCGTGGTGGTACTCGAACATGCCTAGGAACTATAATACTAGAGAGCGAGGGAAGACGTGGGCTAGATATGCATATGTAATACTCTAGTACCCTATATACGGTCACGATTATACACCATGCTTGAGGGTAACTTTAGCACGTATAGTCAAATCCTATTGGTAAATAAACAAAGCTACTCTCAATCCATAAAATCACAAATGCAAGAATATCATATAAAGACACCATGACGTCCCAAAAGAAATATCAATAATGGTATGAAACTAGCATAAATAACTGAAATACTAGTCGAAGAAAGTCAAGCAGACATACTCATAAACTATATTTGTTAGACCCGTTATATTTGGTGTTTTATAGGTGTATCACAATAAGACATTGGTAGGCCTCATTTACTTAGTAATCAAGCCTCACTACTTTGATATATATTATTATAAACAAACACATTATCATCAATAAAAAAATTTCTTCTCCATTTGTGCTTCGAGTTTAATAAGTTACAGAAGTCATACACCTCTCATAATTCTCTACCCAAAAATTTCTATGAACAATTGATCTTTTCTAAATCGCATGTTTGTCTAAGCTGGACTTGCTCTTTAGTACCAACTATATCAAAACCTTCGTGATGCTTGTCAAGGAGGTCAGTCTATTGAGGATTTTTTTTTTTACTTCCTTGTCTTGGTGTTGAGAAGAACTGGAAGCCACTGAGGAGTTAACCCCTGCAAAATTGCTTAATTTTGCACTTAAATTTCAAAAACATTGTAATCGATAAATATCATTATGTTATGCAACTTCATTATGAGTTTGAAGGGTCTACCATATCACAAGTCTCATCGTGTGTAGCCACAAACCCATCTAAATATTTCTTCTTCTACATGTCACATTGATTGCCAATCAGATTGCACAAAACCTTAGATTCGGTAGTGTTTCAGCTACTTCTGATTTCACTCTATCTCGTTTGGTTCGCGGAATCTTTGGGATGGAAAAGAAAAGTGATTACTTTTCTATGTTTGAGTGCCAAAAGAATTGAGGAGAAAAGGAAAGTGATTTCCAATAAAAGAAAAATAAGGAAAAAAGAGATTCCATCCATCCAAGAAAGGAATCACTTTCCCACAATGAAGTATTCACTTTCCTTTCCAAAATCTTGGACATTTCCAAACATCGGAAAGAAAAATCAATGAAAATCTCAATTTTCCAGAGAAAATGAAATGTCAAGAAATTGATTTTCTTTTCCTTCCATTCCACGAATTCTGCGAACCAAACGATGCCTAATGTTTTCTTTTTTCACTTTTGGTACTTTCTCCTCGGATTTCCAACTCATGTGTTTCTCATCATATGATTTTTGACCCGTCCATACATACAATTTGTTATCTTGTTTCACCAACATTCATTCATACTACTAAAACGTATCCACTTCTCTTAGGGTCTGTTTGGTAAGATGGATTTTGAATTGGAAGTGCAATTTTTTGAGAAAGTGGATTTGAAAGTTAATATCCTTTGTTTGGTTGTAACAGAATTTTGAATGAAATTAGGGAGAGAGCAGTGATTTGCAGTTTCTGTTCCCCGTCTTCTTCAGCTTTCCACTTCCTCTTCATAGACTTGGATGTGGGCTGGTAAGAGGGATTTTTTCTTTAATCAAGCACTTTTTCACAAATTAATTATAGTAAACCTGCAGGCGGGACCGAGCTCGAGGAGCTGTCGACCAATTTCTGGTGATGCTCGAGGAGCCGTCGACGAGTTTCCGGCGAGGCCAAGCTCGAGGAGCCGCCGATAACTCATGCGGGGCCGTCGACGAGGTCGGCTCCACCACCCGGTCAACCACCATGGAGGTCGACGAGATCGATAGCTGTTGTGCGGTCGGATGGGATCGACGAGGTCGACAGCTGCTGTGCGGCCGGATGGGGTCGACGAGGTTCTCAGCTGTTGTGCAGCGGAATGGGGGTCGACGAGGTCGACTCCCCCATGGATTTTTTTGTGTGTGCGTGGAGAGTGATCGTCGACCTCCCATGATTTTTTTTTTGTGTGTGTGGAGAGATCGGTGGTGGAGCCAGCAGCTGCTGTGCTCCACCAAATTGTGAAAGAAATGTATAATTAATTAATATATTAATGTATGTATTAATTAATGTATTAGTATATGTATTACCTGTATTAATTTGTGGAGAAAGAATATTAATAAGCAATAGTAATTATAATAATTATTGGATTAATAATAATAGTAATTATTATCATTGTTGTTGTTGTTGTTGTTATTGTGTAATTAACAACAAATTATATTTTATAAATATCAATTTTTTTATTTTTCACTTTCCACTCTCATTTTCTTATCCCAACCAAACAACTTTGTCTCCTCTTAGGGAGACAAGAAAGTGAATTTATTTCCATCATTTTTTTTCCTACTTGAAAGTCCAAATCCATATATTCCTACACTTACGATTTACCAAACAGGACAGCAACTCATTGTGGCCACATTACACCAACTTATCATCCCTCTAGTTGCCTAACACTCTTTTATTCTTTTCTTTCCTAAACTCACCCCAGCGTTTGGTTTGCGGAATTAGGATATTGAAGTCATTCATTTCGTGTCTTTGGATGCCAAAGAAAAGAAGCACGGAAATAAAATAATTTCCAAAGGAAAAAAATGGTTCTCCAATCTACCCCAAGGATTCACTTTCTCATTCCAAGGATTTACTTTCCCTTCAGATTTTCCTGACATTTTTACACAACATGAATTTTTTTGATGGAAATTACAATTTTTCAAAGAAAAATGCAAATATTTAATTTTATTTTCTTTCTTTTTTGCGGAAGCCTCGTTTGGTTCGCAAATCAATTACTTGGGTAAAAACGCCATTCCCTTTCTGTGTTTGAAAGCCGAAGGAAATGAGTAAGAAAGGAAATCGATTACCAAGAGGAAGAAAATAGTTCCCTCCATCCACCCAATGATTCACTTCCCTCCTCTAGGGATTCACTTTCCTCTCAATTTCATTGACCTTTTCAAACGTTGAAAAAAATTGATTGAATTCTAATTTTTCAAAGTAAAGGAAAGTGCAAAGATTTTCATCCATCTCTACTAATATAAGATGGCTTCAAAACGGCTTAAGATTGAGCCGTCTAAGCCGTATGTATTTCATCAAGCATTTCGTTTTAAAAATTAAATAAAAAAAATTTAAGTTCCGTATCCCCGTAGTTATTTTTTCACGTAGTTTAAAATAAAATTAAAACCTAAAATCCTTCTAACTACATAAATATGTATAAATATTAAAATATTTATCATTTAAATTATATTTAAATTAATTACATGATATTATCTAACTAAACACATATCCAAAAGTTTAAAAATATATTTATAATAAATCATAACTAAACTATATTCAAATTATATTTAAAATATTTTAACATAATCTAAATTTTTATATTTCAATCATATTGTAGATTTTTTTCTTTCTATTTTTAGCGTGCAACGCAAGTGTAAGAGCATCTCCAACCCTATTGTGACTTTGGAAAAAAGTTAATGCCACGTAGGAATGACAAAATTTTATTCAAAAGTTTTTCTCCAATGCAATTGTCAAGTCAATTGTGAAGCTTATGTGACAAAAATTAAAGAATACATTGGCCTCGTTTGGTTACCGGAATTTGAGCTTGGAAAGGGAAAGTGATTCCTTTCCTATGTTTGGGAGCCAAAGGAAAGTTGTTGGAAAGGGAAAATGATTCCCAAAAGGTAGAAAAATAGGAGGGAAAGTGGTTCCTCCCATTTATCTAAAGAATCACTTTTCCTCCAACTTTTCCGCATTTATTACAAAAAGTTTTGACCAAAATATCCATGTTCATAATATTATTTACCATTTTTATCCATAATATCTTTTAGACAAAAATATTTCTAAGTAATAATTATTTTTATTAGCACGAGGGTATTTTTGAAAAATTGACTTGATTTTGTTTCCTTTCTTTACAAACACCAAACACTATAATGAAAATTAAAGATATATTCCGGCTATAATCCCGATCTTTCCAAACACCGGAAAGGAAAGTTTGTAGGAATTATAATTTCCTAAAGGAAAGGAAATACCAAGGAATCAGTTTCCTTTCCTTTCCATTCCGCGAACCAAACGAGGCCAATTGTGAAGTTGATTGTCTTGTTCTAGACAATGCACTTGACAATGTCTTCTCTTCCATGTCATCAATTATGAATAAAAAAATATTAGAAAAAAGAAAGAAGATGAGTAGTTGTCTTAAAAGTTGTCTTGGGAGTTGAAAAAAATATTTTTTATTATCTTCTCAATACTTTTGCATTGGAGAGAGTTTTTCTATCTCATTGTCTTTTGAGATATAATTTTGCCACATAAACAAGACATTGTCTTGTGGCCCATGCCACATAGGAGCCACCTAAGACTCACAACACTTAACAAGACAATAGGGTTGGAGATGCTCTAACTAGTGTCTATAATGTGCGACCTACAATTCCGAAATCACCTCCTGAACCAAACCAACAAGGAAAAAGAAATCACCATTTAGCCCAGACAAATTGGACTAACATTTTAGGCCCACCCGATTTGTTTCTTACCAAGTCCCATGGGCCGAAACCCGACCCCATAAGAAATTAGGGTTCGTCTGCAACTCTAATTCTAAACCCTAGCCCTATAAATACCAATACAACACCCCCCCCCTCTCCCCAATCCTCATTAATTTCTACAGCCGCTCGAAGAAGAAGAAGAAGAAGAAGAAGAAGAAAAAATCGCAGCGGAACGATGAGGGCCAAGGTGAAATCACTCTCGATGCAAATTTACGAAATCTATGATGAATTTTTTTTTTCCTGTAGAAAATCGATTGATACTTTCTAGGGTTTCGTTAAGGTGTTCTTCATATTCTATGCTGATAATGGCAACTTTTGAGAAAGTTGCCTTCTTTAATTTAGTAACTGTATGATTTAGTCAATTTTGCTGACGAAATTTGTCAGTACAGTAGTTATTGAACTAATTTGGAAAATTTGTCAATACAGTTGTTGTTACTGAACTACTTGGTTAAAGGTGAAATCACTCACGATGCAAATTTATGAAATCTATGTTGAATTTTTTTTTTTCTGTACAAAATCGTTTGATCTATAGGGTTTCGTTAACGTGTTCTTCACATCCTACAATGCTAAAAACAACACTCCTACGTTGCCTGCCGCTAGGGGGTTGCCACACCGGCCCGCGGCCACGTGGCGCGCCACTGGCCCCCTGGCCCGGGGTGGGCCTGTGGTAGCAGGGGGTGCAGTGTCTGGCCTCCACGTGGGCGCTGGACCGCTGGCCCGTGGTGGGCCTGTGCTAGCAGGGGGGGGGGGGGGGGGGCAATGTCTGGCCGACACGTGGGTGCGGGCCAGCGCTGTCATTAGTGGCAGAACATAAGCCGGGCTGTAGTTCGGGCTTGAAATCAAATAAATACCAGGAGTTACGAAGTTTACTATCACATTGCTAGTTGCAGCCTATTTGGTTGACTGGGTATTTGTAGCAAAGGTAGATGGTTCGATTTTTGTGTTGTGTAAATTTTGTAGTTCTTTATTTTATTTCTTGAGTTATCATATTAAATTATTTTTTCATTCTTTCTCTTAGCCCCCTAACAAAATTTTCTGGCTCATCCCTTGTCTGTCACCCCCAACGGCGGGCCAAATATCATTTTCTGCTAAAAATGGTTTCTTTTGAAGAAAGTTGGCTTCTTTAATTGAGTAACTGTATGATTTAGTCAATTTTGCTGAGGAAATTTGTTGATACAGTTGCTTTTGTTGAACTAATTGGGAAGATAAATTAGTAATAAGAATTTATGTGATCTTGGATTGAAGCCAACCAATTAATCGTCGTGTTTGTTGCAAAGATTCGAGAATATATCAGATCGAGCTTTAGAATATATGTAATGGAACTGCAGATCGTTGTTGGTATCTGCCTAATATTATAGTTTACGTGGGAGTCAAGGGTGGAGCCAGAAATTTTTTTTTTTTTTTTTTTTGGGGGGGGGGGGGGCGGGGTGCGGGGCTAAGAGCAAGAATGAAAATTTTTCATATGACAACTCAAAAAAAAAAAGAACTACACCAACACAGGGATCGAACCATCTACCTTCGCTACAAATGTCCAACCACTCAACCAACTAGGCTGCAACTGGCATACTTAGTAGCTCTTGGTATTTATTTGGTTTCAAGTCCGGGCTACAGTCCGGGACAGCCCAGCTTATGCTCTGCCACTGGTGGGAGTAGAATGCCCATGTCGAGGCTCTATGGTTAGAGTTGAAGACTTTTGATGGTTTTTGTCGGATCGGCAAATCTCATTATCTGATAAATCATCACCGATCGACAAATAGGATGTCCCGTTGCTGTACAAGATTCACATTTTTAGGGGGTATTCTTTTTTCACTTATAAGTGAACTTCACTTATTCTGTTTGGGACCTCATTTATAACTGAATTTTGTCCCTCGTGTTCGTTTTTCGCACTTATAAGTGTTTTTCACTTACATGGACAAAATAGACTTTTCACTTATAAGCAGCTACATATTCGTAAGTAATTTTTTTCACTTATTGGATATCTATGTACTTGTTGCATCCGAAAAGTCTATTTTGTCCTTGTACAAACTTAAAAATTCCTTCACTTGTCCACATTCTAATAGAAATTTTTTCTATATAAACCTAGTCACCTCTTCCTCTCCCTTTCCCCTTCCTAACAACCAAGAATCTTCTCTCTTTTCCGTCCAAAACAACCCCAATATTTGTCCCAAAAACAGCCTTCAATTATGGAACACATTATATTTGTATTTGTGTTGAACTAAACATTTTAATATTTGTAGTACAATATTTTGGCCTACATATTTTTGGATTGTCAATCTATTATTATCCATATTTTATATGAGAGGGCAAAATGGCAAAATAGCACTTATAAGTTCAAAAAAAAGAACATCAAAATTACTTTTAAGTGGGAAAAAGAATCACTTACAAGTGGAAAAAACGAACAGGTTTTATAAGGGCATTTATAACTAAAATGGAGCAAGTGGCACTTATAAGTGACCCTCACTTATAGGTGAAAAAAAGAACACCCCCTTAGACAAAGATCCAATAAGAAGCACAAGACGCTCCAAAAAAACTGTGTCGTTTTGGACTTGTAACGGGCCCTCCACCGATGCGTATCAGACACTCTATGGACACGGCAAAATAGGTGCCGTGTCCATGTTTGCCATGTCCATACTGTGTCGTGTCATATACCGTGTCCCTGCAATGTAGTCTGCAATGTAGGTTTTAAGTTGATTACCAAGAATATTATTAGGAATGGACTCTCCAACTTACGGTTCCTCAGCGTCTTAACAGTTCTTATTTATTTATTTTGAATTTGTTTATGCCTGTCACTCCCCGAACCACGGGCACGTCATGAAGGACCCGTGTAACGGTCCTGTGTCACTCGTCGCATTTGGTTAAGCTTGCCAAAATGGTTAAGGTGGATGTACCTAAATTCTGGGATACATACCGATCAAACATCTTATATCCATTGTACGACCAAATTTTGGGGTTTCATCGATGAGACCCAATCATGAGTGATGTTCTGGTTGGCCCGTTGGTCTGAGCAGACAATTCTATGGTTGTGTTTGATTAGTAAGAGAGTTGAGGGAAAAGGAAGGAAACACAGAATCATTTTGATTTTCTTATTTATGATTAAATTGTAAGTATCATAGTATCAACTGTGTAAAATGAAAGGGTATATTTTCTACCCATCTTAGCTATTACATGACACAAATTACTGAGTAAAACTATGCAATAGATACATCCTCAAAACTATGGTGAGTTAACTGGTAAACCTTATGCATGGACAAATAGACTTGAAATGACATGACGACAAGATATTTGTTTGATTGAGGCTAGAATTAATTTTGTAAAAAACATGTTACTAGACAATGGAATCTAGAACTGAGGAGTCACTTGAGCAAAATATCATTTAGTACACAAAAATAGTTGGTTTGTTAAAAAAAAAAACATACAATGAAAATTCTGTCAGAATGTTTTCCTCTTCGGCTTGGTGTGTCTTTGGGTTGGTGATGGTGATTTAGTCGATGATAATTTAAATTTGTAGAACTCTGAAAACTGTCAGTTGTGAGGGATGATTGAATTGCTTTCATTCATTGCGCTTTCTTCTCTCTCTGAAATATTAAATTAAAGAGTGATTGATAACATGCATCAGTTTGTAGAAGCTTGTAAGCTGTACCTCAAATGTGTGTGTAAACCTTTTGCTTGTGGGAGCATAGATGCAGCAAATTGCTGAATTGATTTACATAATTATATCTTTAAGCACTATTGTGGGGTAATGTATTTATTTCTTATCCATAAAATTTCTGGTCCAAGTGATTTATCCCTTCCAATCTAATAAATTTATTAGAACCAGTTAATAAATGTAACAAACTGGATTTGCCAGTTTTTTCTTCATTACTATTTTCTTATATAATTAAATTGTCTTGCATAGTTTGCTATAGAATGCCATGCAATTTCCATTACAAGTAGTTCAATTATTCTTGAAGTACATTTGATGTTTTAACAGAGCAATTTTCTCTTAACTTTTTTCATTTACAACGCTTTGTTTTTTTACATCAAACATTGTACTTATTTAAATGGTTTCCATAATTTTTTCAGTGGAAGAAGAAGCGTATGAGGAGGCTCAAGAGGAAGCGCCGAAAGATGAGGCAGAGATCCAAGTAGTTTGATCTTGAGCACGTCTTTCTACCTCTTGTCATCTAAAGTTCGGATGGATCTAGATCCCTACCTGTTTTGATGGGGGGTGGGGGTGGCGGGGATGGAGGAAGGCAGTGGTCTCTTTTAATTATATCATGCAGCTTAGGAATTAAAAACTAGTACTCATCTGGTTGTGTGCTCTGACTTTCTAGACTTTATGAAGTTTAAATTTGTAGACGACTTATTATTAAATGTTTGTTTTGGAAAAATCTGATTCTGCATTGTGTTTGCTGATATCTGTTATATGCACATTCAATCTTGTGCAAGGGCTAATGATCCTATTGGCTGTGTTTCACACATTATCAAGTCTCTTTCTTAGAGTTTGGTTGTGTAACTTGCAGGTGGCTTGAGTGGTAATATTTTAGGACTATTGCTATGTTCTTGTTTTTTAGAAGAGCATGTTGGAGGCAGCATTTTTTAGTACCTGCTCAATTAATTGCATGGCATTCAAACCAAACTTCAACATTGTACTATTGGTGCTGGTCTCCTACAGCAACGACCATCGGTCAAAATGATCTACAAGCTTAATTAGGTCTGTCTGCAGCTTCTGCTTTCATATGATGTTATGATCTACAAGCTCAATTAGGCTTATGATGTTATGACACGAAAATTAATTGTGATTGTGAGCTCTTGATTTAGATATTTATGTTGTGGTAGCGATGAAGAGAATCAGAAACAGAGTTGTTAAATCAGTGAATAGGTTTTGAGGTTCTTTACTGATGCTTGCTATAGGTTCTGCATACAAAGAAATTAAAGCTCGACAATTTAGGAGGTTAAAATTGTACTTGTAAGAAGGAACTTGGGAAATTGTGGGATTACTAGCTCTTAGTAACTTCGTATTATTCTCTATTGAACTACGCATTGATGCAGATGATCATAGTTTTGACCTAGTGTGCCTAATTCAAAATGCTATAGCCTGACAATAATTCAGAAGCTAACGGCGGTTGAATGATGTGTTCTCAAAGTGCTATAAGTTCGGAAATATGATAAATAGCAAGCAGAGCAGAAAATTGAGGCATCAAAGTAAGGCCCTTTAGGTGAACAAATTGGCAATGGACCATCCAACCGATGCTATTTGATCACTGAAACTCCTTGATTGGAAAGTAACCACACAAAAATATGTCACGTACAATATATGTCACGTTCCAGTTCCAAAATACTTAGGAACCCAAGACATGAGCATGCCAACTATACGGCAAAAATAATTATTCCCAATTTTAATGGACTTATCGTAATCGTAGTACGATGAATCCTACAACTACAATACAAGTCATAGGTAATCTAATATCTCCACAACAACAATATAACACTATGATCTCATCCACAGAATAGCAACATCGACACAGAAAAGTATATAATAAAGTCTGACTGAAATAGAAATAAGTCCGAATATCCAAATACAAGATTTGTCTGAAATAACAAATCTGGTGGGAAATATATCCACGGAAATAAATATACAATGCTGGAAAATATAAAGTATTGAAATACGAAAATAGTCAGGGCATAGTTAGCTAGCTAGACTCGATACCTGGTCCATAAACTATAGGATAAAGGTACTCGTCCGGACCTGTCCGGACTGGTATTTTTCATTTTTTTTTATTTTGTTCATCAGGAGAAAGGTTTTGCTATTTGGGAGTATTATTTGCATTTCATGCTCCAAAAGTGTCTCCTGTAAATATCTAACTTCAATATGAAATCAAGACTCGCAGCCTGGCAGGCTTAAACCAATTCCTTGCCATTTCCATAATGTCTAGTAATTGGGCGATGGCTGGCAAGATTAACCAATCAAAATAGTATGTCATGGTGCACTATCACTATCATTAGAGATCCACACGAGTCAGTTACAAAAAAAAAACTACAGCTAAGTGCCAGGATGAAATGAAAATTTGAAGCTGATAATATAACCCATTACATTATCATGGCCATTCATCATAAACATCGGAAACTACAAATGTGCTGGATCTCACAAAGAGTAACCTCTTGGAAACCTCATATCAAGTAACTTGTGTGCTTACTGCTAGAAATTGAAGTTCGTGTATACAGAGTAAATAGTTCTGAACATAGCTAATTCATATTTGCTTAGTTTTTACTATATTCACCAAAAATATCGAGATCAAAATTTCTATAATTTCAAAATTGAAACTACATATGACAAAATTTCCGTAAAAACATAACGACATTAGAACTCTGATCACTCCGTCTTCCTTCGGACATATCTTCCAACTTCCGAGCTTGTGCGTATAAAAATACCAACCCCATTTCAGTCACCACAAACAATATGCTACATGGGCCAAGAGAACTGAGCTAATCTGAACAGCATCCACCTTCCCGGCTATCGCTCTGCCACATGAGAATATACAGAAAAAGTCCGCAGCCTAGAATATGGCACACAAGGAACTTCAATTGAAGACACTCTTGTATAGCAACAACTTCGGAAACACTGATAAATCAGTTCATCACTCTGCACTGGGTCTCTTTTCTAGTAATGATGTAAAAAATACTGAGCAGAGTTTTGTGAGTGGTGGAAGAACATGGGATGACCCACTGAATATAGTCTCCCAAGGTCTTTCTGAAGGAACAAATGGAATTTCTGCAATCTGCTTCCTCTTTTTATCGAATTCATGAAGCTCCCCATATAGTGAAGCATATCCGGTGTGTGCTGTACAAGAAAGACAAATTTTAGTAGACCTCTTTTGGTTATATGACTACAAGTGGATCCAGTTGAGAGATTAATATAGAAGAATACACCAGACCCATTCATACCGACTGCAAACAGAGCCTCAGTAACAGAGATTTACAGCATCGATTATACCAATGCATATTATCAATTTTGAAAGTCTGTCAAATGGTTAAGAAACGGATGGTTCGCAATAACAAATGACTAGGTCCATCGCGTGATCCATATTCATCGAGAATCCTAGTGTTTCCACCATAAAACAATGTGAATGAGATTTTGTTCATGTAATCAACAAAAACAGACTTTCCTTTCAAGCTTTTGTGGGTGAATCAGTGGTGGCTATTGAATGATTCCTTTAAGCTATCTGTGGTTACAATTACATGCGCGTTGTCAAACTTGGAACCAGCAATCAGAGAAGATAGCACATCAAGTTCATTACAGATTGAAGTGTGGATTCTTGATGAATTCCCAGTACCACTGATGTGTAGACCACCAGCTCTTAGCTGATTCATTATGATGCCTGTTGGTTACCTAATGCAGTGCCCAGGCCTGGGCAGGAATCTCAGCACAGCTAGAATAGATAGTTTTTGCTACCAGCGATGTCTAGGGCCTAGGCCATGATTACATCATAAACCGAATATAGAAATCAAATTGAATTGGTACACGGTTAATTGAATCTCAAGCTTGGGATTCTTTAATGTTTCTTTCAGGATTCCTTAATGTTTCTTTCAGGATTACTAACAATAATCTAGGAGAATACCCAATTCCCATAATTACAAGTGTATTACATAGGAGAATACCCAATTCCCATAATTTTTTTCCCGATTCCCTCTCTTTCCCTCTCTCTGGCACTTTCATTTTTACGATTCCCTCTCATTTCCCTCTCTCTAGACCTTGATTTTGAGCACACCACGACCTGAAGGCCTCCACGACCTTGATTTTGAGCATCACCGACCGTAGGGAGACGACCTCTATCGGGTACGACCTTGATTTTGAGAGTCTTCTTCTCTCTCCTTCTCTTTCACATCTTAAGGTTTCTCTCTGATTTTAGGGCTACCACCAGCACCGTCGAAGCGGGAAGGACACCGACGACCCACCCAACATGTACTTCCTTTATCTTTTCTTTCTGATTTTAGGGCTTTGTTAATTTTAAGGTCTATCTTTACTTTCTTTCTTTTTCTTTAGCTCTAAAATTAGGGCATATAAGACATTGAAAACTGTTGTTTGTTGGTAATGGTTTCGTTGTTCATAGATTAACAACACCTTTAGGGGGCGTTTGGTATGCGGAATACTATATAGCCGGGAATTCTATATTCCCGGAAATCATATTCCAAGGAATTAAATTCCCTGGAAAATTACATTCCCATGTTTGGTGACAATATAAATATTCCCGGGAAAAAAATAAAAAATAATAATAACGAAAAAAAATGAACAAATATAAAAAAAAAACCGGTAAAAACGACAAAAAATCGGTAAAAACGAAAAAATGGTAAAAACGACAAAAAATCGGTAAAACGACAAAATAACAAAAAACGACAAAAACGATGAAAAACAACAAAAAAATCGGTTAAAACGACAAAAATGATCAAAAAGCGACAAAAATGTATAAAACAACAAAAAATAACAAAAAAAAGGGTAAAAACGACAAAAATAACCAAAATACGACAAAAACGACATAAAATCGGTAAAAACGACAAAAAAAAACCAAAATGCGGCAAAAACGACAAAAAACAACAAAAAATCGGTTAAAACGACAAAAAATGACAAAATCGGTTAAAACGACAAAAAATCGGTTAAAAACAACAAAAAATCGGTTAAAACAACAAAAAATAACCAAAAAGCGACAAAAACGAAAAATAATCGATAAAAACGACAAAAAGGACAAAAAATCGGTTAAAACGACAAAAAATAACCAAAAAAACGACAAAAAAATCGGTAAAAGCGACAAAAACGACTAAAAATCGGTAAAAACAACAAAAAAAAGCTACAAAAACGACAAAAAATCGCTTAAAACGACAAAAATTGGGTAAAAACGACAAAAAATAATCAAAAAGTGACAAAAAAGACAAAATTGGTAAAAACGACAAAAAATCGCTTAAAACGACAAAAAATTGGTAAAAACGACAAAAAATGACAAAAAGCGATAAAAACGACAAAAAAGAAAAAATGTTCAAAACTAATCAAAATTGATCAAAAAGAACAAAAAAATTTAGACAATTTTTTTTTTGTCCGGACAAAAAAAAAAACCCACCTATTCTCAACTAGCAAGAAGATAGTACTTGCCCCAAAATTACAAGTGCATTACGTGGGATGCCTTGATAATGACTAACCATCAATTGAATAACTAATAATATGTGCCAAATGTTTGTGTTGGGGAATGATCACATCATAAACCAAAAGTAGAAAGAAAGAATGAATTTGAACCATCAATTGGTAGCTAATAAAATGGTCAACCAAGTATTTCACTAAAGCTGGTGGCCAGAACATGTTGGGTAGATCAAACAAATAACCAACATAACGTTGGGCACTTGAAGGTTAGTGAACCAAGTCAAAAGCTCAAAAGGAAAAACGGAAGATTAAGGTATGTGTAATGGGATTTTTCCCTCAACCTTTCAAATTGTATTGAGGATGTTATAAATTATCTGGAATTAAGACACTAAACCTACTAAAAAATGGTTGGAGGCTCGATCTAGTCAAGACAGGTATGTGTGGTGGGATTTTTTCCCTCAACCTTTCAAATTGTATTGCCTAGAGGATGTTATAAATTATCTGGAATTAAGACACTAAACCTACTAAAAATGGTTGGAGGCTCGATCTAGTCAAGATAGGTGATAACTGAATATCCAGGGTAGAAACACATGCATGCCACAGGTTAAAATTTTCAGTCTTTAGCTTAGAATAGGGATCCAATGGACCGAGCTACAATTGCATAGACTGACCGACAAGCCATTTTAGTATGAAGAACACGGGATGGTCCATTGACTATAGTCATCCAATGGCCCAGCTAAAAATTGCCTATACCATCTAACCAAGACAATCAGTCGAACATTGGATGGTCTACTGAATAGTCCAATATCTTTCTAAGGACAAAGGGAATCTCTGGCATCTGGTCCCCCTTTGATCATTTCAGGAAGTTGTCCAAAATATTGTTGCATATGCACATACAAAGGAACAAAAAGAAGTAAATTGTCTATAACAATTTAATGATACAATTGATCTACATGACGTGATCCTATCAAATGATTGGATCCAAGTCTCATATATACACATTGTTCGTGGGCCTAGCTTCCTGAGAAACAACATCAATATCATATTCTACAAGCTCCTGAAATGTGCAGAAATATACATACGTCGAATGATGAATTCTTATTCTTTCAAGTGCTCATAAGATGGATCACCCCCAACAATAGTAGAGTAATTTATGAGCCATGCCCACAACTAAAACAACCAAATTTTCGACATTGTTAACAGAATGCAACAACAATAAAGACTTCATCACAAAAATCATGGAGCAAACAAACTGATTGATGCCATATATATCCAATCCCAAAACTTTTACGTTGGCCAGGGCCCTCTAACCCTTCATAGAGGCTCAGTCCCACACCCAAAAAACATTGTAGTTCTTCCAAGCTTAAGACATGCAGAAAGTGAGACAATAATTATTTGGGCTAGAATGGCCTTAGTTAGATGGCAAGCAGTTAAGGTTAGATGGAACATGCAATTGCAGTTTGGTCCATTGGATCCCTAGACTAAGCTAAAATCTCCATCAAATATCACCCTAGAGATCTGTGCTATGCAGGTCTTCCAATCAGGTGATTCAGTTGCTACCTGTATCAGTACAACTATCAGAGTTGGCTCGTCCAGACCCTTGTCCAATCCAGTCGCATATCAAGGGTATTTGTTGAAGTTCGAACCAAGAGATTAGTTGGGAAATAAATTTCTTAGCTAATTACAAATTACCAGTAAGCAGCAATGACCATATGACCATACCGGATGAACGCTTTACAGATTAATAATTTGTGGCAGTCTGCTATTACAAACCGTATTAAAATATGGGAACTGTAATTACCCACATTTAGCTGAGGCCAACTTTTTTGTTATAATAACTTTGGAGACCTAAATATCCAATTCAGATATACCCCCGTCGTTTAGAACCAATATAACTGAAGCCAAATCCTCCCAGCAGGACCTAAAGTCATCCTGAGATATGACTGAAGATGCTCCTTTGTTGCGAATCATAAATTAATAATTACTGATATATAATTCATATACATGTAAAAGCACATTCATGCCCATGTACAAAGGTGTGCATGCCCATTTACGGTGCATTGGGTACAAGGGAATTTTTTTAAAGTTCCCGGGAATATAAGGATAGAAAAATCATCATTACTTTTGGTTTGTGTAATCATTTATCCCCCCAAGGTAGTCAAAGGTGGAAGGCGTACTCGAGACGCAAAGGGTCCATATCGTCCGAGGCGCAAGGCGCACTTAAGGCGTGCGTCCGAACGAAACGAGGCACAAAAATAATAAATAATAAAAATATACATACGTAAATAAATAAATTAGTAATGTAAGAAATAAACCAAATAACATATTAAAACCAACAAAATTATGTTAAAATAACCAAGTGAACTAGCAGAGCAGTAGCAGTCAACAGAACTAAAAAGAATTTGTATTCTCCCTACCACATTTTTAGTAAATTTTAATTTTTCTATTTCAATTGTAACCAACTTTGGCAACCATGTAAATGGGTCTCTCCCTCCCACTTGTATGAGATTAGGATTATTTTCATGCCTCAAAGTTTTTGTATATATATAAAGTAAAACATAAGGCATGCCTAGGCGCACGTTTTCTTGGTTGCGCCTTGCTGAAAGGCGCACCTTCGGTGTGCCCGGAGAAAGACGCCTCGCCTAGTGAGGGGCGATGTGCAGCTGCTGCACCTTTCTGCAAGGCGCGACCGAGGTGTGCCTTTGACTACCATGTTTCCCCCCGACTTTGAATGTCTGGGAATACAAATTCCCCACAAATGTGGGAAACATATTCCCCCAGAAATAGGTAGACATTTTAATTTCCCATGGGGAATAAAATTATCGTCTTATCTGGTTCAGGTTGGAGTCCACTCAATTAGATTTGCGTCAGGTTGGGTCAGGGTCAGTCAGGTTCTGATCGGGATTAGTCGGGTTCCATTTGGGCAGGTCTGGGTCCCAAGCGAGTCTGGATCAGGTCAGTCTGGTTTGGGTCGATTTGGGTTAACAGGTCAGGATTGAGTACGTGTTAGTGGGTTCGGGTATGATTAACAGGGTCGGGTCCGTGTCAGCGGGTTCAGATATGGGTCATCAAGGTCGCCTCCAGGTTAGCAGGTCCTTGTCTAAATCAGCAAAAGAAAACCTTTTAAAAAACAAGATTGGGTAGTTTACAAAGCTCATCTATCACGATGATATCCTTTTTGTTAGGTAGGTCAGGTAAAGGTTAGCGGGTTAATGTCACGATAACATTAGTTAACTAACCTATATAATAACTGGAAATTGCTGAGAAACCCAATTTCGGGATGGGCTTTTATGAAATGCCCATCCGCTGGATGAGTTTTATGAAATGCCCAGAATTAAGTATTTTTACGTTAAATATTCCAAGATTCCCTTTTAGATGCCACCCGCTGGAAACTGCTATTTTTATAATACCGAAACTACCCCTCCGCGCGAATTGGTCATCTATATGCATTTGAATTCAAAAAACTCAGATCTGGATTGCGATTTTCGTCTTCTTCTTCACGGAAAATCTGAATTCCATTGCTCTCATCTTCAGCAGAGATCGCAAAGATCGTTCGTAGTTCGGTGTGCTTTTCTTCGGTCGAACTCAAATCATCGCTCGTCATCATCATCACCATCATCATCATCTTCATCGACGTCAATTGTGGAGAGAAGATCTTTCTTCTTCTTTTCCATAAGAATTATCATCGCTTTGAAAGAAGGACGAAACTCTTTATTCCTGAAAAAACTAAATTACACGGAGAATGGTCATTCTCCTACGTTTTAACACTGGAAATGACCATTCTCCGTGTAAATTAACACGGAGAATGCCATTCTCCGTTTTATTTAAAACGGAGAATGACATTCTCCGTGTTTCTAACACGGAGAATGGCCATTCTCCTGCGTTTTAACACTGAAATGACCATTCTCCGTGCTAAATTACACGGAGAATGACCATTCTCCGTTTTATATAACACGGAGAATGATCATTTCAGTGTTAAAACGCAGGAGAATGGCCATTCTCCGTTTTACTTAAAACGGAGAATGACATTCTCCGTGTTTCTAACACGGAGAATGGCCATTCTCCTGCGTTTTAACACTGAAATGACCATTCTCCGTGCTAAGTTACACGGAGAATGACCATTCTCCGTGCTAAATTACACGGAGAATGACCATTCTCCGTTTTATTTAACACGGAGAATGGTCATTTCAGTGTTAAAACGCAGGAGAATGGCCATTCTCCGTTTTACTTAAAACGGAGAATGACATTCTCCGTGTTTCTAACACGGAGAATGGCCATTCTCCTGCGTTTTAACACAAATGACCATTCTCCGTGCTAAATTACACGGAGAATGACCATTCTCCGTTTTATTTAACACGGAGAATTGTCATTCTCCGTTTTATTTAACACGGAGAACGTCATTCTCCGTTTTATTTAAAACGGAGAATGCCATTCTCCTGCGTTTTAACACTGAAATAACCATTCTCCGTGCTAAATTACACGGAGAATGCTATTCTCCGTTTTATTTAACACGGAGAATAACATTCTCCGTTTTATTTAACACGGAGAATGGCATTCTCCGTTTTATTTAACACGGAGAATGGCATTCTCCGTGTTTCTAACACGGAGAATGGTCATTCTCCTGTGTTTTAACACTGGAATGACCATTCTCCGTGATAAACTACACGGAGAATGGCATTCTCCGTGTTAGTAACACGGAGAATGTCATTCTCCGTGTAAATTAAGACGGAGAATGACATTCTCTCTCATTCTCCGTGTTACTAACACGGAGAATGACCACCCTCATGCGAAATTAACATTTTTCGTGTTCTAACACGGAGAATGACCATTCTCCTGCATTTTATGGTCAGCTGAAACTTTGGAGAGCCATAACTTTTGACTGGGAGGTCGAAACGAGGTCCCGTTTGTCGCAAAATGAGCGTATCGTCGAGGGGACTGAAAGTAACAGCTTCACAGTTAGACGGCCTTCCGAAATTTTAGAATCGCAAAAAAATGATGTTTGGACCTCCGTTTTAGCACTTTTGCCGTTTGTCCCGGTCTTTCCAAAATTTTCCGACGAGTTTTTGAAGATTTTTGAGGAGAAAACCTAGATTCGAAAGTGAGCAGCGTATGGAAGAAGATGAAGTATCGAAACCTTTTTTTTAAGAGCAGTTTCGTGGGTGTTTTCAATAAATTAAAAGGAAGGGCAAAATGGTCATTTGGAATCCGCTTTGGATAAGTTTATCTAATTCTGGGCACGCGATGAAAGTTTTTTTAGCGGTGGATTTTACATAAAACTTTTTTAGTTTTTGGGCATTTCATAAATCCTCCCTATATAATAATATGAAACGTTAAATAATATTTGAGACTTGTACTTGTGTCTCCTGAATAAAAGCTATTCCCTTTACCAGCAAGACTACAAGAAGTACTAATATAGGTTTAAGTCACTAAAAAATAACTTATAATAAACCAAGAATGTTACATTCTTGCACATGAAAAATATACTTCCGGGAATATTTTATATCATACGGAACATGGAAATATAGATTTCCAAATAATTTAATGCCAGAAAGTTTAATCCCTAGTAATATAGAATTTCCGGCAATATTGCAATCCGCGTCCAAAATGCAAGCTTAAGTGAAAGCCCAAATACCCAACATACAAATACATAATCAGACTCAAACAAACAAGAGAAACAGTGACAGCCAGTCGCACACACATGTGCAGTGTGCATGCTCGCAAGATGCGAGCAAATATAAGCATACTGCATGCACACAGCTGGATAGCAAATAGAATCGTTATAATATGCAGGAAAGAGAACACTGAATGCAGATACTGTAAAATAAGTAACAAAAAAGGCTAGTTATTAATGTTATCAACAAAAATCAATGTTACAACAGAATGATAATACTGTTCAAACCTGGTTCTTCAGCAGAGGGATGTCCGTCACGAATATTTCTGCTAATATGATTTCCATTGCTATTGTGTGGGTCAAAGACAATGTATTCATGATCAGCGTTTATGTACACCAGTAAGGAGCTTCCATTTTCTTCTGCAGCCTTTGCCTGATTCTGAAGATACGTATTACGATGTAGGAAAGAGATGCCACCTCCCTTTGCCTGATTACATGTGAATAACCATCAAAATGACAAAGGTATAAACTTAAAAAAGGCATATCTAGACTAATGGTGCTAATGAAAGAAAGTCAAAAAGAACTAGGACTGCAAACTGTAGATCAACCAAACTTGTATGAGTGGGTCATGATAAGGTTTAAGGCAATGGGTGAACTTCGACTTGCCAATCCATTAATGTTCAGAACTGGTTGAATTCAGACCAGCTCATGCACATATTTGTGCATATGTCCGGATATAGATATACTATTTTGTAAAACTTATGTCCACTTCCAAGTTCCAACTGATGCTAGATAAAAATGCCCATTCCTTGCCTAAATTCATGAGACGAGAAAACATTCATGAGCTTGAATTTATATCGTCGAATGTGGAAATATGGCCAAAATTCATCAGAAGAAAGAAAAGAGGAAATATTGCCCAAATCCATCAGGAGAAAGATACATATAGGTGCATGTTAAAGGAAGTGTTTCGGGGAGGGGTGCTAAAGAAGAATAGTGTGGCTAAGCTAACATGATAGCTACTTTAACAGTGTAAGTGATTATTTCACAGATTCTACGCAAGATCCATAAGTATAAGTATAACAAGATCGTGAATAAAATAGTCTTTTGATTAAGTGGGATTCTCTCTATGAACTTAAAAGGCATAAGACAAGTCTGTGTTGAATATGACTATTAAATTCAAAAACATTGTTACGCAGAGAAAATAATAGTATGGACCAAACAGACCTTTTTCGCCAACCATGTGCCCGCAGGAATTGGTTGTTTCACGTCAAATAATAAAATAATCCCATATTGGTCTCTGGCAGCTTGATCCGATAAATTAGATATAGCTAGGATAGCGAACTGAGATCCATCTTCCGTACAAGATACAGCTATAACAACATGAACCAACATTAAATTACTAAAAGATTGTGAGGTGTCAAATGAAGAAGCTATAATGCCAAATCCCACAATTTAATCTTCCTTCAATTGCTTATTTCAGTCTTATGAATAGACATTTCTAAAGGAGAAGTAAACAAAAATACTGTATACCTTCTACACAAAGTTTATAAGACCAACAAACAGACAGCTTTGAAAGGTCCCAAAGAGCTAGCTGTGGATTTGAACCCTGAGACACTGTTACAAAATACTCCGTCTTGCCAACAAAAGAAATGCTAGTAATTGGCTGCCAAAGGAAAAAAGAAAAAATGATCTTATATCTCATGATTTGGTATAAGGCCTTCATTAGTAACTTTAAGAAATAAGAGATTGGCATGTTAAAGATCACCGTGAGTGTATCACCGGTGACAGCTATAAGGGCATTCTTGTCAGGGTCCCACAACGTAACAAAAGTCTCTGCTGCAACAGCTAGAACAGAACCGTCAGCAGAAAAGGCAGCTGCAGTCATAGGCATTTTCCTGTATGTTCAAACTTTTTTATCAATAGATAACTACAATATCTATGTGATGATAATTGACCTTTCATCATTAAGAACGAAATTTGAAGGCCTGCAAGTGTGGAAAATTAAAGTCTTCGTATTATGTTGTAATTATTGGTCCCAAAAAATAACCGACATTTTGCTCAGGTAAACAAAAGACACGTGCATGAAAGCAGAAACTAAAAGAACATAGGAGCCATTTATCTTTGCTAGCATTTTAAACCTAAACTATGCCCACAACAGAACATGTTGTAATATAACCAAGGACAATGGTCTAATAAGTCCAGAAAGCACACAATATAATGCATAAAGTTAAGTAGACACCAATGTCCGCCTAACTTTTATGGGCAGGCCCTCCCATGCTCATAGCAACCATGGCTGGGAAGTTGGCAGCAACATAAAGGGTTGACGATAGGTCGGCGACCGGTCATGAATTCAAATCTTTTATGGAGATTTTATGCTTCATAGCTGACCCCATTCTGATAGAGAAGGCATGGATGACGATGATGAGATTAGACACCGATTTGTTATAACATTACACTAATATGCTAGAAAGTGTAAACATATGATTAACATGGTAACTAAATGAGAGGTGAAACAGAAACACAAAAGCATGGTTGTCACAGTATGATGCACAACAGGAATTGATATGAATAAAGTATCTCCACTGTGCAATACATTGGCAGTGAAATATATAACCAAATACATAATGTACATTTTTGATAAACTGAGGATAATGGTAATAGTAATTGGGTCTATTAAGGTATCAAACACTGCTACTGGCTGGACGGAAACAAAGTTGCCAACCTTTAGTGGGTATTTGGAAAATCACATACATGAACTATGTTAAGCAAAATTTAGAAGTGAAATATTGTGGCTTATAGACATTCCCTACAAGGATTACTCTAATAAGTAAAAAGTAAGATGTCATGGAATGCTATACAGCATGGCTACAGCCTAGAAAATTAGGTATATTATATCATCATGGGGCCTGCTACAGCCTACAGTGTTAAATTTGTATAGCTCATATGGAGTATACCACATAGCAATGTTGAAATATGGATACAAGTTTTCATAATATTGGTGTGTATGCTTATCCGCATATGAAGGTGCTATATGATATTACAATAACTCTGGTTCATATTCAGAAGGATCAGTTGCAGGGTGAACAAGTTAGAAAAAAAGAAGCAGCAGCTATTCATATCCTTGTTGCAAGGTTAATACCCAATAGCTGCTTATCTGAACTTTTGCCCTACCTATTTTATACTCAACCTTGTGTTTGAAGGTGCTGCTACTTCAGAAAGAAAATAACAGCTGTCCACAACCTATGCTTAATACATGCCTTAGTATGCCCCCAAATATACGGAGAGTTTATTCCTTGATTAGAACCCATATCCTCCAGGAACAGGGTGCAAGCACCAATTTTTTTATCGTGGGTCCAAACAAGGCCCTCTTCATTTACAAAATGAAGCATATACATAAACATGTATAGTTCCTCAGCTGTTTGTTAGCAACAGGTTCCTCAGCTGTTTGTTAGATAGTTATACTATAGTAGTTGGGATTATTCGTGGTCTCTTGTTCCCGCTTGCACGCTTCCGCTTGCATCAATATGATTAAAAGCATAAAACAATCAACCATCACAGTTGAGTATGTAAATTGCATGGGGTTGTTCTTACAATGAGATTACCGCTTTTCTCATGTTATGAAAATGTATCTGACGTGTCAACAAATCTTCATGGTATCTAATGATTAAATGGAAGGTAGAGTCCTACCAAACTAGCTAAAGAGAAGAGAAATACATACTTGTATGAACCAACAGACTGGCATCTCCATCCAGATTTCTCATGCGCTTGACCTTTTCGATCTTTGGGTTGAATGGAGCCATAATGGACCCAAACCTACAAAATGTAAAACAAATAGAGAATGTACACATATACATTAACATCAAAAAAAAAAAAAAAAAGATGACATGAGGAAGTACTAAAGCTATCCTTTACCTTGAATTCACCACCAAAGGAAGAGGTTACAGCCATGGCATGGCCAGGTCGGAATGCAAGAGAAGAAATTGCGCTATCACTAAACACAACAGAAAAGACAAGTTAGCTCTAGAAATCTATTTATACAAACGTCATCTAAATTGAGCTATATCAGAAAGCCAACCTTGTCACCCAAGAAAACTAATTTCATGGTAGGAACTAAAAAGAAATGTTTCAAAAGAGAACTAGAGATCATGAAATTAAAAAAACAAGGAATTTTGCAAGGAGCTTGAAATGGATGTCTCTATGAGCTTATACATTTCAGACGCACCTCGATTATTTGGAATGTCTCATCCTCTACTATAAGATCTCTTCTGACAAATTATATTAGATATGATGTAGCAAGGCATTATTATTAAAATATATCTTATCAATAGGGCTGTTATATAGATCCGCAATCCGAATCTGGCCCTTGAACCCACCCCATTTTACTGGGACCTGGTTTTGGTCCTCAAAGCAGGTAGTATGGTCCCATAAATCCTATACCACTAGGATCTGGACCTGAGCCTCCAATACAAAAAAATAGAGATAAAGTATACTAATAATTGCAATATATTTTAATAGATTGTAGTGAAATAACCTAGAGTCAATATGAATCTAATGGTGAACAGATAGGTAAGATATCTCATCTCTATGTAGATGACCCGGGCCCGATCCGGGCTGAGAGCTTATATGGGTAGGGCTCGAGTCCAAAACATAGAACAGTACGAGCTACGGATAGGAGTCTAGCACTGTTGGACCCGGCCCAACCCAATAGCGGCCCTTCTTATCAATGAATGTCCTCGTCTCGTGAAGACTGTACAATAATTCATGTATGTGAAAATTACAAGGTGCAAATTACAAGGATCGGAATAAAGAAGCCATCATCCACGAGGTGTAAAGATTAGTGTAAAACCCACAATTTGGTTTTTATTAATAAATGGGTTTTATAATAATTATTGGCTAGTAATTATAGAATAGTGTTTATTAGCACTGTTATTTTAATATTAGTATATATACAGTCAGAAATATGGGAAATAATTTTTAGTTTTATAAAGTTTTATTGATTATTGATTGTATTTATTAGGTTATTAATTGTTTGACCTTTAGCTAGTTTAATCTAGGCCTGTTAGCTTAAGCCCATAACTTGAGCCCGTTACCTATTGGTTCAACCCTTTAACCCAATCCTTTAACCCAAACCCATTTAACTAAATCCTACCCGTTCAAACCCACTATGTAGTGCCCCGCTCCGCAAAGGCACTAGATAAACAGAGAGATCGGATTGCTGGCTCTGCAACAGAAGACGATTAATCTGGGTGAGTGGACTGTAGAATGGAATAAAATAGATAATTTTTTTATTGAAGAGAGACTACACATATATATAGGAGAGGCTAGCCTCATCTTCTATTACTCTAAGCAATGTGGGACTAAAGCGCAATAACTAATAACTCTAATATAACACTTAACACCCTCCCTCAAGCTGGAGCATAGATGTCAATCATGCCCAGCTTGTTACATAAAAATTGAACCCGGGGACCCAGAAGAGGCTTTGTGAAGATATCAGCTATCTGGTCGTCGGTCCGCACATGTTGAAACTTTATCACTCCTTTTGTATATTCATCACGAACAAAATGAATGTCAATTCCAATATGCTTCGTCCGTCCATGAAATACTGGATTGGTGGCAATATGAATAGCAGATTGGTTATCACACCATAGGTCTGCCACTTGAGATCCTGTGTCTTCTTCCAGTTCTTGTAGGAGATGATTCATATATAATATCTCTGACGTGCCATGAGCAATAGCTCGATATTCTGCTTCCGAGCTTGAGCGTGCTATCACACTTTGTTTCTTAATTTTCCGTGATACTAGATTTCCGCCAACAAATACTGAGTAGCCAGATGTAAACCGTCTATCTGTCAAACTTGTCCCCCAGTCAGCATCAGTAAAACACTCAATGCGAGTGTGTCCATTATTCTCTATTCGAATTCCTTTTCCTGGATTCTTTACTAGATAACACAAAATTCTGAGAACTACCTGCCAGTGTGGAACTCTTGAAGAAGCCATAAATCTACTTGCGACGCTTACTGCAAAAGAAATATCCGGACGCGTCATGACTGCCAAGTAGTTGAGTTTTCCAACCACTCGACGATACTGATCTGGATTGGTCATTAGGACCCCTTCGTCTGGGACTAATTTTGCCCCTGGATCCATAGGTGAGTTTGCTCCCTTTGCTTGCATCATGTCTGCATCATTTAGTATATCCAGTACATATTTTCTTTGAGACATTACAATGTCCCGCTTACCCTGTGTGACTTCAATGCCCAAGAAATAGTTCAAGGATCCCATATCCTTGGTTTGAAATTGTTCTCCAAGAAACTTCTTGAGACTTGCAATACCCTGGTTGTCATCTCCCGTGATTACAATATCATCAACGTAGACACCAAGAAGTATTCTTCCAGCAGATATGTGTCGATAGAAGATTGAATGGTCCTTCTTCGACTGACACATTCCAAATTGAGTAACCACCTGTGTAAATCTACTAAACCATGCACGAGGTGATTGTTTCAGGCCATAGAGGGCCTTCCTTAGACGACACACCTTACCCTCCCTTGCAACGAACCCGAGAGGTTGCATCACATATACTTCTTCATCAAGATCCCCGTAGAGAAAAGCATTATTTATATCGAGTTGAAGTAAAGGCCAGTCATAGCGAATGGCCAAGGCCATGAGGACACGAACGGACGTCATTTTGGCCACAGGAGAAAAAAGTCACGAAGTAATCCTCACCATAGGTTTGAGAGTAACCTTTGGCCACCAGACGAGCTTTTAATCGGTCAAGAGTGCCATCCGGTTTTACCTTAATCGTGAACACCCATTTACAACCGACTGCCTGTTTACCATGAGGTAGATCGACTAAGTCCCAGGTATGATTCTCCTGGAGAGCCTTCATCTCCTCGTGCATAGCAGCACGCCAACCAGGATGTCGGAGACCCTCCTCGGCAGTCTTGGGGATCTGAATCCCATCAATAGTAGCTACCAGAGACTGAGTGTGACTGGTAAGTCCTTTGTAGTTGTTAACATACAAGGGATGATCTCGACATGCACGACGAGGACGTTCTGGAGGCGGAATCGCCGGAGCTGCTGGCGGAATTGGTGGAGCTGCTGGAGGGACAGATGGAGGCAACTCACTGGAGCTGGAGCTGCTGGTGGAACCAGAGGAGGAAGATTCTGTGGTTGATGTCGTTAATGGCTGAATCGGTGTATGTGAACCATCATCCTGGGAGACTGGCTCGGTAAGGGAGGGCACCCGTACGGGGGGTGGTTGTGTTTGAGGAGAAAACAACAAAAAATCTTCTTCGGGATAGATCAAGGGAGCCGGACCTGTTGATTGGGGGAACGGAGGAAATTTTGTTTCAACAAAGGTAACATCCCGAGTGAAAAAATATCGCTTTAAGACACGAGAGAAACACCGATACCCTTTCTGATCTTTAGGATACCCAAAAAAAATACATTGTATAGCCTTAGGATCCAATTTAGAAAGGGTTGGTCGGGTATCCCGAACATAGCATAAGTAACCAAAGATGCGGGGAGGCACAGGAAACGGCTCTCTTCCAGGAAATAGCCTAGAGAAGGGAGTGCTACCATGGAGAACTGACGACGGCATGCGATTAATAAGATAACAAGCTGTAAGGACCGCATCCGACCAAAATCTCTTAGGAGTACGTGCTTGAAACATAAGAGCACGTGTTGTTTCCAATAACTGACGATTCTTGCGTTCGGCTACACCATTTTGTTGTGGTGTGTACGCACAAGAGGTTTGGTGGATGATGCCGTTGCTGGCCAGATGTTTATCAAGATCACGAGATAAATACTCACGACCATTGTCACTCCGAAAGGTTTTGATTGGAAGACCAAATTGTGTAGTTATCTCGGCATGAAAGTTACACCAGATGTTAAATAATTCAGCGCGACTTTTCATTAAATAAATAAAAATGACACGTGAGTAATCATCGACAAACGTGACAAAGTACTTAAAACCCATTACAGATTCAGTCGGACAAGGTCCCCATATATCATAATGCACCAACTCAAAAGGAGCGGTTGCAAGATTATTTGGACTCATCGGATAAGAAACCCGATAATGCTTAGCTAAACTACATGGCTCACAATGAAAAGAAGAGGAAATAGCTAAAGATGGGTAAATTTTCTGGAGAACTGGAGACGACGGATGACCTAACCGACAATGTAACTGGACCGGATCAAGTTTCATGCTTGCACAAATAACAGAAGGAGTTGCGTCAAACAGGTACAAACCTCCAGCCACATGCCCCTTACCAATAGTCTTTCCAGTTGTCAGGTCCTGAAAAACACAATTATCAGGAAAAAAAGGTTACCGAGCAATCAAGTTCACGAGTAAGTTGACTGATAGAAAGTAAATTGAACGGGTTCCCAGGAGTAAGTAGAACATAGGTAACTGACAGTCCGGAAGAAAGAGTGGCACTTCCACGGCCGCGGACTGCCAGAGAACCGCCATTGGCAACAGTAATGCCAGAAGCACGACGGACAGGTACATAATCATGTATCATACCTGCGTCACCAGTCATGTGTGAGGATGCACCAGAGTCAATTACCCACTGCTTGGGTTTTACTATGCATGTTGCAGAATATCCGGCTGTTGAACCAGACGTTGATACTTCACCACGACGTTGAGCCTGGAACTCAAGAAATTCTGCGTAAGAATTGTCGCTCATCTGAACCGAACGAACGCTATTATCAGTAGCATCCGAAGTAATATTGGCAACAGGAGCTTTAGGGCACTGCCACTGGAAATGTCCCTGTTGGCCACAGTGGAAGCATGTTCGTAGTCGTCTCCTATCACGACCACCATGGTCGCGTCCGCCATCGCGACCATAAGTCCGACCACCTCGTCGTCCACCACGTCCACCACGAACGCCAGGACGAACAGCGCTACCAAGGGCAGATCGATCAGCAGGAGTATCTCCCGGAGTGGTCTCAACCACCTTTGCGGCCCGAAGAACACGAAAGTGGGCCTCCATCAAAGATGGAACATCAGATCCAGCAATGATCTGGGATCGAGCCGAGTCCGCATCAGGACGAAGAGATGCAAGATATGCCATAACATGAAGCTGCTCGCGTTGAGCCCGAGCTTCATTGATATCCGCCGTCAGAGGTAGAACACGATCAATTTCATCCACCATAGCCTTGAAGGATCGGAAGTAGTCCTTACGAGACTTGTCTCCTTGAGTTGCTCGGTAAACGCCAACAACCGAGTCGTATATGCGAGACAAGTCGCGTTTTCCATCAAGCGTCGTTGCTAGAACCTCCCATAGCTCCTTGACCGTGTCCGTGTTTTGAACCATGTCCTCGACGGACGGTTCCATGGAGTTCATCAAATGTGTAAACAGTTGACTATCATCCGTCTTCCACTGTTCAAATGTGGGATCAGTCGTCGCCGGAGGGCTGTCAGTCAAATGTTTAGATAGCCGCATCCCACGAAGTGTTTTCTCAACTTTCTTCCGTCATGTTGAGTAACCATCTGGACCGTCCAATCGACGGTCGACAAGTCGAGTCGAAGAGATCGTCGTACCAGTGCTCGTCGTGTTGCTGACACCGTTACCATCATCTGCCTTCGAATCTGTCATCATGAAATGGAAGCAACAGTCGCGAGTTCTTTCCAACCCCAAAAATCACACCAACTTTACAAATGTGCTATAAACGTGGTCAACACCATCGCGCACATAGAAAGTAAACACGTCAGAACACAGGAGAAAACACGAACATTCTCTGTGTAGATTTGGATGTGAAGATTAGGCTAGGAAAATCATTTGTTAAGTCCAAACGGCTTAATCTAGGAATAAAGCATTGGACCACTGACTTTTTTTTCTTCTTCTTTTTTTCTTTTTTTCTTTTTTTCTTTTTTTCTTTTTTTCTTCTTTTTTTTTCTTTTTTTAAACTAGGGTTCGGAGGGTGTGTGGTGGCTGATGGAAAATGTTAGGATTTTGAGCCATCGTGGGTGATCCGGGTGTCTGCACAGCAGATCCGGGGCGTGGGGGGATCCGAGTGTCTGCACAGCAGATCCGGGGTGTGGGGGAGCCGGGTGTCTGCACAGCAGATCTGGGAAGGGGGAGAGAACCGGAGGTCCGCACAGCAGATCCGGACAGGGGGGACTGGATGGGGGGGGGGTCGACGAAGGGGGGACAGCAGGGGGGGTCGGCGAAGGGGGGGTGACGGGGGGGGGGGGGGGGGGAGGGGGCGCTGGACAACAAGGGGGGATCGGCGAAGGGGGGGCAGCAGGGGGGGTCGGCGGGGGGGGGCAGCAGGGGGGGTCGGCGAAGGGGGGGCAGCAGAGGGGGTCGGTGAAGGGGAGAATTTTTTTGTTGTGGATTTTTTTTTTCCTTCTATGGCTTTGATACCATGTAGAATGGAATAAAATAGATGATTTTTTATTGAAGAGAGACTACATATATATAGGAGAGGCTAGCCTCCTCTCCTATTACTCTAAGCAATGTAGGACTAAAGCCCAATAACTAATAACTCTAATATAACACTTAACAACAAAGACTCATTTTATGATTCGCTTGTGCCTAATAAGAATCGGAATTTTTGAATGAATGTTGTTGCTAATAACAAGATGGTAGTCATTGAGTATGCTAGTAAAAGATTTCACATGTTGCTATGCTAAGAACAAGAAAAGAGTTAACATATATGCTAAGAAGAAGAATTGTTGTATGCTAATAAGAAACGACATGATGCCTTGACAAAGAATGTTGCCTTGATCGATAAGATGTTGCCATGTTAAAACAATGAGTTGATGCTATGCTAAATTAGATATGTGCCTCGAATGAATGAACTGTTGCCACGCTTAACAAGAAAAGAAGAATGTTTACATGTCCCTGAATATAGTATGATTATAAAGAGTAGAGTTCATGCTTATTGATATCGTGCTTGCTTAAACAGAGATTGTTTGTCCCCTGATTGTTGCTATAAGAAAGAGATGTACAGAGAAGGCACATTGTGCTGTTAAAAGAGATGATACGGCTTGTCCGTATAGAGAAAAGAGTAGAGTTATTGGCTCAATACATGAAAAAGAAGAAGATGAAAATGTTTACAAGTTGCTCGATTGATGCATGATAGTTTTAACTGCTAGCTGCATTTGCATTGGTCTTGGACAACTTGTGCACAAGTATAGATCCTCACGACCGGTTCTGGGGCACCGGAGCCGTTCGGCCTAGGGGGGATAGAGTAACGCCCTGCGGTAAAGAGACCAAGGGATGTATAGAGTGTCCACTAGCGACGAGCTGAACCCAAGAGTCACAGCGGCTAATCATGGGTTTCCCATGGACCATCACATAGATAAGTGTCGGTTGGTGAAGAGCTGAACCATGCGCACAGCTGCTAGTATGTACGTTATCAGTACAAGCTGACCCGGAACGTCACAACTACTGGTCTACGTATATACTAGTGCATAGCTGAGCCTTGCGTCACAGCTGTCAATCGAGTTGCATGAGTCCGTAAAAGAATATTTTATTGAGAGCTAACGATGCAGAGACGAACAGAGAAAAATGTTGGTTTTTATCATGTTTATGCTAATCCTTGTCTTGTGCAGGGATGGACGGTCGACTGTGGTAAGAATCACTTAAAAGTGATGCATATGTACTGCTTAAGTCTTTGACATAAATTGTTTGCAGAGATTTATCTATACAATGAAATGCTATGCCCCTTTTACAGAAAAGATATGACATTGTGCTTATAATTGTCCCTAAGAGTTGCTTGAATAAAGAAATGATTATGCTCATGAAACACGCTGCGCACTCCACAGAAATGAATAGTTCCTTGTATGCTTTACATGAAAAGAAGAGAAATGAACTGTGGCTTTTCAAAGATGTTTTCAAAAGAGATGTAAACTGACTCTGTATGCATGGAATGAACATAGGTAAAAGTAGCAAGATCACCTCACAAGAAAATATTTTCTCACTAAATGAACAGTGATCGTTTCAGAAGAATGTAGCCCCTTTGTTCACAATTCACCAGTATGCTGATATACTGACCCACCATCAGTCTGCATACAGGTGCAATATGCATCGAGAAGGATAGTCCGAAACGATAGCCTGTGCCTCATCCTCAGGAGCCAGAAATCAGAAGAGATGCCAAGAGATGACATCTGTTGCAAGAGTTGATTTTGTATATAAAGGGATGTAATGTATGGGAACGGGATCATTGTAATCTGTAAAGTTCTAAGAGAATGTAACATTGTATCAGAGAGAATCGAGAGCTTGTAATCTGTTCAAATGAAATCAATAAAGAGAAATATTTCTTGTTACCATTGTGTTCAATGCATGTATTCTGAAATATGTCCGATGTCGCTTCAATTATCTGCAATATGTTCCGCTGCATATTGTCAACCTTGTCTATCTTGTCTTACTTCAGGTCTTGGCCTTGTGCAAGTGCAACTTAGGCTTGCACGGCATCACGCCTTAGCGAGGACGAACGGTCTCACAGAGTCCGAAGCGAGGACGAAAAGACTCTGCGGGATCGGGGCGTGACAGAATGGTATCAGAGCAACACGATCCTCTGGCCAATTTTGATTCAATAGAATTCGTACATGTTCTTCTGATCGAAATTTTCCTTGCCTGCTTGATATCATCAATGAGATGAACGTTCCATACAATAAGTCCGTAAATATTTTTATGATGTCGGCATATGTTTTATCGATTTTATGGATTGAGATGCCTTATTGAACAAGAGTTTTGATATGATCTGAATTGAGAGTTTTATCGATTGATGATGGCGAAGGATGAGGACTATCGCTGCTACGGATATCGTAAGTTTCTCCTTAAGTTTCGAGGATGAAACTTTTTCTCGGTAGATAATTATGTAGTGCCCCGCTCCGCGAAGGCACTAGATAAACAGAGAGATCGGATTGCTGGCTCTGCAACAGAAGACGATTAATCTGGGTGAGTGGACAAAGACTCATTTTATGATTCGCTTGCGCCTAATAAGAATCGGGGTTTTTGAATGAATGTTGTTGCTAATAACAAGATGGTAGTCATTGAGTATGCTAGTAAGAGATTTCACATGTTGCTATGCTAAGAACAAGAAAAGAGTTAACATGTATGATACGAAGAAGAATTGTTGTATGCTAATAAGAAACGACATGATGCCTTGACAATGAATGTTGCCTTGATCGATAAGATGTTGCCATGTTAAAACAATGAGTTGATGCTATGCTAAATTAGAGATGTGCCTCGAATGAATGAACTGTTGCCATGCTTAACAAGAAAAGAAGAATGTTTACATGTCCCTGAATAGAGTATGATTATAAAGAGTAGAGTTTATGCTTATTGATATCGTGCTTGCTTAAACAGAGATTGTTTATTGTCCCCTGATTGTTGCTATAAGAAAGAGATGTACAGAGAAGGCACATTGTGCTGTTAAAAGAGATGATACGGCTTGTCCGTATAGAGAAAAGAGTAGAGCTATTGGCTCAATACATGAAAAAGAAGATGAAAATGTTTACAAGTTGCTCGATTGATGCATGATAGTTTTATCTGATAGCTTCATTTGCATTGGTCTTGGACAACTTGTGCACAAGTATAGATCCTCACGACCGGTTCTGGGGCACCGGAGCCGTTCGGCCTATGGGGGATAGAGTAACGCCCTGCTGTAAAGAGACCAAGGGGTGTATAGAGTGTCCACCAGCGACGAGTTGAACCCAAGAGTCACAGCGGCTAATCATGGGTTTCCCATGGACATCATATAGACAAGTGTCGGTTGGTGAAGAGCTGAACCATGCACACAGTTGCTAGTATGTACGTTATCAGTACAAGCTGACCCGGAGCGTCAAACTACTGGTCTACATATATACTAGTGCAGAGCTGAGCCTTGCGTCACAGCTGCCAATCGAGTTACATGAGTCCGTAAAAGAATATTTTATTGAGAGCTAACGATGCAAAGACGAACAGAGAAAAATGTTGGTTTTTATCATGTTTATGCTAATCCTTGTCTTGTGCAGGGATGGACGGTCGGCTGTGGTAAGAATCACTTAAAAGTGATGCATATGTACTGCTTAAGTCTTTGACATAAATTGTTTGCAGAGTTTTATCTATACAATGAAATGCTATGCCCCTTTTACAGAAAAGATATGACATCGTGCTTATAATTGCCCCTAAGAGTTGCTTGAATAAAGAAATGATTATGCTCATGAAACACGCTGCGCACTCCACAGAAATGAATAGTTCCTTGTATGCTTTACATGAAAAGAAGAGAAATGAACTGTGGCTTTTCAAAGATGTTTTCAAAAGAGATGTAAACTGACTCTGTATGCATGGAATGAACATAGGTAAAAGTAGCAAGATCACCTCACAAGAAAATGTTTTCTCACTAAATGAACAGTGATCGTTTCAGAAGAATGTAGCCCCTTTGTTCACAATTCACCAGTATGCTGATATACTGACCCACCATCAGTCTGCATGCAGGTGCAATATGCATCGAGAAGGATAGTCCGAAGCGATAGCATGTGCCTCATCCTCAGGAGCCAGAAATCAGAAGAGATGCCAAGAGATGACATCTGTTGCAAGAGTTGGTTTTGTATATAAAGGGATGTAATGTATGGAAACGGGATCATTGTAATCTGTAAAGTTCTGAGAGAATGTAACATTGTATCAGAGAGAATCGAGAGCTTGTAATCTGTTCAAATGAAATCAATAAAGAGAAATATTTTTTGTTACTATTGTGTTCAATGCATCTATTCTGAAATATGTCCGATGTCGCTTCAATTATCTGCAATATGTTCCGCTGCATATTGTCAACCTTGTCTATCTTGTCTTGCTTCAGGTCTTGGCCTTGTGCAAGCGCAACTTAGGCTTGCACGGCATCACGTCTTAGCGAGGACGAACGGTCTCACAGAGTCCGAAACGAGGACGAAAGGACTCTGCGGGATCGGGGCGTGACACACTACCCCAGTCACCCGACGCCCGCACGAACCCCCACTCCCGGATCTGCAATGTTTATCTCCGTGCAAACAAAAGAGAAACTCTCTTCTCACAGAAACTTCACAGAAGCTCTTCCCTCTCTACCTTCACAAATTCCACCACAACTTCCTCCACACTCCTCTCCCAAATCCAATCGCACCTCGATGCTCCCCACGACACCCCGTCCATTTCAACACCCCTCTCGAGGTGTTTCCGTCGCGCACGACCACCGCCCGACCGCCGGCGCAGCCACCTCCCACGCGACCAGCACGCGCCCGCGCGGCCCCCCAATGGCCGCCGTCCTCCCACGCGGTTCCCCCGCGCCCCGGCCGCGTCCCCCGCACGACCCCCGCCCGCGTGCGCCAGGTCGATCCCCGCTCACGTGCCCCTGCGTGCGTGCTTTCGCGTCCCGTCGTTTTTGTGCGACCCCGAGTCCGAGAGACCTCCCCTCGGTTCTCCTTCTTCAACTTTCTGGTAGGTTTTTCTGTCAAAAGTTGTGTTCAGTTCCAGAATAGAAATTAGATAGAAAATCTTATTCATGTCCGACCGGAATTGACAGAATAAAGCTCCGTCAATTCCAGGATAGCTAGTTTCCTAATTTGAATATGTGTTTTGTTAATGGGATTAATTAATTAATGCATAATGGATAGATTATTATTGCTAGTAATATTTATGTCGTTATATAAATCGTTGGATTATATATAAATTATTTAGAATAAGAGTTCACGTGGAATGGTTAAATAAAGCGATTATTAGATAAATGATTATCGTAGTAAATCATGATGTTCTAAATTTAAAAGTATTATTAAATATGTTACGGTTAATTTCACGTAAATAAATATTATTTAGTTTCAAAATAGTTTCATTACCAAAAAGGATATTTTGTTACCTAACTAAAGTATTAGTTCTAATTATTAAAATAAAAACATGTTTATTATTTATTTTAAATAAAAATAGTAATTCTCACGTTATTAAAATAAATAGTTTTATTTTAAAGATTGTTTTATTCAGTAGTTACTAATTACGTATATTACGTTAAAAATATTAAAAGAGTATTTTTGTATCTATTATTTTCATATTCACAAATAACTACTAATTTTGGTACGAACTTATTATTAATTAAATTAATAATAAATTTTATTTAAATAGCAAGTTCTAGTTATTACTAAAAAAACGTATTTTTCCTATTTTCTCATTTAGAGTTTCTCAAAATATTTTTATAATTAAACTTTTGTCTAATAATAATTATTAGTGAATTTCGAGTCTAGTCGATTAATGTATTACTAATAAGTTGATTAATTAAAATTTTAGCAAATCTTAGACCGGTACCTAAGGCATGTTTCACTACATGCTGGGTTGAACTTCGGACTTTAGCTTGAGTGTTTTCCTGTCGTCACCTACAGCACCAGGAACCAAGGCAAGTTTCATATTATTCAAACTTGTATTTTAGTTGATAATTAAATACATTGCATCATTAGAAACATTGTATCGACACTTGACTCACGGGATCCCGCTCGGATCCGATTGATTATTTGATTGACTCATTGACTTGAGATTGGGGAGTAGTATTAGCACATGTGGTCAAAGCCCCCTTATTGTCTCATTGTGGATAGCTGAAACCCTACCTCACTTGGGCTGAAGCCGGACCGTGTTCACTAGAACACATATTGCCTGCATCTCCAGCCAGCCACGGGATGCTACACACTCAAAACACTATTGCTAGTTGTAGATTACATCATTATTATTTCCAAAGATTTACTGCTAAACTGATTATTTATTATTATTTAGAAAGATAAATTATGTTCTAAAAACTGTTTCTTGCATCTTTAGTTATTTTATTAAAATGCTGGAATGGATATATATATGTTCTTGCTCCCCTCCTGACTGGAGACCAATATTTTAGGTAATTGCGATGACGAGGAGCTTGCTTTTAGTTCTTACTACGGACCCGACTTGGGTTCTGAGAAGATAGTTGAACCCGGACAGGGAACCCAGGAATTCTAACCGTACTTTGCTATTTAGTTTCTTTCCTTCTTTTAATGTTGTGTAATAAAAGAACAAGTTGTAATAACTTAATATTTTTTTTCTGCTTGTGTGGATGTTCCAGATAGACAATCTAGTTTTTTTTAATGTTTTAAATAAAAGTTTTCTATTTCCGCAGTTAGAATGTTGTGCTTGAGTTACTACAGATTGATACAGCTTATTGCCGCCGTTTCACAACGGTGCAAGCTGGACATGATCCGACTGGACCCAGTATCTTAGAATCGGGTCGTGACAATTAGTTATGGCCATTATATATGTTAGGATGTCTCTGCAAATGTTACATGTTTTACAAACGCACCTTCTAACATACAATTAATACTAAACTGCCAACTGAAAAAAAATCAATAATAATTTATTCACCATCTTCTGGAACAGGTTACAAAGTTATAAATTTGATTGAAGATTCATTGTTGAATTTTCATGTCAATGAAAAGTGATCTCAATTTGAAGATAAAAAATTCAATGCTATATATAAGAGAAGATAAGTAATCAAAATTACACTAGGGTGAAGAAGAGGAACTATAAGCATTGTGTATGCAAGTATATATAATAGGATGAGAAAAAAAATTTGTGACATCAGACAGTGCTCTCAATTGAAAAGGTGAAACTTAACCACGAGTTGTGTTGGCTAAGATTTGAATCTAGGCTATTTTACTTGGTTATGGCTATTCAAGATGCTTAGTCATTGTAACTAAAACTAAGAATGCATACTTTCTCAGTAGAATTCTGGGGGATGTCTCTAAGGTCGTCCGAGTAGGCAATTATCATCCAAGAGTGATTCACTCTCCTAATTCAATAGAACATAGTAGTATAAAGTACACAATTTCCATCTTTGCAAAATGAAGCATGGGAATAAGGAAGCATATAAGCTAATGAGGAAAAGGGGAACTTTGATTTTACCTGTGAATAGAAATTAACTTGTAGTTGTTCATTTGTTGCATAGGAGATTGAATTAAAAGCAAAGGTTAGTACTTGTGATTGGTGGATTGAAGTCATGTTGTCCAAACCTTTAGGTCATGTTTGGTTCACGGAATCATGGCATTAGGAAAGGAAAGTAATTCCTTTCCTATGTTTGGATGCCAAAGAAAATGCTTGGGAAAGGAAACTGACTCCCTAGGGAAAGGAAAATTGGGGGGAAAGTGGTTCCCCCCACCCACCTAGGGATTCACTTTCCCACTCTAGGGATTCACTTTCCCTCCCAATTTCCTTCGCCTTTCCAAACACCGGAAAGGAAAATGGATGGGAATTACAATTTCCCAAAGGAAAGGAAATGAACAAGGAATTGATTTCCTTTCGTTTCCTTTCTGCGAACCAGACGAGGCCTTAGTTTAGATGGTACCTTCAAACAGGGGAGCACTTTGCATTAAATATTGATTCTTAAGGCCAAATCATCTGATGGTGTCCAACTGTCAACTTCCTAACGTTTCTCTCCTCAAAAGACATACAAGTCCAACAACAAAAATTCACATGCAGCCCATTTCTTATACTAAAAACCTACTTTTTAGAAGGGTACATAAACATGGAACCATTGCCTGGACCATACTACTGTTAGTAGGGGAAGTAGCACGACCTTTCTAGGTGAAATCACCATTCTTAGTGAGGCAGCAGCCAACATTAGATAAATCAATTGTTACCAAAGACGAGATATATCAACAACAAAGCCTCCCAATTTTTGGAGGTCGGCTGTTTGAATCCATTTCATCTATTCAGTTCTGTTAAGGGTCATGTCCACTTTAACACTAACAGAACTTAACCAATATTTCTTCTATTCAGTTTTGTTAAGGGCCATATCAACTTTAACACTAACATAACCAATATTTTTCTTTAGAACTTCAATTTATTTTCATTTAGGCCTACCTCTGGTACCAGCAACTCCTTTAACTACCATATTTATCTTCTCGCTCCTTAGCAAAGCATCTAGCGGCTATGTTGCACATTCAAACCACCTAAGACAATTTTCTCTCATTTTAGCCTCAATTGGTGACTTAATCTTCTTTAGAGCTTACTTCACTTTCGTTTAGGGCTACTACCAGTAATAGCAACTTCTTTAACTAATACACTCATCTTCTCGCTCCTTACCAGAGCATGTATCGTCTTCAATGCACATCCAAATCACCTAAAATGGTTTTCTCTCATTTTAGCCTCAATTGGGGACATTTCCAACATTCCATGAATACTCTCATCCCAACACTCCAATCCATAAAACATGGCTGGTCTTATAGAATTCTTTCCACCTTAAAGATATAATTCGCTCACATACCACACCATATGCATTTCTCTATTCAATCATATTTTTTTAATTCTATGCACGATATACTTATTATGATAAATCATTGATCCTAAATACAAATAATGTATTGCTCCTAGGTAACCCTTGTACGTATATATGCACTCTCTCATTTCTCTCTGACTTCAGGTTGACGTTACATTTTATATAGCATGTTTTTTCCTACTAATTTCAAATGCCTTAGATTCCAAAGTTTTCACAATACTTTACTTTAGAATCCACGCATTCTCTCCTCTCATCGACCAACACAATATCGTTCGCAAAGAACCATACTACATGGACCCTTTTTCCTGGATATGTCTCGCAATTTAATCTATAACTAGCAGAAAAAGGTAAGAACTAAATATTGATCATTAATGTAAGTCATAGCAAATGATTTCCTCTCCTCCAACATTTCCCAAGATCATAACTCCATCATCCATGTCCTCGATAGCCTCAATATAACTACTAAAGACTTATTTTTTCTGAAAAGCATGCCACGTTAACAACCTGGAATTGTATCATAAGCTTTCTCTAACTCAATAGAACCATATTTAAATCCCTCATTCTCCCTAACTTTTTCGATTAATCTTCTTAATAAGTAAATGCTTCCATAGTAGATCTTCCCAACATAAAACCAAACAAATCCTCCGAAATTCTTTTTTCCCCTTGATCTTTGCTCAATTAATCTCTCATAGTTGCACGATATGACTTACCTAATTTACTTGATAGTTAGTACAACTTTGTATATCTCCCTTATTTTTATACATGGATACCGTAGTACTACTTCCAGGGCATCTTCCTATTCCTCAGAATTTGACTGAATAAATTAGTGAGCCACATCAACTCTTTCCCACCAAAGCATTTCCAAACCTCAACAGGACTATCACTATGTCCTATCATTCTCCAATTTTCATTTTCTTTGAAGCATCCTGACATTGTCTTTACTTCGTGATTGCCTTAAAGATCCGTCGACTAGCTACCTGTCCAGAACAAACAAGTGCAGCCATAATTTAAACTATGAAAGGGAATGACCAGATATTGCTAATTAAAGTTGCAAGCTGCATATCATGTTCAGTTTCTTAGATAGTAATACAAAACGGTTTCAAATAATTTATGATCCACATACAAGGCATTGTGGAGTGCAAGAGACAGCAAAATAGAAGGTTTCTCAAGTAAATTTGAAACAGCTGATGGATGCAGTTCACAATCTTTGCTGAAGAAGCTAGTTTAAATATTCGTAGCGGAAGGAATGTGAAGTAATAGGAGTGTCATTCAGCTAAAATATTGAGGTTCCAATGAATGACTCCTAAATATCTCGCTTTTGTCTACACGTTGCTCTAGGAAAAAAATAGTTTTCCCTATCAGCTACATTTTCTCTCTGGCTGCAGGCGTTAAGTTTTTCAACCGACAGAAGCTTTCCACATTTCACTGGGCTTCTAGAATTTACAGAAAGGCTGTCCCAGGCCAATAGTTGGAGTTTTCACGAACTTGGCACCACTGCAAGAGTGGTCATCAAATTGATAGCCAGACAAAATTACATCTCCAATGCTTTCACAAGTAAGAACTAGGCTTTGTAGGCCCATAGCCAAGTCCTTTACACATGGTTTTGATGATGAAGACAATAGACATTTGTAGGTTGCAGTAAAATGGCTTAAGGGCACACATGGCACAATATGTAACTTAGCTCACAACTTCTAATGTTAATTGATAATTAAAACAGAGTTATCATGTATCACAGATTCCTTAAACAATATATTAATCAAAGTTATATGAAGTTTAACCTGTGAGGCTCATAGATGACTGTGCTTAAGTTGTATTCTCCATTATGTGACCCATGTGTCCAAAATTTTAGACTCACCAGACCCCCTAGTCCCTCTTCAGGAAGTCTAATGTCAACAGTACCCATCATAGCGCCATCCACAGAAAGAGTCACCAGAGCCACAAACATCTGCAGCCATTTAAGTATAGATGTATCAATACTACAGAATAAGAATCTGCTGTTGAACTCTAAAGAATACTGCTACTCCATAAAATCACAATGTATATAGTATACGGAACACGACAAGCATGCATGGATACTTACCAACGAACACATTCCACTGGACTATTATATTTACATTACTCCCAGATATCATATACTTAGTAGCCTGCATAATCAATTTCGCACAGGAAGACACATACTGGCAGGTATGCAAGCAAGACATAATCATGAATAATTTGATGTATAGAGTTCACACATATTTTTGTGATTGATCTAAATATGATAATGTTTCCAGCCATAGAGATATTAATAGCACGAAGTTCTAAAAAAGATGCTCTTTTGGCTTTAGATTAGGGAAAAACTTAGTTCCGATAACATGTACGACACGGCATCAATATTTAGAAACTAGACCAGCAATGTAGCACAATAACCAAATACAGAGAAATTTTAAATATGTCCCACAAATAAGATATGACAATTTATTCACTTTTTCCAAATGATGATGCCAATTACTAAATTTTGGCATGATTGATTACATGGAAGTACGATTTGTTTGCTATTGGAATTCATAACCTAGTGGAAACAAAATGTAAAAACAGTTTATGAGGTGCAGAATACCACCAAGCAACAGCAGCAACAAGAAAGCTTCCATCCCAAATTTTGGGGTTGGAAGAAGAACAAGTTGCTCTCTTGCAACCCTAGCATCTCTAGCAAAACTTATGTGTTAAGGTCTGCAAAATCATGCAGACTGACCCTGTATGGCATAGTAGCATTAATTTTTTGCACTACTTTAACTATGTATAAAAGCCATTAGATAGGTAATGAGAAAGCAAGGAAAAAGATAAAAGAGAAATATATATATATATATATATATATATATATATATATATATATTGTTAAGTGTTATATTAGAGTTATGAGTTAATGGGCTTTAGTCCCACATTGCTTAGAATAATAGGGGAGGAGGCTAGCCTCTCCTATATATATGTAATCTCTCCCTCAATAATGATCATCCTATTATTTCCTCCTACATGGTATCAGAGCCAAAACCATAGCCGCCTCCCCCACCTCCCCCCCCCCCCCCCCCGGCGCTGCTACAGTACCCGCCGCCCTGCTGCTACAGTACCACCCCTTGCTGCTACAGTACCCCCCCTCCCCCCCCCTCCCCTGCGCCCCCCCTCCTGTCAGCCCCCTCCCCATTGACTCCAAACCCTAACCCTACCATCTCCTTCCATCAGCTGCCACCCCCCTTCCTCCAAACCCTAGTTTAGTCCCAAAAAAAAAAATCATTGTTGGGATACTCGGAGGGAAAACATTTGCATGAACCTCTGCCCATCAATGCTGAAAATTTAACAAAGAGCACACATATAGTTTGTTGTGCATGAATCTTTGTTTCTTTCCTTGATCTTCACACCAGGATCTATCAGAGGTTACCATGGGTTATCTCTCTTACCTGGCTTGTGATCCACACTCTCTGCTTTCTATGCGCATACCACGGTTCTGGCTCCGTTTTTAGCGCATGGGCAGAGTTATTGTGTTTATCAAGTGGAAAGAACACATCGACAGTCGAATCTCTGACAAATGGGAGACTCTACGGCGAATAGCAGTGCCACAGATACTAGTGTCGGCAACACACTAGCGGGCACTAGCACAACGATTTCCTCCATTCGACTTGTCGATCGACGGTTGGAAGGGCCAGAGGGCTACTCAACATGAAGAAAGAAGGTCGAGAAGACACTTCGGGAAATGCGGTTGTCCAAACATCTAACTGACAACCCTCCAGCAGACGATGATCCCATCTTTGAGCAATGGAAGACAGATGACAGTCGACTGTTTACACAGTTTATGAACTCCATGGAACCATCGGTGGAAGACATGGTTCAAAATACGGACTCCGTAAAGGAGTTATGAAAAATGTTGGCGGCGGCGTTTGATGGTAAACGCGATTTGTCTCGTATATATGACTAAGTCGTTGGTGTGTACCGAGCAAATCAAGGAGACAAATCTCATAAAGAGCATTTCCGGACCTTCAAGGCTATGACGGATGAGATCGACCGCGTACTACCTCTTACGTCGGATATTAATGAAGCACTGGCTCAACGTGAGCAGCTTCATGTCATGGCTTATCTCGCCTCTCTCCGTCCTGATGCGGACTCTGCTCGTTCTCAGATTATTGCTGGATATGATGTACCGTCCATGTTGAAAGCACACTATCGTGTCCTTCGGGCTGCCAAAGTCGCTGAGACAACTCCGGGTGATACTCCTGCTGATCGTTCTGCTCTCGGGGCCGCTCGTACAGGATTTCGTGGTGGTAGTGACGGCCGACGGGGTGGCCGTAATGCTGGTCGTGATGGAGGACGAGGCAATGGCGGTCGTGAAGGAGGAAAATCGCGCACATGCTTTAACTGTTGTCAGCTTGGCCATTTCTATTGACAATGCACTAAATCACCTGTTGCTAATATCACCACCGACGCCCCTGATGATGGTGTCCGATCTATTCAGATGACTTCAGACTCATATACAGAGTTCCTTGATTTCCAGGCTCAACGTCGTGGTGAAGCATCCACGTCTGGTCCACAGCCGGATACTCAGCCGCGTGCATAGTGAAACCCAAGCAATGGACAATTGACTCCGGTGCATCCTCTCACATGACTGGTGACGCAGGTATGATACATAATTATGTACATGTACGTCGTGCTTCTGGCATTACTGTTGCCAATGGAGGTTCCCTGACAGTCCGAGGCCGTGGAAGTGCCAATCTTGCTTCCGGACTGTCACTCAACTCTGTACTGCTTACTCCTGGAAATCCGTTCAGTTTAATTTCTATTAGTCAAATTACTCGTGAACTACACTGCTCGGTAACATTTTTTCCTGATGGTTGTGTTTTTCAGGACCTGAAAACTGGAAAGACTATCGGTAAGGGACATGTGGCTGGAGGCTTGTACCTGTTTGACGCAACTCCTCCCGTTGTCTGTGCCAGCAAGAAACTCGATCGTGTTGAGTTACATTGTCGGTTAGGCCATCCATCGTCCTAAGCTCTTCAGAAAATGTACCCATCTTTAGATATTCCATCTTCCTTTCATTGCGAGCCATGTAGTTTAGCTAAACATCATCGGGTTCCTTATCCGGTAAGTCCAAATAAAATTGCTTCTGCTCCTTTTGAGTTGGTACATTAAGATATATGGGGACCCTGTCCGATTGAATCTGTCATGGGCTTTAAGTACTTTGTTACTTTTGTCGATGATTACTCACGTGTCACCTTTATTTATTTGATGAAAAATCGCTCTGAATTATTTAACATCTGGTGCAACTTTCATGCCGAAATAAAAAAACAATTTGGTCTTCCCATCAAAAAATTTCGGAGTGACAATGGCCGTGAGTATTTATGACGTAATCTCGATAAACATCTGGCCCTCCATGGTATCATCCATTAAACTTCTTGTGCGTACACACCACAACAAAATGGTGTAGCCGAACGCAAGAATCGCCATTTATTGGAAACAACACGTGCTCTTATGTTTCATGCACGTACTCCCAAGCGATTTTAGTCGGATGCGGTTCTTACTGCTTGTTATCTTATTAACCGCATGTCATCGTCCGTTTTCAATGGTAACACTCCTTTTTCTAGACTTTTTCCTGGACGAGAGCCATTTCCTCTGCCTCTCCGAATCTTTGGCTGCTTATGCTATGTTCGGGATACCCGACCAACCCTTTCTAAATTAGATCCTAAGGCAATACAATGTATTTTTCTTACGTATCCTAAAGATCAGAAAGGGTATCGGTGTTTCTCCCCTGTCTTAAAGCGATATTTTTTCACTCGGGATGTTACCTTTGTAGAAACTGAATTTCCACCACTCCCACAATCAAAGGGTCCGACTCCTCTGGTCTATCCCGAAGATAATTTTTTGTTATTTCCTCCTCAAACACAACAGCCCCCCGTACGGGTGCCCTCCCTTACCGAACCAGTCTTCCAGTCAAATGGTCAACATACACCGATTCAGCCATTGCCAACATCGCTCACATATTCATCCTCCTCTGGTTCGATCAGCAATTCCGGCTCAAATGAGTTGTCTCCTTCTGTTCCACCAGCAACTCCGGTGGTCCCGCCTCCATACCGTCCTCGTCGTGCATGTCGTGATCATCCCTTGTATGTTAACAGCTATAAAGGTCTTACCAGTCACACTCAGTCTCTGGTGGCTACTATTGATGGAATTCAGATTCCCAAGACCGCTGAGGAGGGTCTCCGACATCCTGGTTGGCGTGCTGCTATGAACGAGGAGATGAAAGCTCTCCAGGAGAATCATACCTGGGACTTAGTCGACTTTCCTACTGGTAAACAGACAGTCGGCTGCAAATAGGTGTTCACGATTAAGGTCAAACCGGATGGCACCCTTGATCGACTGAAGGCCCAGCTGGTGGCCAAAGGATACTCTCAGACCTATAGTGAGGATTACTTCGAGACATTCTCTCCTATGCCCAAAATGACATCCGTTCGTGTCCTCATGACCTTGGCCATCCGCTATGATTGGCCGTTACTCCAGCTTCATATAAAGAATGCTTTCCTCCACGGAGATCTTGATGAAGAAGTATATGTGATGCAACCTCCCGGATTCGTTGCAAGGGAGGGTAAAGTGTGTCATCTGAAGAAGGCTCTCTATGGTCTGAAACAATCGTCTCGTGCATGGTTTGGTCGATTTACGCATGTTGTTACTCAATTTGGCATGTGTCAATCGAAGAAGGACCATTCAATCTTCTATCGACACACATCTGCTGGAAGAATACTCCTTGGAGTCTACGTTGATGATATTGTAATCACGGGAGATGACAGCCAGGGTATTGCAAGCCTCAAAAAATTTCTTGGAGAACAATTTCAAACCAAGAATATGGGATCCTTGAGCTATTTCTTGGGCATTGAGGTCACACGGAATAAGCGAGACATTGTAATGTCTCAAAAAAAAGTATGTGTTGGACATACTAAATGATGCAGGCATGATGCAGGCAAAGGGAACAACCTCACCTATGGATCCAGGGGCGAAGTTACTTCCAGACGAAGGGGTCTTGATGACCAATCCAGATCAGTATCGTCGAGTGGTTGGAAAACTCAACTACTTGGCGGTTATGACGCATCCAGATATTTCTTTTGCAGTGAGTGTTGCAAGTAGATTTATGACTTCTCCAAGAATTCCACACTGGCAGACAGTTCTCATAATTCTGTGTTATCTAGTAAAGAATCCAGGAAAAGGAATTCGAATGGAGAATAATGGACACACTCGCATCGAGTGTTTTACTGATGCTGACTGGGGAGCAAGCCTGACAGATAGACGGTCTACATCTGGCTACTCAGTATTTATTGGTGGAAATCTAGTGTCATGGAAGAGCAAGAAACAAAGTATGATAGCACGCTCGAGCTCAGAAGCAGAATATCGAACTATTGCTCATGGCACGTCAGAGATATTATATATGAAGCATCTCCTACAAGAACTGGGAAAAGAAGCAGGGTCTCAAGTGGCAGATCTATGGTGTGATAACCAGTCTGCTATTCACATTGCCACCAACCCAGTATTTCATGAACGGACGAAGCATATTGAAATTGACATTCATTTTGTTCGTGATGAATATAAGAAAGGAGTGATAAAATTTCAACATGTGAGGACCGGCGACCAGATAGCTGATATATTCACAAAGCCTCTTATGGGTCCTCGGGTTCAATTTTTATGTAACAAGCTGGGCATGATTGACATCTATGCTCCAGCTTGAGGGAGGATGTTAAGTGTTATATTAGAGTTATGAGTTAATGGACTTTAGTCCCACATTGCTTAGAATAATAGGAGAGGAAGCTAGCCTCTCCTATATATATGTAATCTCTCCCTCAATAATGATCATCCTATTATTTCCTCCTACATATATATATATACTCCTAAACAAAAAATTGTGTTGAGCAAAATTATAGTAGTAAGCGTAACAAAGACGAACACTACATAACATTACCGTGGTTTCATCGACAGGCTGAAAGTTTCTTTCACAAATTTGTACCTGGAAAGAGAAACAAAGGTTCCATTAAAATTTGTAAATATAATTCCATGTTGGACTACTAAACCCAAAACAACAGCTTGAAATAAAACAAAATTAAGGAACTTAATCACCTGTGAAACCTCAAAATTCTTGAGCAAGCTGAAGAACTGTATGCAGTAATCTTTGGTGCAAAGAGCAACTAAACCAGCAGAATTATCAAAGGAATAATTGCTGCATGAACTTGTATATATATCTGGAAGCGAGAAAGGAAGCTGAAGCCATGATATGAAAGGGCATTTTAATGACCATATTTTCGTTAAGGTAAATGGAGAAAATGACCTTCTAATAAGACTTATAGCATTACTATACATGTATCTTAAAGCAACATGAACATGAGTCACATGAATGTAAACAAACCTTAATTCCAGAGATTGACCTGATTATCTCCATAGAAGGCATCTTCAACAGATGGATCTGATTGTCTGCACAAGATATCTGAAAAGTAGGCTCCAGTTATAATGCGACTAGGCAAAGACGTGATCACATGCAGAATTCATTCCTTAACCAAAAAGTAATAATTTAGTGCAAAAGACCTGCAAGGAGGAACCATAAATAGAAACTTCTGCTGCATGAGAACTTGATTAATTTCTTTCAAGAACCCTCTACTACAGAAGAATAGGTTGCTAATGTAAAATTTTGACATTTCTCTTGGATAACCTTCACATAGACCCAAAGTTCTTTTGAACCAGATAAAGTTCATGTTAATTAAGGGTTATATAGCTATATGGGTTGGACAGAAAAAATCTTAAGATGCATCTCAGATTCATGACAATGAAAATGATGTATTTGAAACGAGGTCCTCGGTAACAAGACAAAGACTCAATTTTATTTTATTGAACTTGTATTTTATAGAAATAAATCGAAATTAAGACTAAACTAAAGGATAAAGAAAGCTAAGCTAAATCTACTAAAATATTTCAAAGATGAATGTCCTGGTGTGCTTGACAAGCTGGCAGATCATTTCATTTTTGTTTTGAGTTGAATTTGTATCTTCTGTTTTTTCTTTATTGTTTGGGAGACTTGTAGTTGGGTCTTTATTTCGTTAATTCCTCAGACGCGCGGGGGGGGGGGGGGGGGGGGGGGGGGGGGGGGTTGATTTTATTCCCACCTTTTAGTCTAAAAAGAACATGGTTATTTCACTATATATAGTGCAATAGCTTTTCATGGAGGAAAGTAGATGCATCTGAGGACAACTAGCTGCAATATTTGTTCAGTTTGGTTTATTTTGCAGATTATTTTCAAATATGTCTATAGAATCAGCAAGGTTAGTCAGAATGGTACGAAGCAAGAAAGACGAAACCAAATATTGTAGAGTCGTAGACAATATTAAACTGTTGAGACGGGAGAGCAGAATATAACCGATCATTAACAAACAGATGAGCAGATTTGTGCGAGTCCGGAATAGCTTGATTGAAGGATAAGAGAAATTGATGAGATGGTTTAGACGTGCAACAGAGACTGAGGGAAGTGCCAGTTAGAAGTGAAAAGATCATAGTTGAAGATGCTGATAGAACCGAGGTATAGGAGAACCATTTCACATCAATAGATCTTAACCAGGGGCGGTGGGACAGGGCGCATGACGGGCCATGATCCCCACTGACTGGGGAACTTTTACTGTCAGTTATCTTGTTTATTACTAGTACTCAATGTTGTAAAAATCGCTAGGCGGAGTCGGTGCGCCTAGGCGGCGCCTAGGCGCCGATTTTTTTTTTTTTTTTTTTTTTTTTTTTATGTATGTATATATATGTGTGTGAAGGGGGGAGATGAGAGAGAGAGAACATAAGCAGCAGCAGCAGAAGGGTTAGGGTTCCCCCCTCTCCCCTCCGCTCCTCCTCCCCTCCCCTCTCCTCCTCCCCTCCCACCACCTCCCCTCTCCTCTCCTCCTCCTCCTCTCCTCCTCCGCTCCCCTTTCCTCCTCCCCTCCCACCACCACCACCAACAGCAGCCGCCACCACCACCACCACCACCACCACCACCAGAAGCAGTCGCCGGCGACTACGACGGCGACGACGGCGGCGGCGGCGACGACGACGACGGCGGCTGCGGCGACGGCGGGCGGCGGCGGCGGCGGCGGCGGCGGCGGTGGCTGCAGGTAAGTATGTATTTTTGTTTCAATTTTTTTTTTTTTTGAATTTTGAATTTTTAAAAAAATTGGCCGCCTAGACCGAAACCGCCTAGGCCCGCCGCCTAGGGGGTTTTCGGTGCAGCGGGCGGCCGCCTAGCGCCTAGGCGGCCGCCTAGGCCGATTTTTAGAACACTGCTAGTACTACTTCGAAACTTGTTTATTTCTATTTAATCCCTCCTGACTTCGAAACTTTTACTGTTAGTTAGATTGTTTATTACTGCCACTACTTCGAAACTTCGAAAGTTGTCTATCACTACTTAATGTGTGCTAAGTCTATTAAGTGATCAACTTCTACAATGGCGTCAATAGATTTTTGGCTCAATATTTTGCTGAAGTTCAAACTCAGAAGCCAACTTTAACGAGCATGTCACGAGCCAAGCTCAAGTATATTGTTGTGAGCTGAGCTTTAGATTAGATTGTAGGCTGATCTGAGCTCGATTCTAGACATTTTCTTAGCTAGCATAGCAGAGGGGTTATTATTAAAGGCAAATGGAAGTGGGAAAACACGAACCTGGTGAAGGCGAGCGCAAATTTATTCAAATTAAAAAAAAAAATTCCATGTGTAATACATAATTACATATTATTATTTGTAAGCAAATGAACACTAAATTATTGAGTATTTATTTTTTTTGTTTTTACACAATAATATGATTAATTAATTTTATATGTTTTCTTCATGTGAAGTGTAGGCAATATCATACCAATACTCAAATAGTGGTACCAAGAACCAAAATTAAAAGGAAGAAAGTGGAAAGCATACATTTGATTGAATTGTTCCATATCCGATATTATGAAGGTTAGAATCATGACAAAGAGAAGATGGAATGAGTTTAGGGTTAGTTTCCTATCTTTTGATCAAAGTTTCAGATCTTTTTATTTGTTCTCATCTTTTTCATATTTGAAAGAGAGATTAAAAGACAGCTAACGTCACATACATAAAACAAATCCAATAGTAATTAAAACAAAATAAAATTAACATTTTAAAGAAAATATGTATGAAGTGTGCTTTAATTGGCATGACCCTCGCTACGAGGTGTTGTGAAGCGTCTACATCAAGAAGGCAGCCTTGTTCCACCTACACTGAGGTGTTAAGAGATGAGCCTCATGAGCCTCACACCTCGTCTGAAGAGAGCTTTGCACAACTATGGGAGGAGCCTTGGTGAAAACTCGGTTCATTTACAATCCAAGCTCATATCAAAGAAGCAAAAAAGAAATCTCCACCTTATTATATTCAAAATTGAAACTACTAGACAAGTGACATAAATTTTATTTATTAGGTTGGAGGCAAGAAGGACCAACCAGACATGTAGCCTATATGACGTGAGCGATCGATAAAAATACTCCAACGTGGGAAGAAGAAATCTGTTTTTCATTGAAAAATGTTCGTTCATTCCTACTACTTAATCTTAATTTATTTTTTATTCTATCCCTCTTTCAATTATAAATATATATAATTCAGAAGAGACGAACTTGCATCAATATTTCAGTTTTAATCCCTAAGATTGGAGTATAATTGCGAAATATGTTCGGAGCTAAGCTGAAGATTATGAAAAACAAATGATAACATTCATTTGAGTGTATCTGACAGGTAGATTGGAAATGGTGTTGCCTCTTAGTCTTAGCTTGGATTCAATTGGTAGCCAAATTTGGAATTTCATGGAACCCTACATAGGTAGCATAGGTGGTGTTTTCAAAACAGAGAACAAAAAACCGGCCAGTGGTAGCAATGGCTCCGCGGTGAGACTTAAGAGAGTGAGAGGCAGTCAATATATTAGTGGCTTCTACAAGGGTGAACTATCCGTCAGGTGACAAAAAGCAACCTTTAAGTGAGAACAGAAAGAATGGCATCCCTGCTTCTTGGGGAAGGAGGGACGGACAGGCAAACGGGAAAATTTATCGCCCTTGTCGAGGGTGCCCTCTTTTGAAGAACACGATGGGATCTTTGAGCACCATCAGAAGTGGGCACAAGAATAGTGAAACAGTTAGGTTAGTCCAAGCTTTTAAATGTTCTTTGGACTCCCTCCGGTCGCCTCTCACTATTTTCACTTTCAAAATGAATCTTAATACACAAGAAAACTTCGAATTGGATTCGATCCTCCCTAACGGTCGCCTCCAGCAGTTGGTTGTTCCAGTCGAATTATTAACCGACTTTAGAACACGCTATGTCGAGTTGGCTGAATGATATATCTCTAAGTCAGTCAATCGACCAAACTATGTATAGGACAGCCGAGAAGCAAGCGTGACTGACTGGCCGTCGTTCTTTTCCGACAACTAAAGATGTACAAGCAAGACCAGGCCATGGATGTGCTAGCGATCAGCACATTAGGGGAGTGCTTGCCCTGGTTTCTCGGCCTGGTATCCTGCACCTCGCGGTCATGATATCAACATTCAGTTGTGCCCCGGAGACACGGACTGCTTTACAAGATAGATAAGATAGATGGCCAGGGAAGACCACACTCTCGTTTCGGGACAGATGGCTCCTCCAAAACAAAAAAAGAAGGCAAATCGATCCTCTAGTTGAAGTATCGGGCCCCTTTTTCGTTGCCTAAAGTACACCTTTGGAATACCCAGACGGAAAATAATAGTAATAATAAGTGGACAAGGAATCTCTCCTTCCTTTCCATACTCTATCCTTGGCATCAAAGCATTTATATTAGGTACTTTTGATATACAGAAGAAGAAAAAAAGTCATGTAAAGTGAGAATAAACATCATTTTATTTCAATTTCATGAAAATGTTTTGCCCCTCTTTAGCAACAAAAATCTGACTCCGCCACTAACCTTAACCTCAAGACAGTAACAAACGAACAAGCTAAAGTGGATATAAAGATTTGATGTAACGGCACCAGAGATTCAAGATAAAGACATTTTTGCAGTTCTTGCTTTTGTAGCGTGCTTTTGCAGTTCTTTCTTCAGCCATGTTTGTTTCCAACTCTCTTTTCTTTTAGACGGTGAGGAAACTCAACTAATGAAAACTTGATCTTACAAAGGTTCTATGTATCTAAGGGGGTCCCTAATTCATGAAAGATTAGACAGGACAATTTCTCATGCATCAGCTATTATTCAAGTTTCGTTACTTTCGTATTATTGGCTGATACTGATATGTACAGCCGTAGTGTAGATAGGATACTAACCCCTACTGATACCGATTGATATCAAAATGGGACGCCAATTCACCAAATAAAAAATTAAAAGAAAAGGAGAGTATGGCAAAAAAGTTTATTATTTTTTCATTTACTACCTTGCTACTCTCATGCTTCCATTTTAATCACAAGAACAATTAGGATTGTTTTTCTTTCTTATATTTGCCTGGATCATTACAGGAGATCAAGAAACAAGTTTTCATTTCACAATCTCCTAAGATATGTAATAACAAACTATGTGAACGGCCTTTCATCTATCATAAACAATTTTACGCGGCTACATAAATACATTATGTTGATGATCAGACAGCACTGGTCCGTCACTCTTAAATGTCTTCTTAGAACCTGATCAGATGACAGATCTGCTTCGCTTTTTCAATTTTCCCGATATTTTTGTCTTGTTCTTCTCCCCCCTTTGGGAGCTTTTGCTTGCATCACACTGATCCACCGTTGCCTCAAATGCGATATTGCAGTCAAGAATGGATCATGTTAACATTTAATTCATATGCTACAACTTTTACACCACAAATCACTAAAGCAAACTTTTAGACCAAAATTAACCAAAGCTTCCTAAAGCACCCTTGTCCTATTTAGCCAGTGTACCTTTGCATTAACCAAACGGATCTAGACAGTAGCATATTACTTGTTTCAGTTTCTAACAAGAAAAACATCATATGCACCAGACTCTTATCCCCTTCCTAGTTGCTTCTCCTTGTTGAGCCCAGCTCCTTTTCCTATTTACTCCGAAGACTTAATAAAGAGGTTCCTAAATTTTCTCTTCAAGTATTTTAGTTGCAAGAGATTTTAAAAGGCAGAACATGAGCACTTTTTCAGTTTTTATGATGGAAACAGATCAGATTGATTAGAAAAGGACCATATTTATTTCCCCTTCCTCTATTTATTATATTTTAAAGCTTACGTTCTATGTCACACTCTTGTACGAAGTCGAATCAGAGCATTTAATCGTAATATTTCTCTCATTACCATAAGCCACTCTTTTCTCAGAACTAAAAACCATTTCTATAGGAACAAGAATGCTCGAAAAACATATTAGTTATTATTCTATTTATAGTTATCCACAGTGAAGATCATTTCAAATGCTATCATAAATCAATATTGTTTCTCCCATAATTAAACAACACGAATGCCTTCCTGGGAGATCCCTTAACAAATTTCAGATCATTTTCTTTTAATTATCAGAATTTTAATCTTTCTAAGTACATAAACCAAGAAACATACATGAAGGCCACATACTTCTTTGAGATTATCTTTGAGTAGTCTAGTCAACATAAATGATCATAAACTGGTGTTAACTAATGCTTGTGAGCTTACGGTAGATTTCCCTCTCCTAATACTGGCTCAATCTAAAAGGCTGCTTATAATTTTCATAAACTGAGGACAGAGAAGAAAGAGCAACTTTCTAGCAGATGTTACCATGGTGTTTACCTTCTAGAAAACATACCCACCCTGTACCTAAATTTGGGTCAAAACACACCAGATTATTGCGAGCAGTTAAATCAAATCCCCCCCCCCCCCCCCCGCATACATAGTGGTGTCAGTATAAGGTAGGAATCTGTGGGATATTATAATGAATTAAGTACAAAATTAGATTGTCATCTTGTGGTGATAGTATCTGAAAACAAATCAAAATTTAAACAGGAAAGGTATTAGTAAAGAAACTCTTAAGAAAGAAACAAATTCCTGTGTTTGGTTCAACAAGCCAAGACCATAACATAATTATTTGAAGCAATCGTAAAAGAAGAATGAGTGATATTGAAAGACGAGCAAAAACTTACACAAGAAAGAACAGGATCAGGAGAATGTGTATAGTACAATAGCGGGGCACCAAGTCGAGGTTTGAACTTTTTCTTTCCGCTGTCCAGCTGCCAAACTACAAGAACCCCTTCACGTCCACCTAAACAAATCAATTAAGAATTGTATAACTAACATATATCAATCAAATCTTTATTAGTAGTTCTATTTGAATTAAAGTGTATAAAAAATAACACACTGAAAAACAATAAAAACATATTCCTCAATCAAGAAAGAATGAAGAATCAAAAAAGATTTCATGGAAAACATGTCAATGAGAAGGAAACTATAGAGCAAAAATGAGACTATGGAACATAAATTTATGCTTCATTGCTGATAAATAAAGCACTACAAATTATTTACTACCTGAGTATAAATAAGCTCCATCAGAAGAGAAAAAAAGAACCAGTACTTCACTTGGGTGCCAATGCCATGTTGAGCATGAATCAGCATCGTCATCGTCCCTCACACCAGGCCGTCCATCATCATTTTTGGTCCTCCCTGCAATGATTTCTCTTTTATCCGATAACTTTCTTTTCCCAAAACCCCTCCATATCAAAATCCTCCCCGTAATGTCGCCTCCAGCAATAATCCTTTCGGTTGGGTGAAAAGCCAGGGCACTTAAATTCTTAGTGTGGTGCAGTTTAATCTTCCTAATATTGTCGAACTTCATATCATTTGCAGGGATCCTCCATATATGAAGTTTTCGCTTGTTACATATGCCCAAAAATTCTCCAGAGTCGCTCACAGATATCAACTCTGGGTTGCGGGTCTGTAGACAAAAAGAAGCAAATCAATTAACCGTTGAAATTTCTGAACAAATAAAAGAAAGTGCTATGAGTTATGACTAATCATTTAGAAGAGAAAAAGTTAACAGAAACTGCGATGGCGATGTAGGACAAAGTAATCCATGTTAAACTGTAAAAAGTATTTCCCCATACTACACAATTAACTGAATATTCAGTTTAGCCACAAGTGTAAAGACTTTATACCTACTACCTCTAGGTTGGCTTTATATTTGGAATTTGGATATGGAGTTTGAGCATTCAATCCCAATTAAAGAATAAAGAGAGCTAGTCGTAGTGTCGGACTAAGAAATAGCTATTACATAAGCACAAGAAAATACAACAGTCGTCATGATGACTATAAATTAAATGCACAAGGAGAAGAAGAAATTGTGTTGATGCTTCATCATACCTCACCCAGCAATCCTCCAACACGTCGTGAATTGGTTAAGTTGTAAATCTGAATCTGCCCGCGCAATGCTTTATGCTGATCAGCTGGTCTGTGTATATCTTTGACGGATATAAACGCATAGAGAGTGGAAATCTTCCCATCGCTCTCAACTGGAAGACTTGACATATGGGGAATCACCTGCAAGAATATCACATTTGTAAAGACCAAGCTTACCGAACTCAGCTGGCTCTTTTGGTCAGCAAGGAGAGGTACAACCTCCTTGGCTAGGTGGGCGGTCTCGGAATCGAACCGCAGGGAGGTGTGGGTGTGAAAATTGGGGACAATGCGCCCAAATGGCATGCAACACAGCATGCACAAAGTCCAGTGCCTTACGCCGGGCATCGCAAGAAAAAAGACAAAGCTCAGAGTCTCGACAAACACTACTACCTCAATATACCATGTAAAGATGTGAAATTTTTGCACGGACAATAATATGAGACGACACATTAGGAGGCAGCACGGGGATTCCGAGTGCCATAGCTTACTTTGGAATGTCTATTTCATGCATAAATGAAATAAATGAACCAAGCTTGAACATGCCAAGATTGCTCGGCTTGATCGCAGTTCCTAGTGCGAAGAATAGGCAATGTCCAGACCATCGTGCGACATGGATGGTTTCACTCACCATAGAGAATATGGGCAACCCAACCTCGACCTTCTTGACGAGCTCCAGCGCCGCAAAGTCCCAGTAGCACATCGTTCCGTCGAGCGACGAGGTCCAGCAGTAGCACACGAACCTCCTCGCCTTCGGAGCGGCCGGCGCCACCACGACCGACGTGACCCGGTCGGTGTGGCCTTCCAGTTCCGTCACCTAGCCAACCAAGACACAAAATTTCGATCGAACCCGCATTCCCAATTATAAAAATCCAGAATGAGAAGGGAAAAAAAAATAGGATTAGGGTTAGGGTTTGGACCAGCATGCCGGTGTCGGTGCTGAAGACGGAGACGGTGTTGCCGGTGCATACGAGGAGCTTCTTGGAGTCGCCGGAGAATACCGGAGGGGAAGAGACGAAGCACTGGCCGCCGGCGATCATGGCTGGGAAATGGCTGCGAAAAAAAGGAGGGTTTTTTTCTAGGGTTTTAGGGCTGAGAGATTGTGGTGGTGGCTCGTGCTGCTCTCGTGCGTCCATTACATAATGTAATGTTAACCCGAACCAAAACTCTGGGTTTTTTCTTTTCTTGGGTGGCAACCGACCCGGTCTATCTGGTTTAGGGGTCAAGTCACGACATATTCTGATTGAGTGATGCTATATGTACCTCCAAAAATTTTATCTCTCCATGTCACTCCGTCACATGGCATTCTCTTATTGACTCAAGCAAATAGGAGGGAGTTGGGAGGAAAACATGAGCCAATAGAAGAGGGCCACGTGATGGAGGGACATGGAGGGATGGTATTTTGGAGGTACATAAAGTATTTCCCATTCTGATTATGGCTGAGCATCCATTCGGTTCGGTCCAAACCGAACCATATTTACGAAAAGCAACAAAAACTGTAAACCGTAACTCCATAAACGAAAACCGAATCAGATATAAGCAAACCCGGGCGAAACTGAACCGAAAAAGATTGGTTCGATTTTCGGTTTATTCGGTTAAATGGGCCGCTAGGCCGTGACGGATTTTCAACAGTATTAAAATGTGGTTGAATTAATTTACCAGGCCAATATGGACGGGGCTGCAGTAACAAAATCCAAATATATATTAAAAAAAAAATCCAAATATGAATTGGCAGAATGTGTTAAAATTCAAATAGTACATAACAATATACAAATTCCAATAAAAAAAATCCAGTGTATACAAAAACTGACAGAATCCATAACAATATACAAATTCGGAATTTGAAATTCCTAAGTATAAAATTTGTTTATAGAAACATAGTAGAATAAAACCATCTGGACTAGAATCAAAAATCCAACAAAACAAATAACCAAATTACAAATATACAATTTACAAGTATATACAAATTACATCATGATGAAATGGTTGCAGCAAAAGGAAAAAATATACAAATTCCAATTTTCTGGTGGCTCCTACACATCCTGATCCAATATCAAGATTCCAAACTCATGCCAAGCCTGCATTATTAAAAAAAAACTAAAAAAAGACTCAAAAAGGCTTCTTATGCATCATTAAAGATGCAGTGTTTGACAAGCCAATAACTGCAACGAGTGCCTCGCCATTGTTTAGTTAGCCAAATCATCATCGTCCATTTTTATAAAAAAAAATTTAGTAAAATTCTTGATTACTAAATGAAAATATGAACCGGAGTACCTCCTCACTGGCTGCAACAAGTGTCATGCCATTGGCTACAACAAGTGCCACGACACTGGCTGCATCGAGTGGCACGCCAATAAATCTAGCAAATATATAAGACAAATAATATCAGAATAAGCAGCAGTATATATTCATAAAAATCAGAGCAAGTAGTATCAGAACAAACAGTATAGAAGCAGAACAAACAATGTATCCGGACCATGATGTATCCAGACAAGCATGTATCCACAAGACCTGAACATGATGTATCCATAAGAGCATAACAAGTAATATCATAACGTGTTCTTGAAATAATATCCAGAATAAGTAGAAATATTTTCCAAAAAAGAAGTCAAACTAATAACAGCATCAGTAAATATAATGAAGTAACAACAGTAAAAGTAACATAATGCACTGCAGGATCATGAGCAGCAGTAACAGTATATATCCAGAATGTATCAAGAACATGATGTATCCAGACAAGCATGTATCCACAAGACCTTAACATGATATCTCCATAAGAGCAAAACAAGCAATATCATAACATGTTCTTACCAACATAGTAACATGCAGGCTGCAACAGCCAGCAGCACCAACAAGGCAACAACAAAACAAAAGAATTCTCCAAAGTTCTTGCACATGTACTACATGGTTGCTAGTTGCTACTACTCCTTTTCCAAACCAAGCACAAAAGAACACAACAGAACAAACAAAGAATAAAATAAAAACAGACTTTCAATGCTTCCAATTACCATCACAGAAACCACTACCACTTCCACGCATACAAACCAATACTTAAAGTTTAAAATATGTTATATCCAATAAACACAAACTGGATAATATCCAATATCAGAACCAGAACCATATTCTAAATATGTTTCAGAACCACATTTTTTTAATCGAAAGAATAACACTTTTCTGATAAGTATAAGTAAACATTCTTTGCAACAAACTTTTACCAATAAACTGCATCAAATATTCCAATGATCCAACCATTTTAAAAAAATAAAAACTTAGTGTGTCTAATTTAGAACATGGTAACTTAATGTAATTAAATAAAATTAAAAAAAAACATTGATATTGGATACTATGGTTATTCTAACATAAAATAAATAACATGGATAACAGAACATTGATATTATAATTATCATAAACTAACCTAAAATAAAGATCATGGATAACATAACATGTTAAATATTTGCAATAAAATTGAATGTTTCCAATAAAATTTAAACGTGTTAAATATTTATATATCTAATTTAAAACATGTTAATGTGAAATATAAAATAAAATTTGAACTAATTTTACATACATAACATGTTAAATATATCAATAAAATTAATAAAAATAACTTACAGATCTGTATGATAGTAAGACTTGAGATGTAGGCCTGGTACAAACAAATTGAAAGTTAACGACAAAATATAACCTGTAAAAAGAAGAACCCTAAAATAAAATTCTAGATCTAAGTTTAGATATGGCCTTTCTCACCTCGAGGAGCTTAGATATCGAGGTTCCACAACAGAGTTTAGATCTGATGAGAGAGATCTGGCCTTTCTCCAACAAGTTCCACAATCGAGTTTAGATTTTTGGGACTAAGTTTAGATCTGGAGGAGTTGGAAAAGAATAATAACAAGAGGAGGGAAAGAAAAAAGGAGGACCAAGAGCCACAAAAGGAAACTCTAAAATTTCGATGGTGGAATAGGGAAAGAAATATGAGAGAACTCAGAGTGTCTCGATGTGGAAATGGGAGTGGCTCAGAGGCGGTCCAGCGGAGGCGAACAAATAAAAGGGGATAGAGAAATTAATGTGTTTTTGTCACGCCCCAAAACCAGAATACTGGAGAGCGGAGGACAGACACAGCCAGCTACGTATAAAGAAGTGTAATCCACCTCGACATACGGTCACTACTGTCTAGATACATGAGGGTTTATTTACAAGCCATCAGTCTCTTATAGTCAAGAACAAGCCTAGTGTCTCAATCTCAAGCAAGTAAGTACATGTCACAAGATAATGGATCATTAGACATACAAAGTAAGGCGTCCCAAACATTACATATTCAGATGATCGTGAAGGTAGTCATACAAAATGTGAGGACTAGCAAGAGTTTCAGTCATACATGATCAATCCTAGGATTTGTTAATCATGTTACAGGCCGTAGGCAGACAGTAAGTAAAGTATTCAACACGAGTTAACACTTGTTCGGCGGCTAAATGCCTCAAAAGAATAATTTTATAATAGAGTGGGAGGGCAAAATAAAATCCACTCGTTGCTAGGGTTGCGTCTAGTGTTCACCATCTGGCTGGAAGGCTGGGAGATCCTTGGGAGCTACTCCAAAATCTGGCCATACAAAACCAGCTGGGTCAGACCCCAAAAAGAGCAAGTGCCACAAGGGAGGCTTCACTTAAGAACTAAAACCAGCATATTAGCACATAAAGACATAATTGATAATGAAAGACATGGGTTAAGGAAAACAGGATGATAAACGATAAGATAACTAAGGAACTATTCCGGTAACCAAGTTACAACCCGTAAACCAAATAATGACCGGGGTTGTAACCCTTAACCTGAACAGAGCTTAGTATCCACTCATTTATCGATAAGAGTAAAGCATAATAGTAGTGTGCTAAAGTAATCCTGAACTGGCATTGTCTATATAAGACTAGACTCTGTAACCCCGCATTTTTGAATTTTTGAAATTTTGTATTTTCTGGAATTTTCTAATTTAGCCATATTTTATTTTATGGTTTGTTTATGGAATATTTAATTGATTTACCTATTTTTATAATAAAATTTTCTAAATGGGTATTAAATTAGAGCATTTTGAATTTAGGTTTAAAAATTTAGTTTCCCTCCATTTGTAACAACCCATAACAACTTGTAACAAACTTTATAACTGAATTTTTGATATTTTGCAAATTGTGAAAAGGAGAGGGACATTTATGATTGATTTTATTTGGTGGAAGGGCTTAGATAAAAATATTTACTTTTATTGGGTTTTTCTGAAAAATGACCATTCTTAATCTATTTAATTCTTCCTTTCTCTCTCTTTCTTCACATTCCATAAATTTCTCCTCTGATTGAAATCGAAGGGAGCAGAGCTCCTTCCCAAATCCGAGATCCAATCTAACCCTAATTTCTTGAAACCCGGCGGCGACTCTAGCGACGGGCGGCGCTCCGTCTACCTCGAGCAGCAGCGCGGGCGACATTCTCCGGCGGCTAGGTCTCACCACTGCCGCGAGTCTCTCTCCGGCGTTCATTTTTCGACGCTCGGCTGGGCGCAAATTTCGGCGACCAGGGAATCCTCCTTCTCCAGTGGCGGGGCTTCCTTCTCCGACGTCTAGGCGTTTTCCCTCTCTCGATCAACAGCGACGAGCACCACCTCGACGACTAGGTGCCCTCCTTCCTCGGCGAGCTCTGGTGGCTACACGTTTAGTTTTCCGGCGAGCTCGGTCTAGATCTCTGTAAGTATGATTCGACATCTCAATTAAATTCTTGATTCATGAATTGATCTCAATCACCTTGATGATTGATCCATCCCCTCATCGATCGTTCTATTCCTCCGTGATGTAGGAACTAGACCTGGTCAGTTTGAATTCATGTTGTGATCAAGAACGTGATATCGCTGGTAAGTTGATTCAATCCTCTGTTTGTTCTTAAATTTTGATTTCTTGAGTTCTTTGGAAAATTGAATTTCCAGTCTTGAGACTGTTTTGTGCGTGTGCCTTGTTTCTGATCGATGAATTGACACAATGGGACTGCAAATTGCAGCAGGACGCGAGAGAACGTGTCCGACCATCTTCAGATTGTGTCTCCATTCTGATCAGTTCCGTTACATTCAGGTATATTCTACTTTTCCTATTATGAAGAATATTGGTTGCATGCATAGAATTAATAAGGTGTTGGTCAGGTTCAGATCGTGTCCAGTTGCTCGTGTCCATGTGGTTCATATCATGTCGCGTTGTGTTACAACTCTGTTTGTGCGTTGGGCTCATGTTCCGGGACATGTGGGTGCATGTGTCCAGAAGAAGTTGGACCAATAGCAGAAATTGTACCAATAGCAGAGACTTTGGGTTGTTGCGTCCAGTCTTGGTCGTGTCTGGAGTTTGATCGTGTCCGGGGGACGGGTGTTTGGAGACAGGAGTTGGGATCCGTATATTGGCACGGACGTGTGGGTGCATACCTCCTACAGATTTTTCTTTCTTCTGATTGTCAATTCACATTTGAATTTTAAACAGTTGGTTCTTTTTCCAGAGTAAATTTGTTTAAATTATGTATAAACTTCTTTGTATCTTCATTATGCTAAGTCTGTGTTTTCTTGAAGTATGTCGGTATGGCTTGTGTGGTAGCATAACAAATGTTGGTTGGCCGAAGGGGATTATTAAAATTGATTCTACATTTTCGTAAATATGTCCTGTGTGATTTTCGGGAATGTTGATGGGTTTTCGCTGTGATTGGCGGTTCTTCCAGTTTGAATTTTGTTCTGTTGCTCTGTGTTGGGGAGTTTTCAGTGCAGGGGCTTTGCGGTTTGTGGTGTTTTAGCATGGATAGGGTGGTTGGTTGTTGAGCTGACTCTTGAGCTATTGATTTAAGTCTAGTAAACGGAAGTTGGTTGGTAGCTGCTGAAGAGTTTCGGTTTAGTTAGTATGGACCATGGATGTGGTACAGTCCACATGTGAGTTTAGGATGTGAAGAGAAGAAAATAGGTTTGGGCCAACATGAAGAGAAGTAGGAGGACATTGGTGTGGGCTCTGGGCAGGTGAACTAGTTTGGGCTGGTTATTCTCCCCATTATGAAATTCGGTTAGCTACAATATTATCTTTATTAGTATTAAGACTTTCATCATCATTATTTTTACTAATAGTGTAATCTTATTATTATTATTATTATCTGTTTTACGAAGATTTCTAAATAAAGACTTCTAAAAATATCTTTTGCCCTTACTGTCACGACCCGATCCCAAATTAGTTGGGGACGAATCGGAATCATGCCCAGCCTGCACCGTTGTGAGACGGCGGCAGTAAGCTATTCAATAGTGGTACACAATATTTGCAGGAATAAAAGCTTTTATTCAAATTAAAACATAGAGTCAATGTTTGTCTCAAGTCACACTTACTACAACAGCATAATGGAATTTTATTCTTGAAATACATAATTTCTAATTGGCACTCTCTGGAATGGTTTCCTCCTGGACAATATCTGGGGTAGCCTCCGGGTATAACTCAGGATCGTAAAAGCTATCATGAAAAAGATCCTCATCTTCGAATTCACCTGGGGGGGTTTCCAGTCAGGAAAGGAGCAAAGTACAGTTTATGAAAATTTAATGACTTTAAATAATAATAAAAATTTGCAAAATTAAACAGTTAAAAGAATGTACTTGTTGCAATATTTTTTTAGCAATTTGAAAACAATGTGCATTTGAATAGATAATGTTTATGACCGGCTTGGGTTGTACAATTGTATCCTAATGATACGATACGGCTTATCCTCGTGTGTTGAGGAGTAGGCTCGCACAATCAATATGCTTTTGGGTATTGGTCATAATACATTATACTATTCCCCCGAATCCCACAATGAACAATATTTCCTCGTGTAGCAATGTGGTTTAATTTGCAAGAAAACAATTATCAATTAAATTCGCTAAATAACATAACCTGTACTTGCCTTTGGTTACTTGTGACTGGAAGTTGGTACCGGAAGGGAAATTCAGACACGTCCTTGAGATCCTGGAGTTTGGAGATTTCGACATTTTAGGGTAGAACAATTATTGGACTAAGCTAGTTGAAATCTAAATTCGAGAACCCTATTCAATTTAATTAGTGCTAAAGGGATCGAAACGCAATTTATACGAAGGAAAAGTATATTTGCTAAAAACGTTATTTTTTTAGAAAAGATTGTGAATATATATATATATATATAAAACTATTATTTTAAGTGTGAATCATAAAATTACTCTATGTAAGAATTTATATAATAATTCCTAGGGAATCTAATTATTACTATTAATACTAACTGTCAATCAAAAAGGAAAATGAAATCTAACAGAACAATTTCCCTTTTGAAATAATTTGTTCCAAGAGAACCACAGAACAGTTTCTTTGAAATATTTGATCCTATAACAAACCTATAACCATCACAGAACAATATTGTCCCAAGAGAATCTATAACAAACACAGAACAATATTGTTCAAGAGAACCACAAAACAATTTCTTTTTGAAATCCATTGTTGCAAACAAATCTTTTGTTCTTAAAAAAAATGACAGAACAATTATAAGAGACCAACTAATGTTCTAAAACCTCAGAATCCAATTCTACATGAAACATTTGTTTCAACAACATATTGTTCTTAAGAGAACAACAATATAATTTTCTTCAAAGCAAAAAAACAAAAAAAAAATTCCAACAAAACTTCACAGAACCTTTAAGCAAAACCAATTTTTTCCAAACCAACAAAACTTCACAGAATATATATATTCGGATCAACAATCCGAACTAACAAAGCCATTCTGAAATTAACGAAAAATTGGAAATTTGAAGAACCGATATCGAAATCGAAGAATCGATGTCGAAACCGAATTCCTTACGGAATCGGAGAACCATTATCATCATCGACACAGATCGGGACACGAAAATATACCTCGGGAAAATCCGCGAGTGCGATGAACAGAACCGACGCGGAGGTGACGGCGAACGGGGCGCGGCCGAAAGGGTCGGCGGCCAGGGGGTCGGCGGCCAGGGGTCGGCGATCGGCCGGAAGGGTGCGCAGAGGGGGTCGGCCGGGATCGGCTCGGTCTCCACGGAGCTTGGCTAGGGCTCGGGTTGCTCTCTTTTAAGGATTAGAAACTTATGGGAGATGGAAATTGGAAGAGGGGAAGAGAACTTTATATAGGGAAAGAAATTAGGAGTTGGGAAAACTTAAAGTCATCCTTCAATTGAAGAACCGAAGGGTTTTCGGTTTGGGTTCCGTAAGGAAACCGAAGAAGATGAATGGAAGGCTTCATCCATTCATTCGAATTTTAATACAACAATAGTAAACTAACACTAGTAAACTGAAGTGATTTAAAAATGGGGAAAAAACGTTAGAAGATATTATTTGTGGAAGTTATGTTTGTGGAAGTTTCACCCTCAGAATACAAATAATGTTTCACACCAACATAACTTCAACAATTAGTTCAGTTTTTAAATGGATGACACCACGGAACTCAATTTTTAGAGACTCAATTTACTTCTTGAAACTACCACAAACTGAAGTAATAATTTCCTCATTTAAACGTATTTATTTTCTTATTTTTACCAATAAACCAATAAAATCAATTTAAAGAAATAATTTCTTTTATTTCTAAATTATTAGTAAAATTATTTCCTTTACTCTTATAGCTTCTTTTAAAAATATATATATTCAAGTTAAAAATAATTTCTTTTCAATTAATTATTTAAAAAATTTAATATGTATATATATACATGCTTTGTTTTGAAATTTCAAGAAAATAATACTTAATTGTTAATTGAACTAAAAAGAAAATCTTAAAATTTATTGAAAATTTTGTTTTGGGTTTTACACTTACTAAGGGTGTAATAATCATATCCTTACTTATTATTATTATTAGTATTTTGCTAATGACTCTAATAAAAACTATTTTTTTAAATTGTTTCTATTTTAGCTAGTAAACGGTAGTTATTTTATATTTCTTGCTAAATGTATTTTAAATATTTACCAAATATTTCTAAATATGGTATATAACCTTTTTGCTAATTGTATATGTATTTGTAAATAATGTTAGCTAGAATTACATAAGCAGAGTGAATTGCTAGGAAATTTACGGTTAGAGATGATTTAGTTAGCTAACCAACATTGTTTAGATCCTAACCAACTTGTACCAAATTCTAGGTAGACAGTTGAGACTCATTGGTTTGAAGAGCAAGGCAAGTACACCGGCTCAAACTCTTTACTCTATATTTTCTGTCTTGCTTCATGTTCTCATGTTGACACGTTGTACACACGATTGTTCATTGTTCACTGTTCATCGTTCATCGTTCATGGTTCATCGTTCATTGTTCTTACTTGTACATTGGGGTGGAGAAATACTACAGATATGTGACCAATCCTATTTTAGTTAGGCATTGACTAATAGCTTAGGTCTCACACCGTGCACGTGAGATTCTAAGCCGTACCATTGTTCATTGTTCATTGTTCACTGTTTACCCAGCCGGTCACATACTCTGATAGTTATTTCAAATGCATGTTACACTGATAGAATAGTTTCATTGTTTCTGGATCTGGTACTATAGTTTCATTGTTACTCCTGTGCTACCGTTTCATATTCCTGTCTTGTACCATAGTTCATATCGTGGTTCTTTTTCATGCACTTCATTTTACATTGTTTAGAGTTTCTTGTCCGGGTTGTACTTTACTCTTTTCCTGACAAGATCGTTGCAGGTTTACTTAGGGATGTTGTATCTTCTTCATGGGCCAGAGCCCGAAGCCAGGATAGAGTTGTACCTCAGGATGGACTTAGAATTTCAGAGTTATAGTTAGGTCTTTTCTTAGATTTATTTTTAGAGGATTTCATCATGTATTGTATTGAAGATTTCAGGATTGTATAATTTTTATTTCATGTTACCGGATTTGTCTCCGAATGATATTGTATAATTAACTTGTGGATTGTGGTGATTCTAGGAACATGTATAGCAGCTGTGGTGGTTTATATTTCTTGTATCTTGGAGTTTTCCTTAGTATTGTATATCTTACTTCGTCGTGTCCATCGACGAAGGCTGGGCGTGTCCGACTCGTATCCGATTATTCGAGAGCGGGTCGTGACAGACTCCATCCATCAATCACGACCAAGCAACAAGTACGACTTAATACTTTTAACTAACTAGGGTTATCACAAGCCTAATTACTCACAAGATGCAATGAGATGTTCCAACAGCCGCAAGCCCTGCAGACTTAATCCAGGTTATCCAGTTGCAAGTTGAGAGAGTTGGATTAGGTGATTTGGGGGTGCAACACATGACAGTGTGCTGAAAATGTGCCATACTCGACGGTAGGCTACAAGTCTAATTAAAGCACCAAGATAACGGAACTGTCTGTAGCTGAAAAATCTCTTTATGAACTACTTGATCAATCTAGTTATTATCCTAGTTATATTCAGTATGAATCCCTGACCGTGGTAATCAGGAATCTATGTCCTAGGCATGATGCAAGACGAGACTTGTAGCTTGTACAGGCACAACCAAGAGAATCAACTACGGTGTCAAGACAAGAGTTACTTAGCAAGTCCAGGTAGCTGTCGCAACATCGTTCAATATTATCATGTCATGTCAGGTTACTTTTCATGTCAAGAGTGCGTTACAATGGATCACTATCAAGAATTTCATGTCAAGGTTGCTTGTCAAGAGTGTGCCACGGCGGGCCATTATCATTTTCTATCCCTACATTATCATGAATGAGATAAACTTGCATAAAATAGCTAGTAACATATTCTTGAAGCCAATAAAAAGATCTACAACTTTCATGTTGGGAGTTGGAAGAAATTTTGGCCACAATTCAGCCAAATAAGACATAAAATAGCCAAAAACAGCCAAAATAGGCACTATGCGGCCATGCACTATACATCTATGTGGACTGGCACTATGCGGCCAGGTACTATACAACTATGCGGACTGACACTATGCGGCCAGGTACTATACAGCTATGCGGACTGGCACTATGCGGCTAGACACTATGCATCCATGCGGACTGGCACTATGCAGCCAGGCACTATTCATCATCCATGCCAGAACCAAGACAGATAAACATAGAAGATGTCCAAAACTTACTTTGGCCATAACTTTCTCAAAACAAGTCAAAATCTGACTTTTCAAAGGTCAAATTTGTGTAGAATCAAATTCTCTACCACATGGAACACTTAGTTTTCAAAAACAAGTAAGTTTAATATATCAAAATCCAAAAAAACAAAAAATGGCACAAACTTATATCTACAAGAAAATATCTACCAAATTGAAAAATGCCAAGTTCTAAAGTGTCATAGAATCATGTAAGAAAGACAATGGAACAAATAGAATTAGGTTCCTCTATGAAACAAGTTGCACTTGCCTAGGGTTTCTTAGTAGGTGGAGAGAGTTATGAGGAGAAAGAAGAAGTAATGAAGAGTAAAGGAAGAGAGATAAACTAGTTGGGGGTTTATAAAGAGAGGGGATGGTTCAACATGTGGAACCAACCATCAAAATAAACCAAACCAAGCCATCCAAAGCAAGTCAAGTTTGACCAAACCAACCCAAGGTCAACCCTAGTCAAGATACATCAAGGTAAGCCATAAAGAAATATGGAAATACAGTAAATAATATACAGGTCGAAATCTGTACATGTACATTGTACGTATAATGGAAAACAGGAGTGACAACTCTACCCACATTAAAAGAATTCCATTTTCGAAATTTAATCAAGAGGCTAGAGATGTCGGGACATGCTATATTAATCATAAGCAAGCTACGACTAGCAGTTAATCAAGCAATCATTCATGCAAGCAAGGAATTAAGAGCATAAGGCATAAGGAAGACATTATACCTTATGAGTCAAACAGGTGTGGATATCGCGAGCGGATATTATCCTCATGCTCCCACGTTGGCTCATCCAAAGAGTGGTGACCCAAGCAACACGGACTAAACTAATAGTCTTGTTCTTGAGTTCCTTCTCTCTTCTGTCCAATATGGATACAGGTCTTTTCTCGTACGAAAGGTTGGTACCAACAATCAATTCTGAATGATCAAGGATATGACTCGGATCAGGGATGTACCATCGCAATTGGGATACATGGAACATGTCATGTACCTCACGTAACGACGGCGGAAGAGTGAGACGATAGGACACATCACCTAATCACTCGAGAATGTTAAACAGCCCCATATACCTACGACTAAGCTTTTCCCGTACGCCGAATCGAATAACGCCACGGGTAGGCGAGATCCTAAGGAATATGTGGCCGCCGATAGAAAACTCAAGAGGGTGCCGATGAGAATCGACCCAATGGCGCTGACGATCTTGTGCAACTCGAAGATAATCTATAACTTGTCTGACCACCTCGATAGTCTACGTAACTATCTCTAGACCAAGCATCTGCCTCTCGCCTATATCATCCCAGGCTAAAGGTGATCTGCACTTTCTGTCATATAGTGCCATCTGGATATTGGCCTGGAAACTATTATTATAGGAGAACTCTACTAAATGCAGGTGATCTTCCCACGAACCACCAAAGTCAAACATACAAGACCGCAACATATCTTCAAGATTCTGGATCGTACGCTCCGACTGACCATCTGTTTGCGGATGATAAGCTGAACTAAACTTGAGACGAGTCCCCAAGCTCTCTTGAAGACTCTGCCAAAAGTGCGATATAAATCTTGAATCTCTGTCTGATATGATACTAACTAGCACTCCATGTGTCACGACCCGCACCCAAGGACGGAGCCAGAAATTTTTTTTAGGGAGGGCTAAGTGCTGATGAAAAAATATATGCAAAATCCACACAGCCACAAGAAGATTTGAACCAGGGATCATTCTTACAAAGACCCATTCCTTCAACCACTTGAGCTACAGCTTAGACATAACATATACATGGTAGCTCTTCCTATTTATTTAAGCCCGGGCTATAGCCCGGGAGAGCCCTCCTTATGCTCCGCCCCTGCCCGCACCCACTGTGAGGGCACGAGTACGTAACGACGCCCAGCCTACGCCGCAGTATCGACGGTAGAGCGCTGTCCTAGGTTACTATCTAACTAGCAACTCACACAATTATAATGTACTCATCATGATCAACTTCGAACGGAGGACAAGTATAAGATATTGTAACTCAATCACAGCCTAAGCACGATAAGATAAACACAGAAGAATTAACTAAGAATAGAAAGACAACTACTAAAATAATAACAACTCTCAACAGTCTCAAAACTACACAAGTCTCAAACCAATACAAAGGTTCGACATGAAAAACAGATGCTAGTCTACTAAACTAAATCCCGATCACTCCTGTGTGTCGGGGCCAAAGGTAGTCATCCCATCTCCGGGTCCATAATATGTAGGGCATGTGTCCTCAGGGCAATCATCTGTAAAATTTTAACAGGTCCAGTCATGACAGAAACGAGTACAATTCATCAAGAAATCCTAAGTAAATGACAGAGAACTATAAAGCAGTTATAGACATTTATTGATGAACATGGTAGTTTGTATACAGGTGGTGGTATAGAAAAACAGTTAAGATACAAGAAAAGTAAGGTAAGTAAAACAAGAGGAGAATCATAGCAATAAAGACTGTAAATAGAAACTAGCTGAACTAGAGCAACATGATATAAGTCCAGAATGTAAATGTAAACAAGTGCAAAACTCAAGTAAATTCAGACAACATGAATCTGATACCAGGTGATTTCACTACAAGATGAGTCCGGTATGAGGTGAGTCCAGTCGGTGATCAAAGGTTCCAGGGTGAGTCCAGCCTATACTCTAACAGTGTGTTTTAAAATATCGGGATCGACATATGAACGGCTGTAGGTAATATGGCACACCGCACACTCGGCCAAGTGTGGGATGGCTATCGTTCCAGTATAATTCCAAGGGAGTGGTTCCAGTATTTGGGTATGTTCACATGCCTATTCCAATATTTCTCCGCCCAGCAAGTGCAAGTGAATCCATAACCCGATACGAAAATAGGTATAAGTCCAGCCAGTACACGAATGGTTCCAGTAAATGATTCCAGGGTGGTTCCAGTAGGTGGTTCCAGAAATAAAGGCCAGACATAAATAAGTGAGTGTCGCATGAAATGGATCCAACAATATCAAATCGTGTTTGAAACAGAGAATCAGATAGAACTAGCTACAACTGAAATATAGTAAACGACAAGTAAATGGAAGAACTATCAGAAAATGTACTCGCCTGATACTCTGAAAAGAGTAGTATAATATCAGATGTCTGCGACAGAGTCACAATGTCCTAAACAGAGGAATACAGGTTATAATATGTTTAAAATAAGACAGATGATGTTTATGATGCATCTACATGATTTCTAGGCCAATCTAGATCAAAGTCAAACTTGGGTCAACCATAGTCAATTACACTAGTCAATCTAGGTCAACTAGGCCAATCCTAGTCCAATCAAGTCTCACTAGGCCTGACCAAATCTAGACTAGCATCCAAGAACAATCACAAGTCATAGAGAACACATATTACATATATGTACATGCTTAGATGAAAACCCCATTCAAGACTACATTCATGCTTACATTTACATTTCATATATATATATATATATATATATATATATATATATATATACATTGCATTACCTAATGGCATACCTACATCACATGCATATATTATCTCATTACCCATTACTCTAACTAATAGGTAACCCTCTATTTATATATATAGTTATGTTTACCCCTTTTCTAACAATCCATTTACTGCCACATGACCCATAATAAGTATACATACATTCAATGCTTATATTACATATATATATATATATATATATATATATATATATATATATATATATATATATATATATATATATATATATATATATATATATATATTAGAGAGGTAGAGAGGGCTACATGAGTGTATTAATATGGCAAGGGGTGCATACATATAGCAGTATGTGAAAGGTGTTTGTGTATGTGTGGTGAACATGTATTATTGTGTGATAGTGTCAATTGAAAGGGGTGTTTGGTCTCAGGTTTCAACAGCAAGTAGAGGTAAAACAAGCAAAAGAGGAAAGGCAATGTAGGACATGCAAGGCAATTGGTGTGTGTATAGTGTTGACAGAAATTGAAGAGTGTAACATGTGATTATTGTGTGGAAACAGTGAACTAGTCTCAAGAATTTGTTTTTCAGAAAATGAGAACCAAGTAAATGTGTCAATGTGACAATGAATTAATAGGCAACTGTGTAAATGGATGTGTGCATCTAGGACTGAATCCAGTGTATACAATCTCAGGTATTTGTGTTTAACCTCAGGAAATTATGAGAACAATGACAGTTCATAGCAATTAACATATTAATCCAAACTAATTTCGAAAACCCAATCCCCTACACAAACATAAACCCCCATTTCAGTAATATAACACATGAAAATGAGTTTAGCCTAATACTAAACATCAAAGAAAATTCAGCTTAAAATAGGGACTCAGTTCAGGATTAAGCTAACAGAAAAGTCTCAGAAAATATCAGTCTATATATTCAACAATCCATCCCATAATCAAAAATCCCATTCCACAATGCAAAGCTTAATCTTAATTGAATATCTAACTTGGCAGGAACTATTACACAGGTAATGGCAGTTTAAAACATCACAAATCAGTTTTAGCAGGGGACCCAATCCCAGGATTTGAAAACAGTTCCTATATGACAGTTTCAAGAAGACAGTTCATAGATCAAAACCCAATTTCTCAAGTGAAAACCTAATCTATCTTGCAAAACCACTTAGTAGGAACTATTACACATGTAGGAATCAATGTGGAAATTTAAAACATCATTAACATCAGTTAAGAACATGGAATTTAAAATCGAAAATCAATTTCAGTTAATAGAACAAAATTTAGAATGAACAAATCAATGTATCAGTTGACTCTTCATCTAGCAGTCCAAAATCCCATTCGAAGTCCAAAACTCTACACCAATCGATAACAAATCAGTGTAATAGCCTAATACACATATATAGGAATTAATCTAGTGATTAAACATCAGGAAAAAAGTAGTTTAAATAACTCAAAAATCAGAAAATAGGAAAACAGTGCATGTGTATCAGTGAGAATGGGAATTCTCAAATTTGAAATCAAATCATATTAAAAACACCAATTAAATAGTTGGTAAACAATCCCCCACACGTGCTCGTGTCCCTAGGAAGCTTTTTGTGTCACCCTATAGCCGGACACAGCATGTCCACGCCTCAAAACAATCACAGACACGCTGTGCACATGCTGCGTCGTGCACGTGTGCACGCGTGTCCAACGCGCGACACAGGGCACGACACGACTCGTGCTCGTGCCCACGTGTTCGCCACATATAGGGCTACACGTGTATGCCCCTGCACCGTATCCAAGTGAACTGTGGTGTCGTATCGAACCGCGTATCAGTGGCTCGAAACTGCGCGAGCACAACCTGCGCGCGCGGCCAATACGACCAGTGCGAGGAGGATTTCTCCTCGCACACGCCACCGCAAGCTCCCATATTTTGGGAGGATGCTGGAAGATGATGCCCCAAGCCCCTTGCCAAAAATGGCGTGTCCATGTATCCTGTGTCGGGAGTTATTGACCCCGTGATGCAGGACACAGTGCACACCGCACGGTCAGCGTGTTCGTGTCCCCGTGTGGACACGACACGAAGCTAAAATTAGGAAAAAAAACATAAAAATCAATAAGCAAACCCTAGATCTAGGATTCTATTCAAAACATTTCAAAAATTAGAACAAAATGTTGGTTGAGGCATTACATCAAACACCTAGCCTATCAAATGGATACGTGTCCGATACGGACACGAAACTAACACAAATTTGGCTCAAACTCTAGGGACAGCTAGGGGACTCCTATATCTAGCCCTAAATGCAAAGAAAACAGAAATTTAACACAAATAGAGGTGTTTTACCTATGGATGCAAATAGCAAGAAAAAGCTCCAAATGGGGGTTCCTTTTTGCTAGCAAAATGCTCCCAAATTGTCCCAAAGCTGGGATTTAAACCCCAAAATTAGAAAATAGGAGAGTATTAGGTTCTAATGCAAGAAACTAGGATTAAAAAGGAATTAAAATGGATTTTTGGGGATTTTTGGAAGGGGACAATACCTCTCTTTTCTAATGTGTTGAAATAATAAAAAAGAGGCAAGCCCTAATGAATAAGTGTTTATATAGGATGGGGATCCCTATGTGGCTGGTCACTTAGGGTTTGGTTAGGGTTAGGGCTTCTAGTTATGGGCCATGGGCCAAGTCATGATCAATAAAATCATTAAGCCATAAGTCATTTCATGAAACCACAAGCCATGACTTAAATTCACTAAACCAAATCCTCTCATTCTAAAACTATTCTCTAATAACTAAAATAGGTTAACTCAAGTTAGACTAGGGTTACCATAGCTAGGGTTAGGTTCTAGGCTAGTCCACTAGGTCTCAACAAGTCAAAGTCAAACTAGAATCACCAATTCAATAAATTATCAAATAATTCAAATAAGTCAAAATGACCAAATTATCCCTAGGCTAAAAATGATAATTAAATATCCTAATGACATGGTTAGGCTCTAGGTCATGCTGTCACTAGGGTTTCACTAACAGCACACCAAATCACAAGTCATGATTAAAACAGTTTTTAAATAGTTTAAAAAAATTTATTAAAAATCACCAAAAATTATAATATAAAATAAATATCAATAATAATAATTATAATTACAAAATTTAAAAATTACCCTCATATGGAAAACTGGGTGTTACACCATGCAATCTGACAATCTGCATGAGGTACATCTCTGCCAGTTGATCCGTCGACTGACCAATTCTGAAGGGAAGAAAATGAGCTACCTTCGTGAGACGATCAACGATAACCCATATAGCATCTCTGTCAGCCGGGGATTTAGGTAACCCAATTACAAAGTCCATGGTTATATGCTCCCACTTCCACTCCGGAATCGATAACGGTTGAAGAAGTCCAGTTGGTCTCTGATGTTCAGCTTTAACTTATTGGCAAACTAAACATCGAGAGACAAACCGGGCTATCTCACTCTTCATGCCATTCTACCAGAAATACTGACGGATGTCTCGGTACATCTTTGTGCTACCGGGATGAATTGAATACTGAGAACTGTGAGCCCCTGCCATGATCTTCTGTCTGATATTACCACTGGGTACACAAAGATGCCTTCCATGACGAAGTGTACCATTTTCGTGAATGTATAACTCGGGTCTTCATCTTGCTTCACATTCTGTCCTGAGCCGCTGTAGCTTGGAATCTGTTGATTGCGCCATCTTGATCCTTGTTTGTAAAAACAAGTCTTTATTTCATAAACTTTGTAAGAAGATTACAATTGAATTCTGGGAAAGTACAACTATAGGAATCCGATCTGAAGACGATCGCTTTATCCCTTGGACGATGTGAACTTTGAAGACGATAGCCTCTAAAGAATGCAGCAGCACTTGGACAAGAACTCCTGATCTCTGATGATAATAATGATCTCATCTCCTTGATGAAGAACTTGAAACTCTATTTATAGAGTTCTAGAAATAACTAATTTGTAGTTATTCTGGATTGCGCATGATAAATTGCGCTGGTGACAGACTGCGCAGACTGTGAACTGCGCTAGTGGTTACTCGATCGTGGGCTAACTGTAGTTAGACGCGTGGCATTGTTTGATTGAAATACGCATGGTCGTATACAAGCAGTTGCCACGTGGCGAGCAATTGATGGCATGTAAGCCACGTAATAAATGTCAATTATCTTGATGGATTGCGGCACTTGAAAAGTGCTAGCATCAGACTACGCTGAGACTCAGGCTTGGTCAAACTGTACTGAAGTTGAGCTGTCATACTGCGCTGGCTGTACAGCTGTCCTCGAGCGCTGTGCTGCACAAGAAATGAAAGAACTCCTCATTTATCGGGCTGTCAGCTGTCAGAAGATCGAATTTTTGTCAGGTAATGATGACATTTCCACGTCAACATAGCGCGCTTGGGTGGTAGCACAGATTAGATTGCGCGTTTGAATTGTAGCTTAATCTGCCTCCTGCGCAGTCCATTTGAAGAGAGCGCAATTTAATTTCCTCTGCTTATTTGATAAATACAACTTGATTTTTAGGACCTACAAGACCCCCTTCAAAGTTTTCGAATTTTGAAAATATTCAAAGTTTCGAAATACTTTGAATTTCGAATTTAAAATCAAGTTGCGCAAGTTGCGCTTTGACTGCGCGTTTGGAGGAATTAGTTCCGACTTTCTCGACGCAATCAAAGGTGGCTGTTACACTTGCAAAACTATAAATAGTTCTATTTTTTCTTCTTTCCACCTTTACTTGTTTTTGACTGTTCAAGAGGCAAAAGCTTCGCTCCTACTCCGACTACTTCTTCTTCTTCCCGCCGTCGACGTCAATGGCACCCAAACGAACGACCACCGAGAAGGGAAAGGCCCCTGTCGAGCCTTCGACTCGTGTTGCGCCACGAGTATCTCGTTATGAGATATGTCACCCAGCGCTGCAAGGTAGATGACGAACCATGATCGAAACCCTTTTTAGGGTTTTTGATATTTTTAAACCTTCATATCTCTCTCTTTTTAGAGATTGATGGTATTTGCGCCACCCTGTTTAGGGTTTCGGTTGCATCCACAATAGTTTTCATTTTTATGAAAACTATACTCTTGCGCAATCGAATGGAAAGCGCTGACAAAATGTTCGACGCAATCCATCGATTTGTGCAAGTCGGTTATGCCAGCGCAAACTGATGTCTTGCGCAAGTATGTTAGCGCAACCTGACGTCTTGCGCACATTAGCTTTTGCTGGCACAATCTGATCACTTGCACATATTGATTATGCTGGCCCAATCTAATAACTTGCGCAAGCTGACTGTGTTGGCGCAATCTGATAACTTACGCAAATTGATGATCTTTTGTAGAGACTTTTTGACTTTGCATGCATTGATCCTTGTTTCTTTATTTGATACAATTAACCTCAGGAAAGACCCCAACTATAAGGTCTTTGTAGGATCCTTGGCTGAACCTGAATACATGGAAGATCTATCACATGTGACATTTTCTCAATACGCCTTACCGTCATCTCGACAAGCCGTCTTGACTGCACAGGACAATGAGACTTTACTGTGTTTGATGAACGGGCAGCCTCTGCAAACTGCTGATATCGTCACTCATAAGAAACCTCTATTTCTGTTTGGTGAGGCTTTTGACAAGAGTTATCAGCCGAGACCTCGCATGGAACAGAGAATTTTCCAAAGAGGTGAGAAGACGATACTTCTGTCGGAGATTTCCAGATGCCTTCCCCTATCCCGCTATGCTTTTGCAAGCTATCCCAGAAGGATGGAATGGGATATAACTCCGCTTCAGCAAGCCCGAACGGGAAATATCTGTGTCAATAAGGGGCCAGACTGCAAGGATATGTTCTACAGTTCCTCTGAGCGTCATAGCTCATTACTCAGAGGACTAAAACCCGATTGCATCCCACCGAAAAATTCTTCCCTGCTGCTACCAGTGAGAACTTTGATATTCGCAAATGAGTTTGCGAAGGTGGAGGGAAGGTATCCGGACAAAGATCTGCGGTTAACAGGTCTTGTGAACCCGGATAATAAGAGATGGATCTGTATAGCCAATTGGATATTGGCTCAATTTGAAGATCGGCTCAAGGAGATTGATCTATACCAGGCAGTAAACTCCACTGTTTATGGTTTCCCCCCTAATCCGCATCTATTCCTTGCATTGGCGGAGAGATACAACTATAGAACGGGGACTTTCATGACGCCATGCGGAGAGATTGGATTAGCTTTGCACGAGATGAAGTACATCTCCAATCTGCCAATGGGGAATATCCCTTATGAAGAGTTTGTCCCAACAAATGAGGAGTTGGACAAACTACGCCAGGAGAATGCTGACATGGTAGCTGTGTTTGAAGAGCTACTGTGCCATTACAAGATCTGTTCCTTTGTACTACAAGAGTGGAACAGCCGGCACCTGTTATTCGACCAAATGGTTGTCGTATCTCTTTCTCAACCATATCATTGAGAAGAAGACTAAGGAGCATGATAACTGTAAACCCACCTTCTTCAGACCACTTAGCGATAGCGAAGTGATAGGATTGATGGAGCAGAACAATGATATGGATATCAAGATTGATGATAATTTTCAATATCCTCCTTTCAAGGAAGGAGACATTATTGAAAGCTACATGAGAATGGGTTATAGACCCATGTCGAAGGAAGCCCAGTTGGCGGATTTCCTTACTTATTGGCTTCGATGATTCGTCGTTCCTGGGGCCAGTGCTGTCGATCGTTTTCATCGCGGCATACTGTTTGCTGCCGTCCGCCTAGTCTTCGGCTACCGGATGGATTTACTGTCAGTAAAGACATGCAGAGTGAATGCCGGCCTTCGCCTTTTCGTCGATTCGATGCTTAAAGGAAAAGGCGAGAAAGAACATTTCCCCTGGCTGGAATTGCCGTACACTTATCTGTTTGGATGGCTGCTTTTGCACCATCCTTCACTGATGAACCCTGATATGGGAGCAGTGAGCGGCAGCTTCTTAAGGAGATTCTCCAGAAGTAAGTGGATCTATACCACTTTAAGAGATTGTCGACGCGCTCTGAATCTCGGTAAGGGATGGAACTTCTATTGTGTTCCCCCTCCAGCTGGTTATGAGCATATGTCTACAAACCTCATCGACTCTAGAAGGGCGCAGCCTTTGGGCCATACAACTTTCGACTGGATGAGGACGATCCGGCTATCACACCTGGTTTACCGATTTGAAGACGAATGTTATCTGGAGCCTTATCTCCCCAGTCGTTTTGCATGCCAATTCGGCTATGACCAGTTTCATGTAGGCAATACAATAACGTGTCTACAAGAAAAAGGTTATTTGATCGATGGAGCCCGGGCTTGGGCCTACTACAATGCTCGGGACACACGGACGACGTTCTCAATGTCGATAAGGAGCGATCGTGGCCCTCGTATGCTGTATACCTACTCGATCTTTTACACATCAGCAAATACTTTTGCTGAGAACTTCAATCTAGCAGACAGTTTTGCAACGGCAACTAGATTTAAGAAAGGAGCACCTGTTATAGTGCTTCCTGGTAATAAGGAAGAGCACGAACCAGCTGATGCGCCTCTGGAAGCTTCGAGGGAAGGCAACTTCCCCGAAGAAGTCTACGAGCCATTGCGTGTCTCTCTGAAAGTTGTCAGGTCTCCAATCAAGGGGAAAAAGAGGAGGGCATAAGAACCTTCTTCTCCAGTCTCTAAGAAGAAGATTGTTTTAGAATCATCGGAAAGGGTCACTACCCGGTCGCAATCTCGGCAACAAGCTGAGTCAATTCAGAGAGAAGAGGCAACGACCCCGACCTCCATTCAAAGACAAGAACATGCTATAGACGTAGAGAGCCCGGAGAGACCTCTACACAGAAAGAAAATAGCCTTCAAAAAGAGAGTAGTCACTCCTCCAAGACCTATCCTGGCATCGGTCCTGACAAGTGCTATCGCCGGAGTTATGATGCCGTCTCCTACACCTGCCCCTAAGCCCAGACAGGAAGCTTCCAGTGCAGAGAAAAGGGACGAGATTGTAGAGACAAGAGAGGAGATCGCAGAGACAGAGTATGAAGCTGCAAAAATAAGAGAGGCGACTGCAACTCTGATTCCAATCAACGAGTCAGAAACGTCTCTTGACGTATTGCGGTCTCCTACACTTGTACTGGAAACTGCTCATCTTCCAGCTTCTCCAAGATCACTTTATGCTGAAGAAGACAAATTAATGATTGAGGCTCCAGAAGGCTGTGACTTTGACTTCCATGATGATATAGATCCGGTCGCCGCAAGTAATAGCGAGGAAGCCCGAGAAGAAGGTGCGGATGATGAAGAAACATCAGCAGAGACTGTTGATGATACTCCGAATCCGGAAGAGGATGCTGATGCTGATGCATCCCAAGAAAAGAATATTGTTAATGACATAGCACCGGAGGAAGCTACTGTCACTGGTCCAAGAGGTATTGGCTGATATTGATAATCTTCTTTTATAGATTAAATGACTGACATCTTAACTTTCATTTATGCAAAAATTTAATCTTCTCCAATTCCTCCAGTATGCACTGATATAGTGCCAACAACAGCGATAGCTAACAGTAGCCGACATTTTTTAGGCGGCTCCGAAGCAGGAAGTAGTCAGGCAGTGATGTCTGAAGCTACTTCTGCGAGGTTGCAACCTATGTCAACAGACGACAAACTTGTCACTAGACCCAACAATGGTAAGCTTGCCCTTATTTTTTTATCCTTTTTGATAGTCGCTAATGACAGCAAACTAATGGTATTTATTTGATTTCGCAGAGGAACATCTGGGAGGGGCGACTAGCTCCACCATGGCTCCCTTGTCTAGAGAGACTTCAGTTCATGTTCAAGAAGCCGAACGTCCGCCTTTATAGGCATCTGCTGCTTCAACTTCCACAGGAGTAGTTGCTACACCCGGTGCAGCGGCTACCAACAGATTTATAGTTGGTTCCTTCGCCAACCTCTTCTTCACTTCCTTAGGACCCTTATAGAAAGGGTAATAGAAAGAGAGAATGTTGGTTTCATCACCGTTAGAACCCCAACTACTTATCTGATCGGTGTTATCCGAAGTCAGGGTGATGAAGCTCAAGCTGCCTATCTTGAACACATACTGGATGAGCTGGAGGAATCTATTAAGATTTACAAAGATCTTAATCGGGGGGAAGTAGAACCCCTAGTGAATGCTGAGTTTGAAAGGATGACTCGCGAAGCTAAAGTCACAAAAGCTGCTTTCCAGACTTTTTTGGACACTTATGCCACAAAGGCTTCAGAGTATGATTCCCAGATGGAGATAATAGCGTCTGCTGCTGGGGAGAAAGAAAAGAAGGTTGCTGAACTTAAGGCAGAGTTTGCTCGACTTCAAGAAGAGTTGAGAATCGTTCAGCTTGCTCTTGAAGAAGAGACTACACAACATCAAGCTGCAGTTCAGCAACTAGACATTCTGACTCATGAAAAGAATGAGTTTGTCACGTCTCATCAAGATGAAATCGCTCGTCGACTAGTGACCTTGCCGACATTCGACGATAAATCTGGAATAGAGGAAGCTAGAAAGCGGGTGATGGATTCTCGTGAGGAACGACTTCAAGCATTGAAGCAGCAGATAGCTAGTTTGATGACCCCACCGATTGAATGAAGTAAGACCTTTTGTACTTTTTCCTTCTTTATGATATATCTTTTTGTAATGCCCTTTATTTTGATCAATGAAAAGACATTATTTTTGTGGCTCTATTATTTTTTTTGCATATCCCATTAAGGATATAAATAATAGCGATAGAAAATATATTCAGAGGTTCCGGACATGATATATCTCTTGATGTGGAAAATAATTATATTCATTATATATGCTCAAAGGTAATATGGACATGGCAGAATATAATTTGTTGAATATCATTATTTCGGTAGACAACTTAATCAGAAATAAATACGTGACAAGTTGCTGATATGGATGAACGGATGAATCGTCAAAATGTGTGAACGAAATGAATCGTCGGGGTGAACAGATGAACCGTCAAATGAATGGAATGAACGGGTGAACCGTCAAATGAATGGAATGAACAGGTGAACCGTCAGATGAATGGAATAAACAGGTGAACCATTAGATGAATAGAATGAACGGGTGAACTGTCGGATGAATGGAATGAACGGGTGAATCGTCAGATGAATGGAATGAACGGGTGAACCGTCAGATGAATGGAATGAACGGGTGAACCGTCAGATGAATGGAATGGACGGGTGAACCATCAGATGAATAGAATAAACGGGTGAACCGTCAGATGAATGGAATGAACGGGTGAACCGTCGGATGAATGGAATGAACGGATGAACCGTCAAGTAAATAGAATGAACGACACATCGCTTCGATTCACGTAATCAACTGTCTCAGAAATTTCTGTCTATAGATAGAACAGAACTTTAGATAGAATGATCAGTTTCACTTTTAACAAGAAAATGTCGTCTGAAGATGCATCGAAGAAGGCTGAGATCGCCCCGAAGGTTGAAGCGGTTACTGAAGAACGTCCAGTCGAGATGACCCAGCCAAAGCAGACAGAGACGGACGAAGGTTCGTCTGTACCCAAACCACCACAGGATATCTTGGACTTCTTAGTTGAGCCGGGGAAGACGGAAGAAGAAGAGGCCAAACGACTGGCTGTTTGCAAGTTCCTGGTGGGTTCAAGCAAGGATGTTCTCGGCTCTTTTGCCGACTATATTTTTGAAAAGGACGGCAGGGGTTCTCGTCCTATCTTTAAGAAGGACGATAGTGATCCTCGTCCATGATATCTTGTAACACCATTTATGATAAAATAAAATAAAATTTTATTTATGAACTGTTTTGTCGTATTTACAAGAAATTCCTTTTACATTCATACATAGTACTTTTTAGGGAATTTGCCATTGATAGGCATCATTACAACTCGATCGTCCAACTCTGTAAGTTGATAGGCTCCATTTGAGAAGACTTTGCTCATGATATATGGACCTTCCCACTTCGTATCAAATTTGCCCTTGCTCATATGAGTCATGGTCATAGGACGTCTGACGGTTAGAACCAGTTCTCCTTTCTGAAAATCTCTGATCTTAACTTTACGATTAAAAGCTTTTGAGATTCGGGCTTGATATAACTCAATATGCTGTTGAGCCAATAACCGTTTTTCGTCGAGCGCTTCTAATTCTTGAAGTCGAAGAAGGTCATTATTCTCTGTAGTGAGCTCGTTGGCAATGGCAATCCGCAGGGATGGGATCTGAAGTTCCAAAGGTAGAACTGCTTCACAACCATAAACAAGAGAAAAAGGTGTACAACCTGTAGGGTTACGGACCGTAGTACGATAGACCCATAGACATTCTCCGAGTTTCTCACTCCAATTCCATTTATTAGTAGATACAAACTTCTTAAGGAGTTTGATAATAGTCTTGTTAAATGCTTCAGCTAAACCATTAGCAGCAGGATTGTAAGCTGTCAAAGCAATATTGTCAATCCGATGATCGTCACAAAACCTGGTAAACTTCTGGCTAATGGACTGTGGTCCATTGTCGTGAATGATCATTTGAGGTACATCAAATCTATAGATGACATGGTATTTGACAAAGTTGATGATGCTACTGGTCTTAACTTCAGCCAGAGGTATAGCTTCAGCCCATTTGGAGAAGTAATCGGTTATAGCTAGTATGAACCGATGTCCTTTAGAAGGAGGGTTGATAGGACCTATAATATCCATGCCCCAGGCTTCAAAAGGCCAGGAAGCAGCAGTCGGATGAAGAAAATCTGATGGTTGATGGATGAAATCTGCATGGATTTGACAGGCTCGACATTTCCTAGCATATTCGATGGCGTCAGACACCATAGAGGGCCAATAATAACCCATTCGTCGGATACGATCTTGTAGCTTAGGGCCTGGTTGATGTGCTCCATAAACACCATCATGAGCTTCATGCAATACTTGCTTCGCTTCATCACCAGCAAGACAACGCAAGAGTAGGCCGTCATAAGTCCGTCGATAAAGAGTCTTGGTGGTCTGATTATAGTAGAACCGAAGAGATCGTCGGCGAATACTCGTAGCCTCTTTAGGATCTTCAGTAAGTATATCATGAACCACGAAATTGATGAAGGGAGCTCTCCAATCTTCATTGATAACATTGATTTCAGCGAAGTTACTAAACTCGATGTTACGATTGTTTTCCACACAGAATAACTCTCTATTGGAAACAACAACCACTTGTTATCTTTTAACAGGAATTGCTAAGACTGCCGCAAGATTGGCTAAAGCATCTGCCTCAGTGTTACAAGCTCGTCGAACATATTCAATGAAAAAAGCCTTGAACGATGTAGCCATGTAAGTCGTAGCTTCATGATAAGGCACTTGATCTTGATGGCGAACTTTGTATGTTCCTCTAACCTGATTGACAACCAGTTTAGAATTGCCATAGACTTTAATATATTCGACTTCCAACTGTTTTGCTAATTAAAGTCCGATAAGCAAGGCATTGTATTCAGCCACATTGTTAGAGCATGGCTGATCTAAGGAATAAGCTCTTTGGATAGCTAATCCTTCTGGAGAGACTAGAACAATTCCAACTCCTGCGACAATGGTCCCATTGGGTCCAATCCGGGACGCTCCGTCGAAGAACAGACTCCAGGTAGGAAATTCTTCAAAGATCATGTTTGATTCCAATGTTTCATCTGGAATTTCATCGTAAAATTTAGATATTTCTGGAACAGGATGAGCTGCTAAAAAGTCAGCCAGTGCTTGACCTTTGACGAACTTTTGCAGAACGTAAACCATGTCATATTGGGCTAGCAAAATGGCCCATGTAGCTAGTCGAGAGTTGAGGTGCTAGGCTTCTTCATCAATACCCGAAGAGGATTAACACGGAAAATGACATGGATGGTTTCTCAAGTCCAGAAGGAGATGACTTCTTCAAAGACTTGTCAAAGCGGACTTGTTGTTTGCCTTTGTCGGCTGCTGTCGGTTTAGGGGGAATGGGTTCTAAAACCGGTGAAGACACAGCAGGGATGCCCTCAGTAGAAACATGTTGTACTGGAGCAGTCTCAGAAGAAGAGGCAGGGTTTTCTCGAGTTACGGGAAATTCCCGTAGATATGCTTTTCCTGACCTGGTGCCCAGCAGGATTTTCTCTTCAACTATGGGGTCAAAAGACACCATATTGTAGACCTTTGTTCTGCCCTTGGAGCGGTCTTTCTGTTTAGACGAGAAAGGAGCCTCAAAGTCTGCAACAAGGTCAGGGTGGATCCACATAATCTCACCGTTATCAAGGGACAAGGGGACGAGACCTTCACTCCGTGGAGGAGGAAGATTCTCGATCTTAAGAGTGGCCTTGGGAATAGGGATGACACCATGCTGTACAATCTGTGGAGGAAAGTTATCGAACTGTACTGAGACCATGTTCGCGGTAACAGTCTTCTCATCTTGTTGAAGGGTGACAACACCAGCATTGACTAACTCTTGAATCTTGCCTTTGAGCACATAACATGCTCGAGTGGGATGCCCAATGAACCTGTGATAAATGTAATATTTGGGATGATCAGTCTTACCGACCTCGTCAGGCTTCTTCGGGTCTGGAAGTTGGAGCTTATTGCTTTTGATCAAACAATCGAAGATGCTCATGGTGTCGTTCTTGTCAAAGGAGTATTCTACCTTCGGACGAGGTTCCATTGGTGGAGGGGCAGAAGGAGTAGAAGTAGATGTAGGTGGAGCTACGTTGACAGCCAGAGATTCTTTGTTCTTCAAATTGATGTTCAAAGTTTCTTTACCCTTGCGGTTGTTCTGGCGATTACCGCTACTAACTGTCGGGTGTTCATCCCGGTCGGGGTTAGACATATGTACGCCCAACTGCTTGAATTTGTCAGCGCTAACTTTGGCTGCTTTAGAATTGACGATGAATGATGGCCAGTCTTGAAATTGAGTTGACCCCATCCACATACTGATGATAGGCAAAAGATTTGCCTTGCAGGTATCTATAGTTACAGCGGCCGGAGTTCCAGGAGGCATCTTTAAAGCTTCTCGGTAGAATCTTTCAATGAAACTCTCACCACTTTCATTATGTCTTTGTTTGATCTTGTTGAGGGCCGACATGGTCATGTCGTTGATTCCCTCGTAGAATCGCTCCAAGAAGATTTGTTTCAAACCCGAGAAAGAGGTGATACAGCCATCAGGCAAGCTCCTGTACCAATCGTATGCTACACCGACTAAACAGCCGACAAATACCCTGGTAAGAAGAGCGTAATTTGGCTGAAGTTGAACAGCCATTACATCAAAGTGGTTAATGAACTGACTCAGAGAAGTGCTGCCGTTAAACAGCAAAATTGTGGGAATTTTGTACTTTGGAGGAAATGGGACTTCCTTCCATTCCACTGGATAGGGTTGTTTGATCCCCAATCTCTGTAAATTGTCCTTCTCTTTAAAATCCTCGAATTGAGTGCACAAGAGTTTGAAGCTTCATTAGCATCCTTCGATGATGCAGAAGGAGCAAGCTGAATTATAGTGTTAGGGGGAGGAACCGTGTGGTAAGTACTACCCCCAGCTCCTGACTGACTGGGTGTGGGTTGAATTTGTACGAGGGTATTTGAGGAGATACTACCCCCAGACCTGCATTAACAGGCACCGACGATGCTATAGTCTCAGAGTTTGCAGCAGGTGCAGTCGGTGGTACCATATGTTGGGCCACGATGATAGAATGCATACTTGCGACCATTTCAGCCATGGTCTTCAGCTTATCCTCCAGTACAACTATTCGTTGTTCTTGATTTGCCGAACTAGAAGCATCTGGGTCTTCAGTGACAACGTAGGCTGACACTTCTCTGGGCACAGTAGAAGACACTGTCTGTTCAGAGCTTTCACTGTATGCATCATAATCAGAGCAGGAATCATCTTCTGAATAAGAAATAGGGAGATGACCAGAGGGATCTTGGAGAAGATTCCTATGACCGATTGTGTCTCGACTTCGGGTGTGTCGAAATACTCCTTCAGAAGATTCTTGGAGTAAATCTAAGTACCGCTGGCTGGGCCTGCGAGGCTTGCCGTGTTTGGAGCATTTTCTATCCCCAGTGTCTCGAGAAGCCATGTTGACGGAAGCATACAACACTTCGTCTTCATCTTCTGACATTGGTTCAGAAGTTGCAAAATTCAGACGATCGAAAATAGATCGTTTTGTTGTTTGGCAACAACACTTGATGACAACCTTGTGATTATAATGGTGTTCAAGTGGTTGAACTGGAGGTGTTGAGATATTATCCCGCTTTTGCTTGAGGTGTTCTCGGAGGTCAGGAACAGTGACAGGATGAGAAGAAGTTTGAGGGACGTATTCTTTGACAGCATTCGAAACATAGTTTCGGCTCTTCATTTGTTTTATTCCGTGAGTATACAGGGAAGTACTCACTTCGTTAGCATAGGTGTCAGGATTTTTCATCCTGGAAGTTTGCTTATGATGCAGGTTCATTTTTGGCATTGGCTACTTGCGTTTCGCCGAAGTTGATGTAAACCGAGGTCTATTGAGATATACCCGTAGATCAGCAAACTCACCCCAGGAGTTTCTGTCTGAGACACCAGCAATGTCCCCTGCTTTGAGCGGGACATCTGGAGAGTTGGGAGATCTTGGAAATGTGCAACAGGAGTGGACAAGATGCCCTTTTGATCAATGTTCTTCCCTTTAGCAGGAAAAGTATTTGTACTGTTTAGTACCAAGGCACATTCAGATGGATCTTCTGCGGTAAAAACCAGTGTTCTAAAAATCGGCCTAGGCGCCCGCCTAGGCGCTAGGCGCCCACCCACCGCACCGAAAACCCCCTAGGCGGTGGGTTAGGCGGCTAGGCGGGCCCTAGGCGCCCCTAGGCGGTCCTAGGCGGGCCTAGGCGGGCCCTAGGCGGTCGGTTTTTTGAATTTTTTTTGATTTTTTTTTGATTTTGTTTATTCTTAGTTGTATTTTGGATATTTGTTTGGATTTTAAGATAGTATTTGGATTTTAGAACATTGAAATTTCAAATTTCAAATTTCAAAATTCAAAATTACAAAAATTTCAAAAAAAAAAAATTTCTAGGCGGCCGCCTAGGCGCCGCCTAGGCGGGCTAGGCGCTAGGCGGACCTCCGCCGCACCGAGTCCGCCTAGCGCTTTTTAGAACATTGGTAAAAACCGAAGAAGACTGAGAAAAGACCAAAGGGCCTTTTCCTTTATTTTGTGAAGAAGGGTTGGATAAAGAGCGTTTTCCTCTGTTGTTTTCCGAGTTCTGGACTGCGAAAGATCGAGAAAAGACCAAAGGGCCTTTTTCTTTGTTCCGAGGAAGAGGAGGAACAGTCAACAGCCTACCCCCAGTGGATTGCGCTGGAGCAATAGGGTGCCTGGGAAGAGGAGCAGAATCTTTTCCTTTGCTGTGAGAAGAAGGGGGATTAGCCAAAAGGCTATCCCTTTTAAACTGCACTGGGACAGCTTGCGCTTGGATTGGGGTAGTAGTAGGCGCCTTGGCCGATTGCGCCTGAGAGGATTTGACAAATGGCCTTTTGGCCATAGAAACTCCAGGAGTTGCAGCTTGCGCAGCAGGAGTTTTGGTCCCAGAAGACTTATGTTGTACTCTGGTTGAAGGGGCAATTGATTGTGCAGGAGGGAAGTAGGTCACCAACTGCGCCAGAGGAAGAGGGGCCTTGCACTTTGCCAGAGCAGCATAGGAAGTGGCTTGTGCTGTGGCAAGAGGAGCAGTGTGCTGCGCATGGGCAGTAGAAGCATTGGCTTGCGCTTTGGCAGCGCTGGTGGTGTTTTGCTTAAGGACATGAGAGGCTACTGGTTCCCTGGCAGCAGAGACAACAGGTTGCGCAGATGTTTGTACAGAGGATTGTGCAGAGGACTTCGGAGTCCACACAGATTGCTTTTGGCAGAGGCCACAGTACGACGGGTAGTCCCAGAGTTGATCATTGCTTCGTAGGCAGTCTGGTTGACCTTCACAACCATCGTCTTCTGTATATTTTCGATAGACGCAATGTCACATTGAGTTGTCACTTCCTCGTCGGAGGAGAAAGTCGTCCCCAGCAGAGTCGCCATTTTATTTGTAAAAATAAAAGTCTTTATTTCACAAACTTTGTAAGAAGATTACAATTGAATTCTGGGAAAGTACAACTATAGGAATCCGATCTGAAGACGATCGCTTTATCCCTTGGACGATGTGAACTTTGAAGACGATAGCCTCTGAAGAATGCAGCAGCACTTGGATTGCGTATTTGAATTGCCACGTCAGCGTAGCACGCTCGGGTGGTAGCACAGTTTAGATTGCACGTTTGAATTGTAGCGCAATCTGCCTCCTGCGCAGTCCATTTGAAGAGAGCATAATTTAATTTTCTCTGCTTATTTGATAAATGCAACTTGATTTTTAGGACCTACAATCCTCTTAACTATGCTGGACTGAACTTGCATATTGGCCATCAATGCCACATTGGTAGGGAGAACTATCTCTATCCCCATCTTCTGAAGGTCTGCTAATATCTCTGGTTGCGCTGTTAGGAAATAAACTCCAACTCTTCTGCTCATTGCATCTGCTACTACGTTGGCCTTCCCGGGATGATACTGCAGGTTGATGTCATAATCCACACATAGCTCTAGCCATCTTCTTTGACGCATGTTGAGATCCTTCTGGGTAAATACATACTTAAGACTCTTGTGGTCGGTAAAAATCTTCACTCGATCTCCATACAGGTAATGTCTCTATAGCTCTATTTCACTTAACAAAATGCCCTTAAGGCTTTTGAAAGAAAACGAAAAAAGTATACAAAAGTACAAGTAAATTTTGGAAAGTATTGCTATGGAAGTCTGATCTAAGAGCGATCACTTTGTTCCTTGGACCACACGATGATGATGAAAAAAAACTGCTTAAAGATGAACAACTGGAAGAACTAAGTCACCAGAAAGGTATCGACACAATTGGCACTGATGGCATAGTCGAATGCTTTCCTGCTTTGCTTCACTCTGTTCTTGAAAAAAAAGTTGAAGAGAAATACTCTGAAAAATCACTTTGCTCTGAAAGTATCTGGTCTCCAAAAGCTTGTTGTACCTCCTTCTTAAAAAAGAAGTCTTTATATAGATTTGTCTTCTGTGCGTAAAAAGCATCAATATTGGGTCTCTACGCAGACTATTAGGATAACTGTCACCCACGTACAGAAATTGTCTTCTACGCATGTTGACACGTGTCCCATAATCTAATAAAATAAGAAGAGCATGTACACACGTTCTTCGAGAAGTGTGGCATGAAGGCCACGTCAGCAAACCACGTTCCCACATAATCAAGACAAACTGTGCGTAAAAAATGTTGTTAAACATATTCGAGCGTAAAATAGCTCAAAGTAAGCTTCCTGCATAAAGTGGCTAAAAATAGCCTTGAGCGTAAAGGCTCAAATAAACTCTACGTGCGCAAAAAGAGTAGCTGAGATAGCCTTGAGCGTAAAAGCTCAAATAACTCTTATGCGTAAAGTGGAAGCGGTTCCTCAAGCGTAAAGCAGCTCATTAGCACGCTAAACAACAAAACTTCTTGGCTTCTGTGCAATCATTTGTCAGAAAATCAAATCTGTCAGAACAGAATCTTTGTGCATTTAATGCAGCATGGACAGCTCATTCCTCGCATAAATAGCATGGACAGCTCATTCTTCGCGTAAAATCTGAATTTAAGACTTGCGTAGAGTTTTGAGTTTGACCCAGTTTGACCTTTGTGTAAAGTCTAATCTGGAACTGTCTTTGCGTAAATATCTCAACTTTCTTGACTTGGTCTTCGAAATTTATTTACGCTTCTACAAGACCCCCTTCAAATTTTTCTAATTTTTGAAATACTATGAACAGAAGTGTAAAGTTTGGGATATCCAACAATCATCAGCGTAAATTTAGGGATACCCAACAGTCATCAACGTAAAGCTAGGGATACTCAACAGTCATTTCAAGAATTCGAATCACCCTTAAGTTTCCTATAAATAGGACTTCTGTTGAAGAGAGAGAACTTTACTCATATTCTCCATTCCTTATTCTCTTCTTCACTTATCATTCAAATCCTTTCGAGCGAATGGCACCCAAGAGCAAAGCCGCTGCCTCAGCCAAGGGCAAGAAACTTGCCTCTTCATCGTCGGCAAGATCATCGGAGGAAGTTCACGCCGTCGCAGCACCACTGGAAAAGAACGCCGAGGAAGCCCCAAAGACCAACCCAAACGTGGCTCCGGCCATGATAGGTAGAAACCCTATTTCGAGCAAAGATTGCGTTGGAGAAGATGACCCAAGACCAAGTAGAAAAAATACGCTCACGTTTATACGTGCCAACGTTAAAAAAAATACGCTCACGTTATACGTGCCAGCGTAGGACTTAAAAATACGTCCACGTTATACGTGCGAGCGTAAAAACTGAAAATACGCCCACGTTATACATGCGAGCATAGAAAACTGAAAATACGCCCACGTTATTCGTGCGAGCGTAAAAACTGAAAATACGCCCACGTTATACGTGCGAGTGTAAAATTGAAAAATATGCAGGTCAAAAGACTATATTTTTCACATGTAAAATTTTATTCTTTTGAACAAAAGCGTAAAACCAAAAATATGCTCACATATATGTGTGAGCGCAACACTTTAAATACGTAAGACTGTATTTTTCACACGTAAAACTTTATTCTTTTGAACAGAAAAAAGTACGCGTAAAATTTCATTCTTAGACTGCGTAAAAACTCTTGCATAAAACAAATTCTCTTAAAAAACATAGATCTTTTTACGCGTAAAACTTATGTATAGCCATTTGCGTAGAGTTTGAATTTTGCATAGAGTTCATACTTAAATTCTTTACTAACTTGATTTTTCTTGTTGAACTTCTTTTGCTATGGACTTGGGGGCCCATCCTCTCTCTGAGGTGTTTGGCTCACCGGCTGGTATTCTGGGATCAAATTATCTGGAAAATTTATCCCATGTCGAGTTTTCGCAAACCGACAAGCAGTATCCCCAAGAAAGACATCAGTTGATAGCTGCTCAAGGAGATAGAATGTTGCTGTCTCTGATGAATGAAGAACTATTGACATCACTGGATGGCCAGCATTATCTGAAGCCTGCATTTATGTTTGGGGATGCAATTGACTTCAAATCTCAGACCAACCCCAAGAAGGAGTCTTGGGTGTTCAAATTTGGGGAAAGGGCGATGTATCTCCCAACAATACCAAGAGATTATCCCCTTTCCTCTTTTGTTCATGCTACTCATCCGAGACGGATGATCTGGAATCTGACTCCCAACAGTCATAGAAAACTGGGAAGGATCATATTCAAGAGAGATAAAAACCAGGTGGGCTATCACTCGAGTACTCCCAGTGGTAGTGTCGTTCCTTTCTCAGGCTTATTGCCTGGATTCACACCAAGTGAGGGTTCATCTCTGATCCTACTAGTGCAGATACCGATGTTTATAAACAAGTTTATGAACGCCTCAGTACTATATTCCCAAGTCAACCCTAGGCTTCTAGGGTGGATGACCCCTCATAATAAGAACTGGGTTCAACTTAGTTCTTGGATCATGAAGAACTTCGAAGCAGAGCTATAAGCTATCGGATTGTTTGAAGTGGTAGCTTCGACAACTCAAGGCATACCTATAAATAATAATCTGTTCTTAGCTATGATGGAGTTGTATATCAGCTCGACAAAAACTTTTGCAACCCCAATTGGCGAAATGAGTTTTGCACTTCATGAGATGCAATTCATCTCCAAGCTACCAATGTGGGAAGTTCCATATAAAGAGTACGTTCCCTCCAACCGGGAACTAGCAGAGATCAGCAAGAAAAATCCTCGCTTAGTCGAGGTATACCAAGAGCTGATGTGCCACTATTTGATCTGCACCACTATGTATGAAAGTGAATCAAATTTGGCATACATCAATAAATGGACAACATATCTATTCTACCATAAGAATAGAATATCCAAGGAAGATAAGGAGAGATTTCAAGACAACAAGGCTCAAACCATCAACCCTTGTTCAATAATTCTTGCTGATTTGATAAACAATTGGATGATCACATATAGGTCTCCAGACAAGTATTTGACCACCAAGACTGGAGAATACCCTGCGGGGACTGAAACCTTGAGCTGTTTGAAGCATGGAAGTTGAAAGCTCTCAAATGAAGCCTTGCTGGCGGGCTTTCTTTCCCTGTGGCTACGAAGATGGGTCGTACCAGAGACCGGTACAGTCGACAAGATTCATCGAAACGTACTATGGCCAGCAGTACATTTGGTATTCAAGGCCAGACTCAGCTTATTACCGGCAATGGTGTGTTGGATAAATGCAGGTTTGCGAGCATTTGGTGAAGAACTGATCAATAATGCTCCCTACCGTAAAGATTTCCCTAGGGTGGAGATGCCCTATACTTATTTAATGGGCTGGTTACTGCATCACAACTACAGTTTATTGCCACCAGGCCCAAAAAATGATACGGAGGTATTCCTCCAGAAGTTTAGTAAAGCCACGTTGAATGCGACTTCAGTGACGGATACCTGGACAGCACTGAATTTCTCCCATGGGTGGAATTTCTTCTGCACAAGTCCACCAGTTCCAGCTGACTGCTTCGGTGTGCAATTTGACGACGTAGGTCGAGAGAGGACTGAGATACCGACGCCAGTCTTTAATTGGCTAATATGCATCAGACCCTCACATCTGATGTATAGGATTGAAAACAACTGCATTTTCGAACCGTATCTACCCAGCCGGTTCGCTCGTCAGGTCGGGTATGACCAGCTTCACGTTGGTAATCCCTCCACCACTTTCAACAATTATGGAAAATTAATTGATGGAGCGAGGGCTTGGCGGTATTTCAGCGCTGGATGCACCGGTGCTAAATTTCATGTGTCAACTGCCACGAGCACAACTGAGCTACGAATGCTTCATTCGTATGCACATTTTGATGTCTCCATTCGCTCCTTTGCCAAAGACTACAACATGAAAGGAAGTCTTCGGTAGAAAAAAGAAGGAGACGCCGAAGAACCAGTCATGGTGCCTTCGGACATTCCTGATGATGATGTTCCAGATGAATATCTGGAGACAATCCCTACGGGAGTTGGGAAGACAGCTGCAGGAGCAATTACCATCACTACAACCTGGAAGCAGAAATCAGATACAGCTGTTACTCTCTGGGAGAAGAAGAAGAAGGTTACTGTAAAAGGACCTTCCAAACAGAGAGCCGCCACTCCAGAAAGTGAAAATCCTGTTGAGGAAACTCAAAATATTATATCTTCTTCAACTCATCCTGGAGAAGGGTCTTCAACACCCCAACCAGCAGCAGCAGCAGAAGTCACATGAGTCCTATCTCCCGGACGTCTCAGTACTTCATTGCATCTGACTTTGCCACAAAAGGCGAAAGCTGTTGAAGACACCGCCACGACTCATGCTAATGATATGGAACCCATCCCCTCGGATGAACCGGCTCTCGAATTAGATGATGATGATTGGGACTTGGATTATGACACACTCCTATCGCGTCCTTCACCTACTCCAGGTAAAGGTAAATTACACAAAATTCATACAAAAATATGTATTATGATTTTGTATATTTACTATTTTGTTTAATCTTTGTAGGTATCATCACTATGGCAAAGCCTGTTACTCCTCCTCCTCCTCCTCAAAAGACTATTCATGATGAGAAAATAGAATCTAAATAAGAAAGTTCTTCTTCAAAAGAAGATTATGCTTCTAAGGAAGGTTCTCTATCTATGGAGATACAACAAGAGCCTGTAGTAGAGGTACACCAAGAATTGCCTTCTCTTGCTGAAGAAAGAGAAGAAGCGCCAACTACAGAAGAAGAGCCAGCAGTGCTCATAGAATCAGTTGTTGCTAAAGAACCCATTGTTGAGGACGTAGATATAGCAGCAACATCAATTACTGCAGTTAGCCCTGATCATACCCCTGAGACAGTTATGTTCGAGTCTGAACCGAACATAGGAGGCAGTACCTTCGTAATACCATCCCCTACCTCCGAAACTCATCCTCTGGAGGTAGTAGAAAAAGTTGCTGAAGATGTAGTCCCGGAACTCCCTGAAAATCAATTGGCTATGGTAACGATGACAGATATATCGTTAACTCAGCTTGCTACCACAGCAACAACAGCACCTGCCTCCAGTTTTCAGGAAAAGAGATTAGCAGATATCGCTGATACACCAAGCTCCAATGCTGATATGAATCTTTTGGTAAAGATTCATACTGAAACCTTTTACAAAACTTTGGCAGCGTTGATCGAAATGGTTTTGAGAAAATGCCTTAGTTATGAGAGCTTGAAAAGTGCTATTGCTACTACCATAGACAATATCGCAATGTTTAATGATACCGAGAGGGCAGCAGCTCTGCAGAAGATAGTCCAGGGACTTGAACAACCCATCAAAGAATATCTGAGGTTGTCAAGTGGGACTATAGAAAGCCTCGTCCAATCCGAATATGATGCTCTCACTAATGAGTATACAACTCGGGAAACCATCTTCAAAGAATCTCTTCAAGATTATAGTAATAAGGTTGCCGTAGAAAGGACCTTCTTGAGAGAAAATAAACCCTTGTTGGAGCAGCATCAACAAGCCTATGACTCAATGAATATCAAAATTCATCAACAAAATGATAGAATTCACGAAGTCAAGGCTGAGCTGGCTCGATTAAAGGAAGAGCAAAATCGAATGACGGCAGATAGAGATCAATATTTGAGGCAAAGCTCTATTTTAGAAGAACGAATATTTGGTTCTGAATCTAACATTAAAACCCTTGAAGAAGTCAAAGACAAAATGATAGTTGCCTTTGCCGAACTCTCCCACCTTTGTACAGCGGAAGCTCGAAGATTCATAATATACACAACTGTACTGGGCTCTCGCGAAAAGCGTCTGGCAGAACTACAAAAAATGATTGAAGATCTGTCCGCTCCACCTTAGGAATTTTTGTACTCAATAAAGAATTTTTTTATCTTCTGTCAATTCCTTCATTTTGCTGATGTACTATTTCTAATCAAGAAATAAATGAACTACATTTTTCTTATATTTTTTTACGTATGAGATAGAAAACAATTATCAGAGGTAATATGAACATGATAAGTCTTCAAAATTCAACAAAATAAATTATATCTATCCAGAGGTAATGTGGACATGATAGATAATAAATCTTATTTTTTTAGAGTGTACAATACTATCAGAGGTAATATGAACATGATAGATCATAATAACTCAAAGAAAATAGATTAATATCTATTCAGAGGTAATATGGACATGATAGATAATAATGAAAAGAAGTAGATTTAATATCTATTCAGAGGTAATAAGGACATGATAGATAATAAATCTTTTTTTATTTTTGAAATCAGCTAGTAAGACAGAAAAACCAAAATTCTTTTTTAGGAGAATATTCAATCAGCTTAACCAAACCTTGGTAGCTGGAGAATGAAGAAGAGATTCAAACATAGTATTTCTTCAAGAATTTACCGTTAATTGGCATCATGAGCAAATCTCCATTAGGTTTAGACAACCTATAAGCACCATTGGAAAATACGGTTTCGACTACATAAGGACCTTCCCATTTAGCTTGGAACTTGCCTTTACTCTTACGAGTCATAACCATAGGTCTTCGGACAGCTAGAACTAGCTCTCCTACTTTAAATACCCTTTCTTTAACTTTACGATTGAAAGCTCGAGATATGCGGGCTTGATACAGCTCAATATGCTGTTGTGCTTGAAGACGCTTCTTATCCAAACCTTCAAGTTCTTGGAGTCTTAAGCGGTCATTATTCTCCGTAGTTAGCTCATTAGCAATAGCTATTCTAAGAGATGGTATTTGGATCTCCAGTGGAATAACAGCTTCACATCCGTAAACCAATGAAAATGGTGTAAAACCAGTTGGAGTTTGGACTGTTGTTCGATAAGCCCATAAACATTATTCAAGTTTCTTGTTTCAATTACGTTTATTAGAAGAGACAAACTTTTTGAGAAGTCTGATAATTATTTTGTTGAAAGCTTTTGCTAAACCATTAACAGCTGGATTATAAGCTGTAGAAGATAAGTTCTGGATCCGATTCTTGTCACAAAATCGATAAAACGCCTGACTGGCAAATTGTGGACCGTTATCATGGATTATCCTTTGGGGAATTCCGAAGCGATAAATGACATGATGTTTGATGAAGTTAACCACATTAGACATTTTTACTTCGACAAGTGGAACTGCTTCTGCCCATTTAGAAAAATAATCAGTTATAGCCAGGATAAACCGATGCCCTTTGATAGAAGGAGGGTTAATTGGACCAATAATATCCATACCCCAAGCTTCGAAAGGCCAAGAAACTGTTGTAGGATTTAAAAATTTAGAGGATTGATGAATAAAATTAGTATAAATCTGGCATGCTTTACACCGTCTGGCATAATCCATAGCATCTGCTATCATAGAAGGCCAATAATAACCCATTCTTCGAATACGGTCATGTAACTTTGGACCTGGTTGATGTGCACCACAAACTCCATCATGTGCTTCACGAAGTGTTTGCTTGGCTTCGCTTTCCGAGAGACAGCGCAATAAAAGCCCGTCATAAGAACGACGATACAACATGTGCATAGAAGTATCATAGTAAAATCGAAATGATCGTCTTTTGATTGATACAGCTTCCTTTGGATCTTTAGGTTAAATCCCATAGACCGCATAATCAATAAATGGACTTCTCCAATCTTTTGCTGAGAATTTGATTCGGTAGCATAACTCTGTTCGATATGCAAATTATTCTTGACACAGAATATGTCTCGATCTAACAAAGTGATGGTATTTTGTCTTCTGATTGGAACTGCTAAATCTGCAGCTAAATTAGCAAGAGCATCAGCTTCCAAATTTTGAGAACGTTGTACGAATTCAATGAAGACCCTTTGAATGAAAGAGCCAATTCGATTATCACTTGATGATAGGGAATGAGGTCAGGATTTCTGACTTCATGTGTCCCTCTGACCTGATTAACAATCAGTTGAGAATCTCCATATGCTTCCAAGAACTCAATGTCCAATTGTTTTGCTACTTGAAGACCAATTAGTAAAGCATTATATTCTGCCATATTATTGGAACATGGTTTATTGAGGAAATAAGCATGGTATATAACCATTTTATCAGGAGAGACCAAGACAATGCCTACTCCGGAGACAATATTGCCTTTAGGTCTAACTCGTGATGCTCCATCAAAATATAGTTGCCAAATGTCATCCCTCAAAGTCATGTTGCAATCTACGACTTCATCCGGAATGTCGTCATATTGCTTGGAAGTTTTAGGTATAGGGTGAGCTGCTAAGAAGTCAGCTAATGCTTGACCCTTCACTGATTTTTGAGGTATGTGGACCATATCATAGGGGTAAGCAACATTGCCCAAGTAGCTAACCAGGAGTTAAGAATAATCGGCTTTTTTATTAATACCCGAATAGGATTTATTCTGGATATGACATGAATAGTTTGTCCCGATACATAATGTCGTATCTTTTGAATGGCAAAAAAATAAGGCTAGACATTCTTTTTCCATAGGAGTATACCTGTGTTCGGCTCCAACCATCATTCGGCTAAGATAATAAATTGCTTGTTCATGACCCTTATCACTTTTCTGTGCAAGAAGAGCACCAAGAGAATGATCTAATGCTCGAACATACAGCAAAAAAGGTCTTTCCACTACTAGGGGTACTAAAATAGGTGGATTTGTAAGGTATCGCTTGATGTCATTGAATGCTTTTTGACATGCTTCATCCCAAACAAATGACACCCTTCTTCAATAAACGAGAGAAAGGTTGACATCTCCCAGAAAGATTTGATATAAATCTCTTGATATAAGCAATGCGACCTTGAATGCCACGAAGCTCTTTCAGATTACGTGGAGGACGCATTTCAAGAATGGCTTTGACTTTATCAGGATCAACATGGATACCTTGAGAAGTAATGACAAATTCCAAAAACTTGCCACTAGAAACCCCTAAGAAAGACTTAGTGGGGTTCATCTTTAATTGATGTTGACGCATCAACTCAAATACTGTCTTCAAGTCTTGGATGTGATCATCTTTTAATCGACTTTTGACGGCGATATCATCCACGTAACATTCAACTGTTTTTCGCAGATGTTCTTGAAAGATATTGCTCATGGCCTTTTGATATGTAGCACCGGTATTTTTAGACCAAAAGACATAATTGTGTAGCAATAAACTCCGAGGGGTGTTCGGAAAGCAGTGTGCTTTTCATCTCCTGGATGCATCTTAATTTGGTTGTATCCTGAAAATTCATCCATGAAAGACATACGTTCAAAACTACATGTATTGTCAATCATGACATCAGTGATCGGAAGTGGAAATTCGTTTTTTTGGATAAGCTGCGTTGAAATCTTGAAAATCTATGCAAATTCGAACTTTTTTATTCTTCTTCATGACATGAACAATATTAGCAACCCAATCTGGGTGTTGTTCTTCACGGACAAAGCCACATGTAATCAGCTTTTTAACTTCTACTTTAATTGCATCCATCATATCTGGTCGAAAATGTCGCTGTTGTTGTTTTACAGGTTTGGCATTAGGAAGAATATTAAGTTTATGGATAGCTACTTTAGGATCTAGACCCGACATATCCTCATAGCTCCATGCAAAGATATTGATATATTCTTTTATCAGCTTTATCAACTTTTCTTTTTCATCTTCAGAAAGGTTTTTGCTAATAAATATTGGCTTTGACGTAGTTTCATCTCTAACATCAATCTGGACGATTTCATCTTCTGTGGGTGGCATTCGCTGTTCAAACCGAAGCTCCCACTGAGTATCTATTTATTGGGCCCAAGGGTTATTTTTAAATAGTTCAAACTTATCATCAGTTTGAACCATATTAACTGAAAAGACATATTCAGATTCGACATATTGGACTCCTTCAGAATCTGAAGAAATGGAAGAAAATTCTTCTTCCATATCTTTCTTGAAGATGTGGGATGTATCGTATCCTAAACCATGACGGGTTCGTTGATAAAACGGATCACCACATAATGGTAATCGTCTACCTTTGCCCTGACCGAGACCTAACATGGTTTTCAAATTATATCCCATATTCTGAATAATCTTAAGAGATTGTTGACTATATTTGTCAATTCTAATTTTTCTTTTATCTTTCTCTTCAAGATTATCTGTCTGGATAATATGAATATTTCTAGCCAAACCAAACACAATTTGACGCTTGTTTTTCTTAGTAGACGGGATCACAAAATAAGATTCTTCGTGACGTCTATAAATTACACAAGCTTGTGATGAGGCAACAGGTAGTAAATAAGGAGAAGATGCTAGGAACCTCTGAGCATAGGGTCCAACATCGACATGAGGAGGAAAAAAATTCTCTTTATGATTAATATATAAGGTTTCCTCTGTATTTATGTCAGTTTATGTTGATGAATTTGATTATCAACAGATAAAGTCATTCTTTTAATATATTTGACAGCTATATACTCCAAAAGGAAATCTTTATTAAAATAATAAAATACAGATTGATCAATATTTACATCATTGACAGACTATTGCTACGCTTTGGATTAATCATTAACGGACCTCATCCGTCTTCAGCGTAGACTTGTCCAGTTTGATAACTAGTTGCTCTGGATCAGTTGTACGAGAAGTACGTCCTTTAACCTTGATCATGAGAGGCTGATCACTAGTGTTGGCTTAAACTCGACCTTTGATCGAAATTCTCACAAATTTATCAGACGTAGCTTGAGTTCTTCCTTTGACTTTAATCACCAAAGGTTCACCATTGACAGGTTGGGGTTGAATTCGACCTTTAACCTTAATCTTCAAAGGTTGATCTTCTGAAGGCGATCAATCTTCAGCCATATCGGATATTTCCTTTACATGCTCCTGTTTATAGAGTATTGAATCAGAGAAATAGGCTTCAATACCTTTAAAAGGATTGAGATCTGCAAATTCAGTCTTCACAACGCCCTGAGAATCCACATACTTGAAGCATTGGTGGAGAGTCGAAGGAACAATATTATGTTCATGAATCCATGGTCTTCCGAGTAGGATATTATAAGATACGTCTGAATTGATAACATAGAAAGTTGCCATGGTTCGAAGATCACCTATTTGAATCTTCAAACGAATTTTTCCCAATGGTTTACTTCTTCCAGAATTGAAACCAACAATTATCGTACTAGTGTAAGTCAACTCACTAGTAGGAATCCTCAATGGTCGTAGCATACTCTGAAGAATAATGATGATGGAAGACCCATGATCGATATAAATCATGTCAATTTCAGTAGAGTCAATATACCCTGTATAACACAAAGGCCTGTCATGTCGATTATGCTTCAACAGCATATCCTCTTGTGTGAAAGTAATGTTAGGAATTGATTCCATCACACTGTGACATTGAGGACACGACACCGGAATATTGTCAGGACTTTTGAGTTGGGCTAAGCATAAATCTTCTTGTAGCAAAGCTTCACTCAAAGTTTTTCGACTTTCTTTAGAGAGACGAAGTAACTCAAAGATAGAAAGCCTAGCCGGAATATTGGCTAACTGGGCTAGTATGTCAAATTTATAGGGTTTTATCAACCCTTGATTTGAACCAGACTTCAGTGGGACGTTAAAACGTACTGCCTTCTGTTTTTCTTTTTCGACCACCGTTGGTTTAGAAGGTCTGACCTCAGCAGGAATAAAAGATGACTGAGTTGGTAGTGTTTCAGCGACATCCTCTGCTTCTTTGGAAGTTTTCTCGTAATCTTTGTGGTAGTCTTTTTCAGACCTTGTACCAGCAAAGGCCTCTTCTTCAGACTCAGGAGAATGAAGTACCATATTACAGGATTTAGTCTTCTTTCCCTTAGTCTTTGTCTTATGGGGATTTTTATGAGGGACCTCAAATCCTAATCCAACAGAGGATTTTTGACCTTGACTTTGTAAAGGAACTCGCATACCTTTACCATGATTCAAGCCTTCCATTTTTTGAAAGTCATAGCTCACCTTTTTCATAAGATGAACCGATTGTTGATTGTACATATGATTGGGTAGCGGACTTTCAACGGATGGTCCAATAGATAAAGAAGGAACGGAGACCCCTATAGTCGCAAGGGTGGAAGCTTTCGGTGCAGGAGAAAAAATCCCAACCGGAGCTTTCTCATAGGCAGCAAAAACTTGTTGTGTCCTGTACAAATGGACACTATTCATTGCTAACCATTGCTGATGAGTAAGCCTTAGTTTGATAGGAGAAGCCAAACTCGGAGGACATATGTTCAGACCCCTTAGCCTATCCTCCAAAGGGATGCCATCCCACAGAAGATCAGAATCATCATGATCTGAGGTAACAACATGAGAAATTATATTACAGGTTTTGACTTTTCGACCTTTCTTAGATTTTGAAATTTTACTTTTATCCTCCATTTCAGGTACTAAGTCAGGATGTACCCACATGATTTCACCATTTTTCAAGGTGAGAGGCAATAGTCCTTTACTTTGATCCCTAGCTAGTGGAAGATTCACAATCTTCATTGTTGCCTTCGGAATCGGGACAATCCCATCAGGAACTTGCTGTGGAGGAAAACCTCCAAATTGAAGAAAAATCATGTTAGTTGTGACTGTATGCTCATAATTAGTTAAAGCAATAGCTTTAGCATTTATCAGTTCTTGAATCTTCTTCTTCAAGACATAGCAAGCCTTAGTAGGATGATTTATGTATATATGATAGATACAATACTTGGGATTATCAGTCAAATCCACCTCATTAGGTCTTTTTGGATATGGAATCTGGAGTTTACCACTCTTCACATGACATTGAAATATCCCAGGAATATCACTGTCGTCGAAAGAGTATTCTTCTTTCGGCTTAGAAGACTTCGGATTACTTGGTATAGTTTTGGATTTTGAAAGGTTCACCACCAGGGTTTCCTTTCCTTTCCCATTACGATTACCAGAATTGTTACCTGAAGAGACTTTCTTTCCTTTATCTTCTGAGGCGAAGATCATCCCATGTTCACGAGCCAATCTACCATTGGTCTCAGCTGAAACTGCTGCTATAATAAACGAGGCCCAATCTGTGAATTGAGAGCCTATAAAAACAACGATGGTTGGTCGCAGATTCATTTTGCATGTATCAATTAATGCTGAATCTGGCATACCGGGAGGCATTTTCAAAGTAGCCTGTCGGAATGTTCAATAAACGTCCGAGTTTCCTCTTTCTCTTTTTGTTTAATCTCTATTAAGGAAGACATATTCATGTCCATCCCTTCTTCATAGAAACGAGAGAGAAATATTGCTTTGAATTCGTCAAAAGACGATATGCAATTATCGGGTAGACTGTGATACCAATCGTATGCTGTACCCGTCAAACACCCAATGAAGACTCGGATGAGAAGAGCATCATTCTTCTGTAGATGCACAGTCATGATATCAAAATAATTGATATATTGACTTGGAGAAGCCTTTCCATCAAATAATACTATAGATTGTGGCTTGAATTTAGGAGGAAAGGGTACATCATTCTAGTGGGGAGGATAAGGTTGCTTGATCCCCAACTTCTGGAGCTGATCTTTGTGCTTAAGAACCTCAAACTGTACTTTTAACTCCCGAACTGCTTGAATAGCTTCATTAGTTTGAGGAAGCATATTTGATTGAATAGTTGTTGGATGTACCGTAACCCCTACTGGAGGTGATATACCTTTCGGAATGAGAGGGTCGGAAGATGCTGAGTTTTGATTAATAACAGGATCTTGACTCAGATTATTTAAAGGTATATCAATCCCTTGACTATCTTGAGTTTGTGCAGCTACCTGTACCGGTGTTATCACTGTCGATTGGACTGTTTGCTGATTCGTTATTATTTGATGCATGTTTTTCATCATGGCAAGCATATCCTTCAGCGATTGTTCCATCGCAGAAAGATGATGTTCTGTATGAGAAGTAGACGTCTCATGTTCTCCTCCGATAGCATAGGATTCAACTTCTCTTGAACTTACAGAGGGATTGGTGTAAAGATATGAATCAACACTATCAGTCTCTGACTCCAAATACTGGGTACCCCCAGCCTCTGAATCTGAAGAATGCATATTTAAAGATTGTCGACTTCTTGATCGAGTATGTTGATATTCTCCTTCAAAAGAGTCAAGGATTCGGTTGAACCGTTGTTGACCTGGAGTCTGGGACGAATTGCGTCTTAAACGTCGTCCTCTATTGATATGAGATGCCATATTGACCGATGCATAGGACAACTCATGTTCTTGGTCGTCAATTTGTTGTTGAGGTACGTTGTAGCTTAATCGGTCGAAAACTGACCGTTTAGTAGCATAACAACAACATTTGATCACAATTTGGTGACACTCACAATAATGGTTTTCTTGAGGGAGTGTCACATGAGATTTTCTGTTTTTACGCTTTTCTACAAGTAGCTCGCATAAATCAGAAGAATTGGAAGGTAATATTTTCTTTTTTACATTTGGGACAGAGAAATATTTAGTCCCTTGTGTAAAAAGAAGATTGCTAGCTTCATTGGCAGAAGAAAGTTGTGCATTTTTACGCGCCTAAAGTTGTGTGCGTAAATCTGGAATTGATTTGTGTGCACTGAGAACTCCATCAGCATTGCACGTAATCCTAAGATTAGGCATTTTGCGTAAAGAAGCACTAGAGGATTGTTGGCATAAAACAGAAGTTCTGCCAAAATTTCTATTTTCCTTGGATAAACCAAAGGAATTGTCCGCCATAGTAGTAACAGAGGACTTGTTTTTACACTGTACACATGTAGGCAAGTCCAATTTAGATGCAAAAGCACCATTATGAACTTTATCTACCATGTCACCGACATGAGATTTGCCTTTACGCGTATAGCGCAAAACAGGAACATCTGTCACGTCACAGACAGAAGATTTGCCTTTATGCGTATAGCGCAATACATGATTGTCTACCACGTCATAGACGGGAGACTGAATTTTACACACAGGGCGCAATACTGAAGTAGAAACTGCCTCGTCGTAGACGGAAGCCCCAACAATAGGAGTGAGAAGAATTCCCTTGCCTTCAGAGACAATGGAGAGATCAGAGGGTGCTTTGGACTTAGGAATCCAAACTTTGCGCACCTTTCGTAATTTTTGAATATTAGAGCAGCGAGCACTAACCCCAGTTTGGAGCATTTCTTCATAAGCAGTCTGGTCGAATTGAACAACTAGAGTCTTCTTCGTCGATCCAATCGGTACATCATCATATTGAGCAATTGCTTTCTCGTCAGAGGAGAAAGTCGTCCCCAGCAGAGTCGTCATTTTGTTTCACTTAAGAAAATGCCCTTAAGGCTTTTGAAAGAAAATGAGAAAAAGTGTACAAAAGTACAAATAAATTCTGGGAAGTATTGCTACGGAAGTCTGATCTGAGAGTGATCACTTTGTTCCTTGGACCGCACGATGATGATAAAGAAAAACTGCTTGAAGATGAACAACTGGAAGAACTAAGTCACCAGAAAGGTATCGACACAATTGGCACTGATGGCACAGTCGAATGCTTTCCTGCTTTGCTTCACTCTGTTCTTAAAGAAAAGTTGAAGAGAAATACTCTGAAAAATCACTTTGCTTTGAAAGTATCTGGTCTCCAAAAGCTTGTTGTACCTCCTTCTTAAAAAAGAAGTCTTTATATAGATTTGTCTTCTGTGCGTAAAAAGCATCAATATTGGGTCTCTACGCAGACTATTAGGATAACTGTCACCCACGTACAGAAATTGTCTTCTACGCATGTTGACACGTGTCCCACAATCTAATAAAATAAGGAGAGCACGTACACACGTTCTTAGTGGTGGCCCATGCAGGTCATAATCACAACTAGTGTGATTCGTAGTGGTACTCAAACTAGAGTATCATTACAGCTTGCAGTAGGATATAAGATATAAGTTAAGGTACTCAATCACATTAAGAAAACTCTTATCAATTCTTGCTGTTAATTGTCTCCTTTTGAAAACAACTGTCCTCCTTTGATGATTTTGCTTCTTTTTCAGTAATTGATTCCTTGTTTGCTATGTCTTCAAGATAGTTAAGGAGACACGATTTCATCCCTCCGGTCCATGCAGGACCACATTCGCATTAGTGCGATGTCGTGATAGTACGACAATTTAGTTGTACTACTACGAGCCTGCTATAGGGTATAGGAAGCAAAGTGTTAGAATGAGAGGATACCCAAACACAATTAGAATTTCCTGAGAGATTCCTAGGACGACCCTTGAGAATCTCATTTTGAGCTTCAATTTAGATTCCTTTTTCCTTATTTTAATCCACCTTCCTCCCTTGATTCTTGCATCTTGTTTGAACTCTTTCACCAATACCCTTACTTTCTTGTGCTTAATAATGGTTAGGAAGATGGCTACACTGCTATATACTCATTGGTTAAATACATGGCTAGAAGGATTACATTAAGGAATCGGAATACACAGAGGCTTTGACTAAGTTATAAGTGCTTTTTCTAAAAGGATGATTTAATGATTAGTAGTTTGTAAGTTGGAATATTAACAAGGAAATTTATCTTGAAGATTCTAAGTAGTAATCACCAGAGGATTATAAAATTATATTTTGATACTGGAGGAAAATAGTTAGAATCTATATAAATCGATTTCAAGAATTGATGTGATTCATGAATTATTGGATTATGATTATACATCTTTGAACGTATATAGAGTGGTTTGATAATGGAAAAAAAGGGTGGCAGTATGAACTATTAAATTGAGTCGTACAAGTTGCGATGTATATGTTTATTGAATTTAAGTGGAGGCAATGATATTAAAATTTGGTTTAAAAGATTGGAAAGATATGAAAATGATTGTTTTGGAAGAGAAAAAAATCTCAAATTTGGAATCGTGTCAATTGATTGAAGATTTAAAAATCTATTTAGATTTTGGTTTAAGAAGTAGTGATTATGTTTCAATGACTTACAAAGAGAAATTATGGTTGATAAGTGCGTTAAAATACTGAGTTGTAATGCTAGATTGCCGTGATATGCTGAGTGTCTATTTTGAGGATTATTTGAGACCAATTTGGGAGTTTTTAAAGTTATGAAGTGATTTAGAATTTTATGGATTCATGATTCATTAACTCTGGAGTTTAAAGTTGGATTGAAATGTTAAATTTTGGAAAGGTCAGTAGTAATGTGATAAAAGTTATTATGAGATTTATGAAAAGGATTTAAATATTAGTCGTGATTAGATTGGAAGGCTTAGAGTGAATACAAATTGAGGTAGTTATTTTGAAATTTCTTTTTAAAAGAATGTAAAGGTAGGCCACCAAGGTAACCTTAATGAGATAGAAGTGTTCCATACTAATTGCCATATCACTCATGACTATAATAGTAGTATATACTCCAGTGTTGTTAGTCTTCTGCCAAACTATGGGACTGTATCTCAATCTTGACTTACTCAACCTTTTCTCAAATCTAGATCTTTTATTGTGACTTTCTAACCATTTGTATTTGATCGTTCCTTAACAGTATTCTCCCTTTAGAACTGTGTCCCTAAATTATTTCACTGGATTCTTAATTAAATTTATTTCATGCTTCAACTTGATTTTCTTTATTCTTATATTAGTTGTCACCTCTTGAACCCTTACCATGATACTAAATTACTTTCTGACTTAAATTCGAGATTCAACCATGACTCAATTCTTTCGACCCGACATGAGATGGTGTTCTTCTTGTTCCTTAAATGCTTAACCTTGCACCTTATCTTGATTGCTTGACCAGCTTAGTTAATGATCTTGGACTATTTTTCTTCTTCATCATTACCTCCCTTACTTATATTTTGACTACCTTGTGCTGCTAATTTAGCCTTAGTTTTGCAAGCTTATCTCTTTTTTGAGCTTGATCATGACATATTTTATTGGGTCGACCTACTAACATATTGTCTAATCAGAACCGGTGTATGATGGTCTGATCAACCTAGTGCACTTTGGTTCACTTTCATATATTACTCTACGTGGATGAGACTCTAGGGCATATGTCTCATCCCCAACAGCTTTGGCAATTCTTCTTGAATTATTTTCGTCGTCTATGAACCACGTATTGTACTCAATAGCATCGTCTTTGAACTCTTTTTGCTTTTATCTTTCACATATTTCAGAAAGACAAGGCACTGTACTTAATAGGTCAACCCAGGGTATCACGTTTAGCTTCCTTATCAAAAAGAGGATAGTGGCTTATTTCTATATCCTCGCCGTATTCTTTAGGATTTCAATAGTGTTGAATTCTAAACCCTTGATCGCGACCAGTCGACTTGGTCATTCCCTTATCATCCAATGATTGGAACCTTATTCAATTGAATTAATTCAATTGTGACATGGATTTCAAGTCTTAGATACTCGTACCTAGACTTCAATGACCTCGTTCTCCATCTTGCCCAAACCTCGATTCATCTTGGATTTGATCAACTTAGATCATGTCGAGACTAAAATTTCTTATATATATATATATATATATTATATATATATATATATATATATATATATATATATATATATATATATATATATATATATATATAGTGCTTGGATTTCAGTGTTATTGACAGTCGTGCTTTAAACTTTCAATTTTGATCATCTTTAGAATATTAACGCTTTATGGTTAATTTCAGTTTTTTTATCACCAGTATTGGTATAGGATGATAGATTGCCTTACAGCCCGATGATTTATTATTTTTCCTTATCTTTTCCAGAATGACACCCACGACCAGAGTCTGTCCCCAGTACACAGTTGCAATTTCGGATGAGACCGAGATTGTACTTTCCCCTTCTATTGCTCAGGAGGTGTTAGTAGCCTCACCGGAGAATTTTCCTCCATCTCCTATCCTTCAGGAGAGGATTGTAGTTCAGCCGGAGACTGAGGGCCTTCCTTTGCCTCCTGGAGTGGTACCCCATGCCATTCCTGATGGAGCTAATATTTACAGACTTCTTCAGGATGTGCAGGAGGTACAGAGACTTTAGGCTGAGCTTATGAGAGAGCAGAGTCTCAGTTTTCAACTGTTGTGAGATTACATGCATTCGAGGGGAGAGCCTAGTCCCAAGAGAGCAATGAGAAGTTTATACCCAGAGCCTCAGGAGTACCCAGGCTTTCAGCCTAGATCAGTCTATCCAGTTCAGATTCCTGTCCAGCAGAGACCAGTTGAGTGGGTGCCTACCTGTACTTTCTGTAAGAAGCTTGGACACGTATGGAAGGACTGTAGGAAGAGACTAGGTTTATGCCTATTTTGTGGGTCAGCTGCACACAAGATACGAGACTGTCCAACTACACTTACCTCTAGTCGAGGCCTACCTCCGGGAGAGAGTTCCAGCTACCAGACCTAGTAGAGGTGAGTTCTTGACCCATACCTTATCCTATCTTGATGATTATTGTACCCTACCATAATGTTTGTATGCTTGATACCTTATGACTACTTTGATCTAGTATGACTATGGTGGCTAGATGGGACCCCAGACTGATATTACCTGCCATAATCATGTATGATATCTTTCCAACTGCATGATTTAGATAAGTTTTCTTAAGACTATGATTGTTGGGGATTTGACCTAGAAAGAGTAGGATCATCTAAATTTCGAGGACGAAATTATTTTAAGGAGGGTAGATTTGTCACACTCACTTTTCAATTTCAAGGGTATTTTAGTAATTGTGATTTATTTTAATTTTTATAATTTTATTTGAATTTTTATCTATTATTAATTGGATTGCTTGCAGTGCGATTTGATTTGGTTGTAGACTAGTGACTTGGTAGTATAAGTAGTTTGACCTTAGCCACCTATGACCTAGAACCTTAATGCTATATTAGAAATTAGATTTATTATCATTAGAATTAATTTAAATTTTTATTAGTAAATTTTTAGAGTGATTAATGGATTTTTAGCCATTTTGGCCTTTATGTGATTTCCTGAATATGTTGACTCTTGTTTGTGCTAGCAACTGGTTTAACCCTAGTGGACTTGTATAAGGGCTAACCATGCATTAAAATTTTTATTTTCATTTTTAGAATTTAATTTTTACATTAGATTATTTTTAAGGCTTTTAATTATTTAATTAGCCTTTTTGCATGTAGGCCTTTGAGCTTTTCGACTTGGGCCCATTTCTACTTGATAAAGAGTAGGCCCAAGTGAAACCCTAACCCTAGAGAACCCCCCTTGGCTGCCCAACAGCAGTACCCCCTCCCATTGTTGCATTCATTTGTAGTTTGTAGCCTCCACAAAGAAACCCTAAGAGATCAAACTCTCCAAAATACTTTTTTGCTTCATCCGGAGTCCGTTTCTTCCCAAACAAACTCCGTTGCGCTCGTCGAGGAGAGAAGGATCTGCTGGACCATTTTTGGAGTGGAGACAGAAGGTTTTGCTGGAGGGAAATCGGCCGACACGACAACCGAGGAGCCCCGATCATTGAGTTTTGACACTCAATAGGTAAAACCCTAATCTACCATTGCAAATCTAGTTTTTTCTTCATTTTTGCATCCATATAGGTGCCCTAGCCTTGCCCACGAAATTTGGTGGGATTTCGACTCCGTTTGATGGGGGTATCGAGCCCGTGTCGGTCCCTTACGGCACGTGTTCGACGAAATGCCGCTTAGGATTGAAAGTTGCTATTTTTCGATTCTGTCTTCATGGATGTTTAGATAATATCATTTCAATAAACTTTCGTGAAGACAGATTTGAAATCGATGACTTTTCAGCGACGTTTCGGACACGGACACGCGTGCACGAGATCCCGTGCACGGTCCCGTGCACGTCCTGCAGTCTGTGCATCATAACTCGATGCACAGAGCTCCGTCTTGCATGAAATTTTACGAGCATGTAGGGGCAACCTCTGCCCACATGTCCGTAAAATTTCATGACGTTTCGTCGAGCGAGCGTGGAGAAATCGCGCGTGCACTGGTCAGCCACATTGTGTACTCGGGCTTATTTTTGTCGCGGAAACGAATTTTGTGCGCGCACACGACACAGCGAAGACCTGTTCCAGGACCCGAGACATGTCGACCTATACCCTGACCCGTGAGACAAATCCTGAGTCGCGGCGTGGCCCGACGAGCGAGTCACGAGGACGGAACCGCGTGCACGAGGGTGCGCGGGCGCACGCACGCGCAACAGGCCGCACGGGTGCGGGGGTTACGTGCGCCGCTTTGGCACATCGTGTTGCCGTGTCATCATGTCCTAGACCTACCCCAGGACCCCCTCCAGCTACGTGCACAAGCACGTGGCGTTTCATTGCGTGTGCGGCGCTCAAACGAGCGAGAACGCACGCGTACCACGCGGTATCGAGAAATTCCGTTACGCGTTTTGTGGACACGACACGGACACGATTTTGAACCCGAGCGTACCCGAGCGTATCACATAGGTTGAGACCAGCGTGTATGCCGAGTTTCGCGGGTTGTTTTGGTGTATTTTGCATTTTGAGTCGTTCTGTCAAAATTGGGTTTTTCGGGTTCAAAGTTTTGAATATAAATGTGATTTTTCGATCCGTGACTTTTTAGTCCGTATTTTCTGAATTGTTAGCTCATATATGATAATTAGAACTTGTGGGAAGTGATCCGCGGGATCATCACCTAATTGTTTGTTTTTTTTTCAAGCATAATCGAGTTTTCATTGAATTGGATAAAATTGAGATTTATATGATATTTCGATTTTTGAGTTAATGCGATATTTTGATTTCCAACTTCTTAGTTTACAAAATCTGAGTTTTCAGACATATGAGGTTTCGGATTTGTGGGAACCAACTTTTGGTTTTGTTTCATAATTTTCATCAATTATGAGTATTTGCACTTTTCTATATATAGCTATGTATACATACTATATTTTTTTTTTTTATATATATATATAGCTATGTATCATACATATAATATATATATATATATATAGATAATATATATATATATATATAGATATATATATATATATATATATATAGATATATATATATATATATATATATATATAATCCCGTTGAAACCCGTTCCAAACACATATCCCGTTGAATCCCTCTCGACCCATTCTCCACTATATGTGTTTGGAACGGTTTCAACGGGATTATATATAAATATATATATATTATATATATATATATATATATATATATATATATATATATATATAAATATAAA